>OZ053307.1:2500-602500 GCA_964056655.1 Arabis hirsuta
AAACCCTAAACCCTAAACCCTAAACCCTAAACCCTAAACCCTAAACCCTAAACCCTAAACCCTAAACCCTAAACCCTAAACCCTAAACCCTAAACCCTAAACCCTAAACCCTAAACCCTAAACCCTAAACCCTAAACCCTAAACCCTAAACCCTAAACCCTAAACCCTAAACCCTAAACCCTAAACCCTACAATCGCCGCGGTAAGCGACAAGCCTTTTGGCATCGCTCAAATTCGAGCTCACGTCCCTATTGTGCTTAACATGGATAAGCTCAACTATGACCTATGGCGCGAGCTATTTGAGACTCATTGTCTCTGTTTTGGTGTTTTAGGACACCTTAACGACACCTCTACCCCTACTGAAGCAGATGCCGCCAAGTGGAAAGAACGTGATGGACTTATCAAGATGTAGATCTACGACACCATCTCTGTTTTTATCTTAAGGCATCGACTCTATGTGTATAAATAGATGTCGAAGGTTTCTTGTAAGAAAATCAAGAGAGATACTTTCAAGACATGTATGGTCTTAAGAAACTTGTGAGAGACTAGAACTTTTAAAAGATATTTGTAAGTTCTCTGATTTGGTAGACTTGTAAGTTAGCATTAAAAGATAAATCTAGTTGAAATATTTTTGAGGAATTCTTGTGCCATAATCTACTGCATCATATATAGTTTTAGTGCTTTCATGTAAGATCGTTCATCCAACATTTTTTTCCTCTCAAGCACCAAACTATTGCGTATAGCTTCTAACTCTCCACGCAGGGTAACTTCTTGCTGCAGTTCATCCATCAAATACACCACAATAAATAAACCCTATATTTAAAAAAAAAAACTATAACCCTATGTTTGAAAAAATTAATTATTGAAACCATAAAAAAATTTATCGAAACCCTATAAATCTTTTGAATTGTTTTTGAACCCCTTAATATAAACGTTTCAAAAATATGTAGTATGATGTTAGTAACTTTCTTTAAAACGTTTTTGCTCGGGAAAGTGATCAAAGCAGTTTTTTTTTTTTTTAGTTTTCAAGTTTAATCTACGCTTCCAACACATTTCATTTATTTTTGGTATTAATTATTATCAAAACAAACTATCTTTTTGGGATTTGTTGGTTAATACCTTTGAGTTTTAATAAAATTGAAAATTTTAAAATTTATGTTTGTATGTTTAATCAGAGTTTTTTTTACCACGGCAAATTGTTGAAATATTTTTGGTTTCTACTTTAATTATTTTTGGTTAATAGTTTAGTTTACCATAGAAAATGGTAGAAACAGTTTATTTCCGCTTTTGACACATTAAAAAACTTACTGAAACACCATGCTTATGTAAATATTGTTGGTTTCTACTTTATGCATTTTTATTTTGTGCTAAACATGTTACAAGAGTTTTTGCAACCTATTACAATGTTTCTTTGGCAAAAAAAAAAAAAATATATATATATATATATACTATAAGGAAGAATATCATGAACACTCATATGGACTTATCGTAACCAAAGTTCCATCAAGCTACCAAAGTATCGTCGATGTCGTCTCAAACATTATTTCTCTGTTTCAAAGTTGTCAATCCACTTTTAGTTAATTTTTTACACCAATATTATGGTAAACAAAATTATTAACCAAAAGTGTCAATGCAGATGACAAATATGGATTGACAACTTTGAAATGTCTATAAAACCTTTTTGTAAAACTATAATATTTGACACCAAATAAATAACATCATTCACCAACAAATATGAGATATATAGTACTTTATTAAAAGCATAGTTCATAAATACTTTATATTTCGTAGTAAAAGAGTGATCCATAGCTTAATGCTAGCATACAAAGTGTAGTTCTCATCCTTGTGATGTCTTATGTAGTTTTGGTTGCACTCTAATGATGTGGAAGCAGGAGAGGCTGGAATCCGTGGCTGAGACACGCTTTCCATACTTGGTCCAACTCCGAGAGAAGAAGGGATGTACCGCACTCATGCATTTCCCATCCTTCTAAGGCGTGCAATATGCCTGCCACTCTAGTTGCACTCATCGCCTTTCTCGGTAACCAATTCTGCATATGTGTTTGTTTAATTAGTTAGTTAGGACTTCTTATATCTACAACATGGATTAATTGGATTGGATAACTTTGTATACTTACCTCACAGGAGTGGATATTCACCAGAGATTTTGGAACTACCAATGCTGGTGTGGTATGATAGATACAATCTCCACGTAACTGCTTGAGGGGGAACTGTGAGAATGGTATAAACAATGTTCCTTTTGTGGCTTTCTCCTGCTCCTCTTTACTTGTTCCTTCTCCCACCAGCCATACCTTCACCCAAAGTTGCATAGTATTTGTTTATTTATTTTTTTGTTAAAGTCTAACTCCACTAGTCAATTTGTTAGGTATTATATATTCTGCATTTTTAATTGTTTGAATAATGATATACTAAGTTACCTTCTTTGCTGAGAGTGCTTCAGCGGTTATATGGACCAACTGGTCTATGCATTCTCCTGGAATACATGATCTCAGCTTCTCATACTCGTGGAGACGCAGAGTCGATACCTGCGGATAACATCACAGAACATTTGTAATGAGTGAGCATTTATATATTATACGAGGACAAAAAACTTGGGCACGTGAAGGTGACTCATGGACTCTTGCTTTCACCTAGTAACATAAAGAATGTATCTTTAGCAAAAAAAAAAAACATAAAAAATGTAAACCTATCATTATGTTTGCTATTGGACATGACATAAGTAAAATATAGAAAGAGGAGAAAAGCACAACCTGAATGCCTCTCTGGCAGAGTGCAGAGGCGATGGTGTAGGCAATCTTTGTGAGATTGCCTGTAATCACAACGTTTGTAGTTGCTTTGGGTAAAGTATTGACCACAATGGCTGCTGCTAATCTACTGCCGTCCACCACTCTCACCTTTAGTTCTGGATGCTTGTGGACATACGCCTCTCCATTCCTGTTCAGCTCCTCTCCCTGTTTCAACTCGCCACAAATTTAACACTATATATGTATATGACATCTGCACAATGTTTAAAACAAAAATAGAGTCAGAGCTTTTTTTTTTTACTTGGTTCATTAGACCCAGGCTAAGCACCTTCACTCCTTTTTTATCTGCCTCCAGTATGGCTTTCTCAATCATGTTGTTGATCGCGTCTTTCCTCCATTTTAACAAGTACTGCATCACACATCATCTCAGTGCATCAACAAATTAGCCTATATAGTATAATGTACAAAGAATCAAGATGAAGATGGTAATGAGGACCTGCAGATTATATCTGGGTATGATCCAAGACTGCAAGTTGAGCTTTTCGAAGGAGTTTCTCTCAACGACAAAGAGGTGGGCGTAGAAGAGAGTGAAGAGCATGGAGAGAGAGGTGAAAGGCCACAAAAGGCGCATGAACCATCTATAAGAGAAGGGATAGGAGGCAAATGAAGCTAAGCCAATGCGCAAATGGTATATGGACTCTGGCGTCGTCAGGTGAGTTAAGTGCACCACGTCCACTCTATCTTCTCCTCTTTCTAGAGATTTCTCGTACAATGTATCCGAGGTTTCATCCATTGTGCCATAGATGTAGTCATACAAGGGCATGAAAAGAGAGTAGTTGGTCCGGAACTGCGTGTGGTGCAGCGAGTGGAATCTGCAATTTTCATAATCAGTTTATCATCCTCCAAAATAAAGATATTAAGAGTGTTTTTATTTGGCTTCTTTAGAGTAATTGTCAAAACCCTTAATTAGGATGTAAAAAACGTTTTCTCATTTTGTATGATCACCACTCGAGGCTTTTATATATCTTTACAAGGTGACCTAATCGCTAAAGACTTGCATAACAAAACAAAAAGGAACGCTCAAATCAGTTCAAATCAATACAGAAAACAAAAAGCGCAAATACTTGAAATGCAAGTATGTGTTAAGATGTGTTAATAACATAATTAGACTTTAGAGGGGCCACCTGCTACATATAACCTACTAAGAATTTAATTTATAATTCAGTTGTTTGGGGTTTTTTTGGTATGGTTGGACATAACAAAATTAATCTTTTACAGAGTAATGTTTTGTTTTGAGGAATGACTGCAATATATGGTTTAAGAATACGTTTAAAAGCCATGAAACTAACACGTAAATAAGAGGGTATGTTTGGTTTGTTGTGGGAATTGGACTATGTGCCGATAAGTTTAGAGATGTAGATTAAATAGATTTTTGTGGTCCATCCATGGATTCGGTAGTTGACGTGACGAACAAAAAGGGTACTTATCACGTCACCTTCTTTATACAGGAAAGAGAATGTTTATTCAAGTTGCTTTTTATTTGCCATTTTTTGTTTACTATACTTTAAATTTTCTTAGATTTTGTGATGCGCATAATCGAAACTTAATTGACGAAAAAAATACGAATTGAACAATGACTCAGACTGTTTGCTTTGTCATGTCTCTAATTATGAATTTATCAGTTGCTACATATCTCAAAGAAAGAATCCAAAACTAATTAATACAGTATGAACGAAAAAACAGTTGGTTGTATCAAATGTCAATTATAATGGTTTCCAGTTAATGCAAGCACCTCCAACGCAAGGTTCTTTAGGAATATCTAAGTATTAAAAAAATGAAAAAAAATAATAATAAGGGACTTACGAGGGAGTGTAACAGAGGAACTTGAGGGGAGGAAAGAGGTGGAAGAGGCGCTTAGGGACGAGCTCAAAGTTGCAGTGTCCCATGTTGTTCATGAAGTCTATGTAGATTATGTATCCGGCAAACGAGGCTATTGAAGCCGTTTTCGTTAGCAACGTCGTAAGCAATGGTATCGCAAAGAGCATGAAGTATGCTATGTGCTCCGCAAACGGATGTATCACCGCTGCATATACATAGATCATTCAATCATTCATAATCCCATTATACATATATATATATATATATATATATATAAATATAATAGCTATTTTGGACGTTAAAAAGTGTTTTTACGTAGATACAAAAATATAATCCGAAATCTAGCTAGGGTGCATAGAAAAAGGTCTGAAATATATAAGAGTTTACATGTGATGGGCTCAGTGACGATAGAGGAATGGTGGTGGGAATGGTAGCGGGAGTAAAGAAAGTGATGGTGGAGAACTTTGTGGAGCCAATAATAGAGGAACTCCACCGGGCCGGCGTGAATCAGCGCCGTCATCAACACTCCGTCAGTCCTCCACACGGGAAGATGCTTGGCCTCCGGCAACAACGAGAACCCTGTATAGAACAGCACTCCGTTGAACAGTATTTGGTCATCCCTGCGCGTGTAAATTCATATCAGTTATAAGTACACACATATATAAAGCCAGTATCTAGCTAGCTAGGCAGATAAGAATTAAGAAAAACGCACCAGTTAGTCTCCCTGTCGACCTGATTGAAGTCGATACCTTTGTCCACGATGCGCCTCGATCCCTTGACCGTATAGTAACGGGAGAGAGAGATCCAAAACTGGTTGTGCAGAATTCTGAGGAGGAGGAAGGGAAATACGAGGGAGTACCCGAAATCTATCTTCTCTAGATCATCTGTCACCAACTTGTATATGCTATGGATCGCCCATGGTGCTACTACTATGTACTTTTGTATTGTTTCCACGTCCAAAATAATTATATTAGCAACGGGGGTTCGACCATGAGTAAAACAATAGACAATTAGAAAACAGAGTGTACCAATGTTTTAATTCTTTTAACAAACAAACAAACAAAAAAAACATATAGCGCACCTTGAAACTCCCGAGGGGTGTCCAAGGCCAATCGGTGAGAATCCCTGGTTTTGTGGCCATTATACCGTCGAATGTAATATTTGGGATTGTGTGTGTATCTCTCCAATTCTTGTCACACCCAAGCATATTATATAGAACAGTATCAAACTCTTTGGTAAATGCATAATGACGAAATCACCCCCATCTTCCCAACAGCCTTCTTTCCTATGGTGGGCCCCGGTTAGACCAAACATGTACTGCTTCCATTCGATGCTTTCCACGTGGATCGTTGTGCATTTCCAATGAAAAATACTCATAAGAGCATGGTAAAATTTTGGAGATGTATTTAAATATAAAATTATTAAAATTTGAGTAAAAGTAAAAAGAGAGTATTTTTGGTTAAAATAATAGGGTGTATTGAAATATAAAATTAATAAAATTTGAGTAAAAAGATAAGATAGTGGATATTTTTGGAGAGAGAGTGTCTTAGGAAGAAATAAGAAGACACTTTTGGAGAGATAATATCTTTTAGTTGAGGTATGTTTAAATATAAAATTAATAAAAATTGAGTAAAAAAATGAAAAATATATAAAATTGAGTAAAAGGAAGAGAGAGTGTGTTTTTAATATTTGTTTATTTAAAAATACCCACAAAAATATCACCAATGCTGATGCTCTACGAGTTCTAAACATTAAAAAATAAAAATAAAAAAATAGGAGAGAGGCAGAAATTAATGAGATTCTACATCAACCCATTAGAACTTCAAAATGACAATTGTAATTTTATGATTAGCTTAATTTTATTTTATACACTAAATTTAATTCAATTATTAAATAATATTGAAATACTAATACTCCCTCTTTTTAGAAATATATGATATTTAAGGTTTTAGTACTCCCTTTAAAAAATCTTTTTAATGTGTTTTTAACTAAAACATCACTTTTTATTTACCCAAAAATTTTCACCCAATAGAAAACCAATCTGCAAAATTCAAAGAGTCAAAAACACTAAAAAAACAATTAATTATCCATAGAAAAATAAATACATCTTATATTAACAAACAAAAAAAAACTTCTTAAACATCCTATATCCTATATTAAGTAACAGAGAGAGTATTAAATAAGGTTAGAACCCCATTTTAGAACCCATTGTGACACTCAGCTAATTTTCGTATCCACGACCACGAGGTAAGGAAGTGCATTATCGATCGATATCCGGTGGTCTAATGAAAGTCGACAGTTTTCCGATAATAATAATACCAAGTTGGACAATGTTAGGTAATGATGCTTGGCAACTACTAACTAATCAAAGATCATGCACGTTGAAGCGCCAGCTAGTGTCTGTTGCTCCAACATTAACTTAACGAAAGCTGAAGAGATATATATGTAAGATGGCACACCCTCTTAAGCGAGCATTGAATACTTGTACGTTTGATTTTTAGAAACTCCACGCTTCCCACACCGTCACTAGTTATATATGTAGTACGTATACCCTACCACTCCTTCATTAGGTAGACAGTGGACCATGCATGTGTAAGGACCATTTAAGTAAAACCTCGTAAAGCAGTTGTAACTATTAATTGATTCAATGATGCACCCAGATATTATATAGAGGAAATTTGAAATAATGCCTCTTTTGATTTTTTAAATTTGAAAAATATCTCTTTTTAATTTTTTTGAAAAATATACTTTATTAAATATGAAATTACGAAAATAGCCTAAAAAAATCTTCACTACAAATGATAAATTATATATTTAAAATAGAATTAATTTGTTGTGATAACAGAAATGGGGTTTTATTTATTTAAAAAATAAGACTGAATTATTTTTACACAGTCGACTTATATTTTGGTTGGTTGATTTTTTTACTTTATTGATTTATTTATACAGTTGATTTTTTTTATGTTCGTCGACTTAATATTCAGCTTCGTCGACTTATTTTAAACTGTTGACTTATATTTCGTTTGATTGATTTTTTACTTTGTCGACTTGTTTAACCATTGACTTATTTTTTTATTTTTGTCGACTTAATATTCAACTTCGTAGAATTATTTTAAACTGTTGACATATATTATCGTTTACTTGATTTTTTACTTTCTCGATTTATTTAATCATTGACTTAATTTTCAGTTTTGTCGACTTAATTTTCAGTTTCGTCAACTTATTTTAAACTGTTAACTTATATTTCGTTTGATTAACATTTTAAGTTATCGACTTATCTAAACCACTGACTTATTTTTTTAATTCGTTGACTTAAATTTTTTTCATCGATTCATTGTAAACTATAGATTTATATTTTGGTTGGTTGACTTTTTACTTTATCGACTTATTTAAACAATTGACTTAATTTTTATGTTCATCGACTTGACATATTATTATATAAATTAATTAAATTATAAATTATAAAATTAATTCATAATTTTATTTTATTAATAAAAATATCAATTGGTAATTTTATTTAAATTAATATATTGTAATTTAACTTAATTCTTATTTAGAATATTTCAAAAATATTATAAATCAATTTAAAAATAAAAATTAGAAAAATCAAATCATTATGTTTTTCTAACTTAATCTTGTTAAATAAGGATATAACTGTTTTTCTAACTGTCATTTCAACTTTTAAAATATAAATTTTTCGAAGTGTATGATTTTTTTTTTTTTTTTTTGTAACAAGTGTAACAAATTTGGTATAGATTTCAAAGTGTAACAAAATTGGTATAGATTTCAAATTTCCAATAAAGTTTAGGGCATACAAACCAATTTCCCTTATATATGTAGTGGGTTAAAACTTCAGACTGATCAATTTAACGTTTCTAAACATTTAAATCGATTGGTAAGAATTTTGTTCAGTAAAGGTTTGCAATTCTGTATCAGAGCGTTTTTTAGTTTTAAAACATATCAATAGGCATAACTGCTTGTCCTTTCTCATATACAAGAAGCACATGCGTGGCAGCAATTGTAACATGGTGTAGCTATTACTTATTATATAGTCGATAAAAGAAAACATGATTAAGTTGGAAGGGAAATAGATAATCAAGAAGAGAGGGAAGAAAGATATATGGATATGGAAAGATCAGAGATGAGATGGTGGGAGAAGGAGAGGTTGGAAATCATGGCGGAGAGCAGCTTCCCAGATGGCGTGGAGACGGAAGAAGTTGCAAGTATTGCCGCAGTCATGCTCCTCCCAGCCCTCAAGCGCATGCACTATGCCCCCTACTCTCCACGCACTCATCACCCTCCTCCCCAGCCAATTCTATATATATATATATATATATATATGACGATGCATTCAATAATCATGCGCATATCTATCTATCAGAGTACTTAAAGCAACACATATCTATGTACATATTCAAAGCTGTACCTCACAGGAGTCGATGTTTTCAGCAGACTTGGGAACAAGCATTGCTGGAGTGGAGTGGTAAAAACAGTCTTTGCGGAGTTTGTTAGGTGGGAATTGAGAAAAGGGAACAAAAAGGGTTCCTTCTTTTGCCTTCATCTGCTCTTCTTTCCCTATCCCATCCCCAACCAACCACACCGTTGGGGAGTAATAATTGTTTGTAGACAATACCAAATTCTTGACGACCCCAGATCTGATGAGCGTGTTGTGTTCTTCCTCGCGCAACACTACCACCTAAAAATGATACATATATCACCTTTTGGTTAATTAAGCTCTAGCTTTTGTATATCCAAGACCCTTCATTTTTATATGATTTACACATTCGTATAAGAAAACACATATGCTTACGCATTAATTTTTGTTTGGTTTGAGAATTGAGTATTAGATTCCACTCTCACAAATCACATACCTTGACGCCTCTTTGGCATAGAGCAAAGACAGCGGCCGAAGCAACCTTTGTTGGATTTCCTCTAAACACAACTTCCCTGGTTCCCTTGGGAATGCTATTGACCACCACCGTAGCTGCCATGCTGCTTCCGTCCACTAACCTCATCTTCAGCTTCGGATGCTTTTGCACGTACACTTGTCCACACCCGTTTAGCTCCTCCCTCTCATTAATCGTATGTTAATTAGTTACTTAATCATGTATATGGTGGCTTTCAATTAAATGAACTTACATTGTTCATCAGCCCAAGACTCATCACTCTCACACCCTTTTCATCTGCTTCAAGGATAGCTGCCTCTATGGTATTGTTGATGGACTCACGGTGGCGCTGCGATTTATACTGCCGTTGCATGTTTATGTGGCAGAATTAGTAGGGAAGTTTAGATGCAAATTCCAAAAGGTATATACGCACGAAAAATAATTCATTGTTCATTTTAGGTTATATATTTTCCTTTCTTTTTTTGGTTTGAAAGGTTATTTTCTTCTACGTACAAGTGGGACAAAACAAAATCTGTAATTTGTATGTGAAAAATTGGAAAATAGTGGTACTATGTAGTCCAACTTAGAAATGAAAAGCCGTCTGCGTCGCTATATAAAAAGAGAGAGAGAGAGAGAGAGAGAGAGAGAGAGAGTGCGTGTGTAGAATGCTTACGTGAAAGGCAAACTTGGGAAGGAGGTGAGAGTGAAGGGTGAGATTACGGAGACGGTTTCGCTCAAAGACAAAGGTGCGGGAGGAGAGAGCAGAGGTGAGGACGAATGAGAAGAGGAGAGTGAAGGGCCACATGAAGCAGGTGAGGTACCATGGGGGTTGAGACCACAAGGGGCGAGATGAGAGGGACGGGAAGCCAAGGCGCATTTGGTAGATGGAGTCGAGCGTGGTGAGGTGGGTTAGGTGGATGACGTCCGGTGATTCCTCCTCTCTCTCCAACGACCTCTCGTACAACGTCTCGCTCAACTTGTCGGTCGTCCCGTAGATGTAATCGTAGATTGGCATGAAGAGAGAGTAGTTGGTCCTGAACTGCGTGTGGTGTAGTGAATGGAACCTTCAACAATTCGAAGCCATATTGTTATACATGCATGCACACATTCAAATACAAATAATATATATATATATATATATGTGTGTGTGTCTACGTACGAAGGGGTGTAGCAGATAAACTTGAGGGGAGGAAAGAGGTTGAAGAGACGCTTAGGGAACATCTCGAAATTGCAGTGCCCCATGTTGTTCATGAAGTCTATGTAAGTAAGGTATGCAATAACGGGAACAATGGAGAGGATCCCACAGAGGGACGCCGTTACTATGGGTATGGCGAGGAGTAGAGTGTAGGCGATGTGCTCGGCGAAGGGGTGCACCACAGCTGTCAAGTTATTTTATATACGACTAGTCTTATATTTATGAGTGTGGGATATATAAAAGTTAGAAGGAATTAATGATGGATATATGAAGGTCGTACACGTGATGGGCTCGGTGACAATGGAGGAATGGTGGTGAGAGTGGTAGCGAGAGTAGAGGAAGTGGTGGTGGAGAGCTCTGTGGAACCAGTAGTAGAGGAACTCGACGGGGCCAGCGTGAAGGAGAGCCATGAGGATGGCTCCGTCTGGTCTCCAGAGGGGAAGGCGAGAGGATCCTGGGAGCTTGATGTTGGCGAGGTACATGAGGAGAGTGTTGAAGATGATTTGGTCGTCCCAGGTTCGCTCTCGGTCCACTTGCTCGAACTCGATGGGCTTGTCCACGATCTTCTTCCTCCCCTTGGCAGTCCTCTGACGGGACACGCTGATCCATATCTGGCTGTGAACGATTCTCCACAGCATCAACGCCACTATGAGCAGTCTCCCAAGGTCTTTCTCCTCGTCCTCAGAGGTCGCGTACGAGTGCATGCTCGCTATCACCAACGGCGCCACCAAGAGGTACTTGAAGCTACCAAGGGGACTCCATGGCCACTCCGTCAGAGCTCCGGGCCTCGACGCCATCCAAAGATACCTGAGCTATAGTTTTTAATTACCACGTACGTACTTACTCGTTCGAAGCAAGTAAACTCGTTTAATTTGGGGATACTTGTTGAGAATGTGACAATGATATATAGAGGCATCACCAAGGCCATGTGGGCTAGCTACTGAAGAAGCACATGGTGGTGGGCCCGCTTTACGAGTATAGAGATGTTTACTAGTAGTAACTTACTACTATACATCATAGGGAATTGAATGTGATGCCTAGCCAAAATTCAAACGAAACAAACGAAAGAAACCTCAAACTTCAAACATGTTAGAAGAAGAGGAGCCAACAGGCATTGAATGTGATGCCTAGCTAAACTTCAGCTTTTTACTCTCTTCACACTTCAATGTCATTGGCCCACCTCGACCAGCCACCATCGCCTGCCCATTGAATGAAGAAAGCAGGAAACTCCACCATCCCCCATTGCCGCCCATTGAATGAAGTAAATGAAACTCCCCTACTTTCCTTCTTTCTTCATTCAATGGATAAGCCCAAACATCAAAGCCCAATTATCAAAATGCCTTTTGTCTCGCTTTTAAAAAATAAAATAAAAATAATAATAATAATAATAATAATAATAATGTAACATTTGACCTCCATCTCCATCAAGCTTATCTATTTTTTTGTCAACTTTGTTTTTTCTTTTCCGGTTTCTTTCTCTTTTCCCGGAAATCCGTCGCCAGCTTCAGCACTTACACAGGGAATTCCCGGAAATGAAGAACGAATTTACCTTTTTGAAGTCGATTTTTCTCTTGCTCTCACTCTCAATGAAAGCTAACTGCAAATTCAAGGGTAATCTTCACTTTACTCTCTCCTCATAACATATATGCGAATTAGGCTTTGGATTTTTCGTTCAGCATTTGGCCAGGATGCATATAAACAGCCCATTCCCTTTGATCTTGCTTTATTGAGAACCAGATTTGCTAGATTGCTACGTTGATTCATACCTTAAACCCTTAAAAGAACACACGGCTCTTAAGGCGGACTAAAGTGTTTGTTAGTTATTATAATGGTTGCAGGGAACCAAGCTACTGAAATAGTGAGCATCTTGAACAATAACAGAACAGCTCGGAAACTCAGCAAACTTAGTGAGAGTCCTGGTCTTGGCTGCATGGCCCTCCAGTATGCTGAGCTCTGCGAGGGGAATTGCAATGTCAACAACAACACTGTGAGCTGTGAACCCCCTGAAGACGACTTCACTCAGGTTTTTGCCCCCAACTGTGGTGTAGAACTCCCCACTTTTGGTACCATAACAGGCCATATCCTTGGCTGCAGCTCGAAGTATGCAAAGCCAGAAGTCGCTTTCTCCGACATTCTCTTTAGAGATAGCAAAGCGTTGCTGGTGCTCAGAAACAGGTCGCATACCGAGGTTGGAGTTGGAATGGCTAGGTTGCATAAAGGTACCTTCTTTTGGTGCCTTCTCTTTAGCGATGGTGGGACTAACTCCACCTTTGTCCTGGAAGATAACGGCCGTGGCATCAAACAGAGGAAAGGCTGCTACAGCGGAAGTGCTCTTTCTTGCAGCAATGCACACATGATTTGTATGTACCTTTTCAACAGCTTTCTGGGCATTCTTTTGTCTTCCTTTTGTCTATTCAGCCATTGCGTTTAAGCGTTGATTCTCAAAGCCAAACAATTGGCTTGTTGCTTGTAAAAACTAGAGAATAGATGGAAAATATTGGTATTGAAGCAACGAATCAAAGTCTTTTTTTTTATTCTTTTGAACGAAAAAGAAAACAAGAGTTTAAATGGACAGATTCACATCACACTCGCTATACATAAGAGTGAGTTGTCTTCACTAGAGAGTGAAAGGCTTTGCATAGACATCAAATGGTTCACAAGCAGTCAGCTGAGGCTCCTGTCAAATCAGATTTAAAGCACATTACCAATTTGTATCAAAACACAATAAAATCTCAAAGGAGTTTACCTGTCTTAATCCCCCAATACCACTTCCCCCTGTCAGAAGCATGCTTAGCATTGTCGTAACAACTCCACCACTACCACCAATACCACCACCATCATTCCCTGTGTTCCTTATTGTAGTACGCATCGAATTAAGAATGCTTCCATAGGTTGTGCCTTGTGCACTGCGTTCTATCGCTTGAATAAAGCAGAAAGTCATAGCACCTGTAGAGGTGATCTTTGACAGCGCCTGTATATATGTGTTAATCGTGAGTCGAGGAACCAACCATAATTGCAAGACAGAAATAATTTGGATGGTTCTACTTACTGATGTGTCTGCGGAAGTCTGATCATCATCACATCCACTGATTGATATGGCTTCTCCGCCAGCTGTTCCCTTCCACAAACCTGACCTTGGCCGATGATCCTCCCACACATACTGCCCAGCTCTGTTTCAATAACATATATATGGATGCATGAGATGGAAAAGGGCAGCAACCCTAAATAAAACCAACCAGTACAAATGGTAAACAAGTTCAGTTTTAGCAACGGTTGAGGCACTAGTAACCTGTTCATTCTGCATAGGAATGGTAAATCCAGCACGGTGCCACTATGGCAAGCATCGATAATTGAATGGAGCTTGACACCATGTGGAAGAGGACGAACAATAGTAGCGTTTATCTCGTCATCTACAATCATCCCCTGAGTTTCAAAATCAAGAGGACAGAGTGTTTCATCATAGCCATCAACTTCATCACCGTTGTAGTTTCTTTGACGCGAACCATGACCAGAGTAGTGAAAGACAAGTGAATCGCCTGCAGTACATCCCTGTACAAGCCAAAACAATGCCATCCTCATGTTTTGCTTGTTTGGGATACGATATGGATCAGTTTCTTCCTCTGCATCAACAATCATGTACGAAAAAAGAAAATCATCGATGATGAACAATTATTCAGTCAGCTATGGAATTAAACTTGCAATCATCAATCAGATAGGCTAAGTGAGGTGCAAGATGCTCGTACAATCATCAATCACAGTGGTTCAGGCATTATAACAGATCAGAAACCCAAAGTGGAAGAGATTCGAAAGAGCTAAGCAAACAAGTGCAAGATAGAAATAAAAGAATGAAATCCCACGAAATGGATCATTAGATGCTCGTACAATTCACTGGATATATCAATCACAGTGGTTCAGGCATTATAGCAGATCAGAAACCCAGAGTGGAAGGGAAACTGAACAGAGATTCGAAAGAGCTAAGCAAACAAGTGCAAGATAGAAATAAAAGAACGAAATCAAACGAAATGGATCATTTTCCCGTTGGTTCAAGGATAGCAATATAGGTACAGTTCCAATCACACTAGATATATCAGGCATTATCATAAATCGGAAATCCACGACTACTTCTTGCACAAAAAGAGATGGAAATACCGGTGAGCATGAGAATGGAATCTGGGGAGAATTTGAACTTGTTAATGAGAAGGTGTCGCATGCACTTGGCGTCGTTGATGCAGCCTTTGAGCTCGTGGCGAGAGTATCGGTACGAAATACCACAGATCACGGCCCTCTTCCTGCCATGGGGGTGAGGCAACTGACCGGGAGGCGCGTGAATGTGGGGAGGCGGAGTAGAGGCGGAGGAGGGTGGAGGAGGATGAGGGGCGGAGCGGGGGTCGGCGATATGAGTAACAGCCTGGCAGAGAGCGCAGCGGATAGATCGGGCGCCGGATGGGAGCTGGAGAGGCGTCCGGCAACCGGAGCAATTCACAAGCATCGGAGGAGCGTACATGCTCGACGGAGGTGGCGGGAACATTAAGGAATCAGGTGGTGAAGAATCAGATCACCCAAAAGAAATTAAGAATCAGATCACCTAAGAACGCGTGAGGAAGACGACGACGAGTCAGTCAGAGAAGGCGCACATTTGAAAGGAAGGCGATTTATTTCTGACAGCTCACCAAACAAAGCTAAACGGGCCCATTCGATTAATTCTAAGCCCAATGTTGGCCCATATTAAGAAAGATGGAGCAGGGAACAAAGTTAAAGACTTTTCAGAGTTGACATTAGCCGTCGACATAAAAATCGGATCCGAATACCCGAACCAGGAACCGACCCGAAAAACAAGGTTCGGATCGGGAATGAGTATCTATGTTTTATCCTATTAGATATGTTAGAGTGATAGCCACACGCAAAGGAAGGAACCAATCAACTTCTATTTTTCAAGTGCATCATTCTTTAAAGATTTCAAGTAGTTTTAATTTTGGATTTCGTATTTCAAATGTTGAGTTGAGTTGTTTTTGCTTAAGATATTTTTCAATTTACACGTTATTTTTTGTAAATTTTGGGAAAAAGAACAGTTTTGAGTACAACTGAACATGAAAAGAACTTGGAACCGAACCAGTACCTGATTTTTTTTGGGTATTTACAGCTACAATTAATTGTGACCCGATCTGAACATGTACCCGTAAGAACCAAACATGTACCCGATTCGAAACCTTACATGTACTTGTATTGGTATAAAATTTCTAGACCCGACATAACCTGTACCCGCCGTATGCCTAGACCTAGTTGACAAGTGTAATGGGGTGGAGCGAATGAGGGTTTCAGTAAAGGGATGAGATAAGACCAAGATTATTGCGCAACGAAGGAGCTTTAACGACTTGCTATCAAGCCTGGGCTCATAAAGTGTAACATGTAGGAGAGTTACAAGCAGTTTCCACTTCCGACTGATTGATTATTTATACCGTTACAAACAGCATGTGAATGACCGAGGCATCATTGCAAATGAAACAAGAGGATATAACCTAGGTGATGATGTTCTTGGACATCCTTCAGCATTTGAGGATCCAAACTCTTGCCTTCACGAGAACAACGACCGTGTCTTATTCCGCTCCAGTCGAGCTTCCCTCTGAGAGACAACACATGCAATGCAATCAGAGAAATAGGTAAGCAGACACGAACGAAAGCCTAAATACGTATTCACAAGAACCTCTTTCTTCTTGCATTCCTTGTACACATCAAAATGATCCTGGCATTTACTCTTGTCTGATCCAAATTCTTCAAGACCTGGAATAAAATTGGGTCAAGTGAAGTGAGAAAAACGGAAAGGCTGAAACAGGACACATCAACCCTAATTATCCACCAAAACCCCAACCTCTAAGAAACGGGATTCTCACACCGTAAATTGATTGAAACAGATGAGATCTAATCAAGGGCAATTCGTTTTAGACATTGATACGAAACAGCTCTAAGAATTAAATGGTGTTTGAGTCGGGAGAAAACGAATTAGAATGTCTTTCGTGCGATTCATGACGCTAAAAATCTCAATTCCTCGGAAATGAATTGAAGGGGAAGATCGGGATCGTGACTCACATTTGAGAGAAGCGGAATACTGAAGATAACACGGAGAATCAGATATCCGAGCCGCGCTAGGGTACGCCGCAGCCGCGCCTTTCGTCGCCATTTCCCGATCACCGACTTTCTCAAGTTAAGTCTCAACGGATTCCGAGAAGATTAATCACATCTCATTAAAATGGGCCTTTAAGTCGCTCAGGCCGATCAATTAAAAGTTATACAATAGCGGGCCTTTAAATCCGGCCCAAAATAAAAAAAAGAACACGGCCTTTTGCTTTTCTAATTATTATTATATAATTAGGCAAAATACATAACTCTTTCTCCCTCCCGACTCGCATTCATGTTGCTCTCTCTGTGGAATCTAAGCCCCGTCTGTCTCTTGTGTACATATATCTCAGGTCGACTAGGACTATTTCTTTTTATTTTATTACAAATCATCTTGCAGTTGCGTTAGAAGCGCATCACTCTCATGGACATAGCTATCGTTTACTGTTCCATTTTCCTCCACACCTATAAGAGCTTGGTAAGATTTGTCTCGAAGATGCCCCGATTGCCTCAACAATTCCAAAACGGTCTCTTTACTAGCAACATCCGATTCCTCTTCACAGAGCTTGAAGAAGCCAGACAGCATCAACACCTTTGGCCTCCAATTGCTGGACCCTTCCGCAGAAAACGCTTCTCTCAGACAAGCCAAAGCCTCTGCAATCCTCCTCCTCCTGGTATGACCGTCAGCTAGAATCTCCCACGTGCCTGAGCTTGGTTTTCCTCCCATTTCAATCATGTGGTCGAACAACCCCTCAGCTTTCTCTACTTGGTCGTTTTTAACGTACACATTCATGAGAAGATTTGGTATCCTGGGGTCATAAGAAGACTTGACCGGGAGCCATTCCTCGTATGCCTTCTCAGCCCCTTCAATATCTCCCATCCTCACCAAGGAGGAGATCAAAGCATGGTAACCCAAATTGGGGATGCTCGGGACAACAGATTTGTAGACGTTCCAGACCCGGTACAGCTCTCTCGTGTTACCAACGCTGCCGTACAAACTCAAGAGGTAGTGATATGGAATCCGGTTACGACCAGTGATCCTTGCTTCAACTTTCCTGAGCGCATCTTCGGCTTTCTCAGTTTCGCCCATCTTGATGTACATGGTGGCCATTGTGCTAAAAGTGGTCCAGTTGGGATTAATGGAAACATCTGATTTCATCAGCTGATAGACTTGCTCCATTTTCTCAACAGAGCCGCAGGAGGAGAGCCAGATGTTGTAGGAGTAGATGTCGAGTCGGATATCTTTCTGCTTCATTTCGTAGACCATAGCGTCGACTCTGTCATACTCCCTTAGGTTCATGTAGAGAGTCATCATGACGTTGAAAGGAAGCGGGTGCAGGGCGTAACCTTTCTCCCTCATTTTGTCGAGCAAGGTCTCGGCTTTTTCTCTGGACTTGGCCCTCACATAGGCATTGAGGAGGGAGCCATAAACTCTACGGTCCTTGAAATCTTCAGGGATGGTGAGGAAGAAGTCTTCGGCGTCTGAAATCCCACGCACTTTGCCGATTAAGTCGAGCTGGATGGCAGCATCACTTGCAGACAATCGGAACCTTTCGCCTCTCTTGTTCATCCAGTCGTACACCTAGGGAATGGTCAAGGTAGCTTCTTTCTTTTTAAAGATTGTACAATTATACGAGAGAGAAAGGGAAATGGTGATAAGAAAGAGAAGGAGACCTCAAGAGCTTGGTTGGCACGCTTATACTTGCGAAGCTCCTTGACGACCCGGCAGAGCTCCCACTTGGTAAGCTTACGGCCGCCTTTCTCCCACTGATTCAAGACGGATGCAGCGCCGAGCTCAGGCTTCTCCATGAGAGAAATCTTCCTGTAGATGGCATTCCACTGGATAATCGGCCTTCTCTCGTAGTCCACAGTCCCGTAGCCATAGACCTGTGAGATGGAGCACACGATTGCCGTCTTCTTCGGTAGAGATACTACGGATACGACTGGAGATATGCAGCGAGGGAGGCGTGAGTAGGAGGCGGAGGAAGCCAGTGGGACATTCCGATTCTGCACTGCCTGAAGCAGCATCTCTCGTTCTACTTATTAGGTTAGTTTCAACAATCTGAGGATAAGTCGACTCACTTTGGTTCCCTAAACGAAGAGGGGGACAAGAAAGAAGGGTAAAGTGGTAAAAATTAAAGGGCCATCAATTAAACTGAAGGCCCAAAAGAGAACGAACCAAAAGGCGGATGCTACTGGAAGAATCAGAGGGTCTCAATACAACACGATACAAGTACCACCAGCTGGTAAATATCTTTTAGTGCATCTCGTTGGTTGGTTACATCATGTCCAAAACAATCTCTCTATTATTTGTTGGGTACCTAACATCCAGGCCATTTCTCATGCAAAGGATCTTCCTTCTTCATATCCCGGTGCACGTATACTTTCCCTTTTTTAACCTGCAAATTCAACTCAACATTACATTCCGTCATCCTATTTTCATGAAATATTACCCAAGCCAACAAACTTTACCAGAACGATGGGAAGGAAACCTCGCTGGAGTTTGACTCTGTCGAAGCCTTCTTCACAAAACAAGCACTTGTATCCACCCACTGAGGGATGCTCGCTGCTCAAAGCAACACCACAGTATTACTTACATGTTCACCACCAACGTTATCTTATTTCACTAACAATTGCTTTCTCTACTATATCATCAAATACTCACTTCACAAGGTACGTGAAATTTCTGTTTCGCAACTCCTCCACTACTATCTCTTCTTCTTTTGAGTATCTGCATGGCACAAGAAAGTTTATCTCCTTCTAAACATCTCCTCGAAAATTAACATGAAAAACAAACAAATGTCTCTATCTCCCACAGATGGATAATTCCAACTGCCAAGTTTTTTCCATGTACCTCGATGTTTCCATTACTTTTACCAACCATAAAACTAGGTAGGACGGCTTAAGTACATATAAAGAAGAATCAATCTCACCTCCACGGGAAATCATCTTCACAAAAGCGAGATATTCCATTCATAGCACTGAAAGTGTCTATGTGAACCCACTCTTCTCCTGCCGCATTTGCAGGATGGCCTGAGAAACACGCAAGGCAACAGGTCAATCTAATCATACTGTAAGCAAAAATCCAACAGGGGTAAGGATACACACCACAAAACAAAGATGATTACGTATTAGATAGCATGTGATATAAACACAGAACGTATTTTCTTGTTTGTATCCAAGTCAACTCTGTTGCAATAAGAAGAAACCCTGAAAGAATAAGTTGCTCACTTATCTGATGCAAGCGCTTCAGCGCATAGCCACTAGGATAATTGTAGTAAGATGCCATGAATGTTACGACCGTGCACCCTGCACTGTAGGATCAGGTTAAGAAATGCCTTTCCTTCTTTTACAGAGCACAGATTGCCTACTATTTCTACCTGATTGCAAATAATGCTAGCATAACCATGTTCACCAGTTTCCAAATAGATTTCTTCCTGTTATTGTAGCTGTACAAGAAAAACAGATTGTATTACAAGCTCGTTGGCAGGAAGTTAAAATGGTATTCAGAAAAGAAGTGTATCCAAAGAGCTCAAATAGAAGAACGTTCTAGCTATGTTTGAAAGCTTAGCTAGCAAACATCTGATAAAGCTCATACATTCTGCTAGCAGCAACTGCTGCAGATAAGTTGAACATTGGCACTGAACTAATAATAAAGCGCAGTTCCTACATATATCAAGAAAGATAGGTAGTCGTATGTCAGAAAATGGTTACGAAACTTTGACGGCATCTGAGATGAATTAAACGTCTGAATACCTTGTGTGGAAGCTTAGAGTAGAGTATAACGAAGAACAAAACTGGAAGAATAAGGAATGGAACCCTCCTGTCAAGTAAGGTACCAACCTGCATAATCCGAAAGGCAAAAGAAATGAGAAACATAAAAGATATACCATCAAAGATTCTAACTAGAAAGGAATAAGACTATATGGGAGATGTCTCTCTGTATTTACCAGTGAAAGAGGATAAGCTACAAGCAAAGACCGTGGGAGTGCCGAGGTGAAATACCAATGTATGGAATGTGTCTAGTTTAGCAACGAATTTTCAAGGAACAACATAGAATTTGATACAAATGCAAGAGCCACAATATTAGCAAAATAAACTTTGCATTGGCAATCACACTAATGTACGGAATTTAAATGGTTATCACTATAAAGAAGGCAATCCTCTAATCAGGCGGTGGAACAAATGCTAAAAGGTAATCTATCATATGAAAATAAATAAACTGAGGAAACAGATTTCAAAGGATACGCCCCAGTCAGAACTCCGGTTCAGAATGGAGTTAAACCAGAAAACTTCAAATTCTGGCCACACAAACTTCTTCCACATGATAGAGTCAACAAAAATGGTAAGACCTGTGCTAAGGAACATTCCATGACCACCAAAAGCCTGACTCGGGAACTAGTGTGAAGGGAAAAAATCAAATAGATAGCAGAACGCAGAGGAATTTTAACCAACCTACAGCAAACACAGCAGTTCCAACACAATACTTAAGTGCTTTCCAGAAGGAGATCGATTTGGTCTGTCATTGATAAACGTAAAGCACCAGCATCAGATGGAAACAACAAAGTACATGACTAGTTACACATATACATAATTTCAGAACCCAAAATATCCATCACTAGCTCACCAATAAAAATTCGAGACCAATAGGCCCAAGCAGTAACATTGTGTCACATCTGAAGATTACAGTGGCAAAAATCTGATTATCAGATAAAGGACATGTCAGCAAATCCATAGTTCTGGATACCATGACTGATATTCTAAGGGGGAAAATATGTTACCACGAAAACCCTACATACCAGGAAGCTCAAAGCTGAATAAAAGTTTCCCTTTAACCAATTACCATATGCCAGATTAACTGCACAATCCAGATTTCACAACATTAGCAGCAAAGG
Source organism: Arabis hirsuta (assembly GCA_964056655.1). Classification (NCBI taxonomy): domain Eukaryota; kingdom Viridiplantae; phylum Streptophyta; class Magnoliopsida; order Brassicales; family Brassicaceae; genus Arabis; species Arabis hirsuta. The sequence goes on from OZ053307.1 coordinate 24,227, forward strand.
CGGCACCTATGCTAAATAGGCAATGGGCAAGATTGCAGGACATCTGAAACCATAACTTGTAGAGTCAGATGAATAGAAGTAATCACCTAATCCCAAAGCTAGAATATTAGGTAGAGGACGAGTGCAGTAGAAAAGCAAATGAAACTGAAGACTGGTGAGAAGTACAAAGAAAGATTCCACTTGATGCCCAAACTTGTTTCTTATCTGTCAAAGTGATATATTCCACTCATCAAGATGCAAGTGAGATTTGCAATGACATGGGAAGGGACAAAGAATGAGATAGAGGCGTGTGTCATGGAAACAAGCACTAGAGAAACTTAGTAGCAAATAAACGTCATACCTGAATCCGGAAAAATCTTAGTGTGGATAATATGATGCAGCCCAACACCAAACGAGCTGTAAGTTAATGAAGAAACAAACTACGAGGTGAGATGGTTTTGTCCGTGTTTAGAATTGCGGGGGTTAGCGATTCCATAAGGGAAAGAGAAGAGAAACCTGCAACGAGACTATAAATCTTGGAGAAGCCAAGCCAGGTGAAAATTGATACAATTGGTGATGCGAAAATAGAGACAATGAAGGCTCCTGCAAGAACAAATCAGAGTTGAATTCTTTTTATTTTCTCATAAAGAATGACTACATCATCCACACTAATGATGAGCGATTGAACAGCCCTTACCAATAAAAGTTCGAGGGACAACACCGGGGAACTCCAAATGATCATACTGATAGAGGTCGGGAAATATAGACATGAGTCTAGAAATTGGAAATGGAGCTTCAGAAAGTGAGAAAGAGGTGACTCAACTCACAGAGTCCAAATGATGGCGATGGTAAAGAATGTCGTGCATTGACTGGTCACATGCAAATTCAGACGAGACGAGAGAATCACTCACTCAGTAAAAACATTCGAATTGAAAAGAAGAGAAGAGAGACTTAGTAGCAAATAGCAACCTACCTGTACGTTGAAGCTCTCTTCGACCTTAGTATATGGTGCCATGACCACATAAATTGCAGCTATAGATCCCAGAATCAAATCATATCCTGCGGAAAAAAGAAGATCACAAAAGGGAAGAGATCATGAGAGGAGCATGTACGGTTACAATTACCATAGGATTGAAGAAACTTGGCCATTTTCGAATCCGTCGGCATCGTCTGTGGAATCGATCGAAATCAGGCAGCCGACTCAGGAAGAGTGTTCGATGGGGAAATAAAAAATAAAATGGGCCTTAACTAACAGATCTATCTATCGATAATAGCATATTTTCGAAGCCCATTAAAATTGGATCGGAAGTTTATAATAAAAGGGCAAACAAAAGCAAAGGAAGGGGAAAGAAATCTCGAGAAGACATGATGGCCGCGGAAGAAGAGAACGACTTCTACCTGAGGTACTATGTCGGTCACAAAGGGAAATTCGGACACGAGTTCCTTGAGTTCGAGTTTCGACCCGACGGTAAGCTCCGTTACGCCAATAACTCTAACTACAAGAACGATACTATGATCCGGAAGGAGGTCTTTCTCACCCCCGCCGTTCTCAAGGAATGCAAGCGCATCGTCTCCGAGAGCGAGGTCTGTCTTCTCTTCCATGTCTGATTCTTTTTCACTGCCCTCGTGATGTTCAACATCTAATAACAGGCTAGGTCCAAACTCAATTAGGGTTCTTTTGCTTTGATTTTTGTCAATTTTAGATCTTCTCTTTTTAGGGTTTTTTTAAGGCACATCGAGGTTTGATTGGAGAAGAGGAAAGATGTTTGAAACTAAGAACAGAGAGAGATCTGTGATCTTACTAGTTGTGTAGATTTAGAACCCTTTTCTTTTGCTCCTCTTTGGGCTTTGTTAATAATGGACATGTTTCTGTTACTTTCCATGGTGATGATATTACATGTGTGGGACTTTATGTGAACCTTTGCCTGCGTAGATAATGAAAGAAGATGATAACAATTGGCCGGAACCTGACCGCGTTGGAACGCAAGAGCTTGAGATTGTGATGGGAAATGAGCACATCTGCTTCACTACATCTAAGATTGGATCTCTTGTTGATGTCAATAGCAGTAATGATCCTGATGGACTTCGCCTCTTCTACTATCTTGTTCAGGTCACCTCTCTTTTTCTATAAATCTATAGGATAACTTAAGCTCTCGTTTTCCACAGAGTTCCCATAATCTCTAAACTGGAAGGTTTTATATTTACAACTTAAGCACATGGGGTGTGGCTGGTAACACTGAACGGTTACCTGGTTATGCATATTCTGGATGCTGTTCCCTATCAGCTGACTGATAATATCTATCTAGTTTATTTCTTTTTTGGTAGTGTAATTATATATTGCTCTTGACATATTCCCTTTGAAACATTCATGGTTGCAGGACTTGAAATGTCTTGTTTTTTCGCTCATCTCGCTGCACTTCAAGATCAAGCCTATTTAGAGATGAAATCAGTGTTGAAGAAGAGATGGGTTTGTCTGGAACCTGAGGACTTTGTGGCTGAAATTTGGTTGTTTTTATGTCTCTGGCTTATTGTTGAGTCATTCTAGTTTCTTGTCTTGTTAATTTGAAAACCCTGAGTTACATTAGTATGCTGTTTTTGCATCGAATCTTAGAGATGGTATTGAAGGCAGGTGCTGTCATTTTCAAATGGTATGAATCGGAATTGGGAAAACTTATAAGATAATGTTTCAGCTCGTGCCATGTGGTTTGCTAGCTGGAACTATTTTAAATACATACTGGCCGAACCTTTTAATCGGTAATGGTCTAGGGTGTGTTATATCAGATCCTTATTTTATGCTGTGAGTTTTTAGAACTGAGAAAATTGTATAATTTAAAAAGAGCTTCATCATCTCTTTTTAAAATTTACGAACGAATTTGGTTCAAAGTTTTGTTTGATTGGTTACGTACCTACAACCCAAAGCTGGTAAAGAAGAGCGAAGAAGGTGGAAAAAAAGAGTCAACAATAACCTAACACAGGAGTAGTCAGGTGTAATATTTTCGTCCGAAAAGAAGAAATAGGGGGTGGAAGTGGTGGTTGAATGATTGGTGAGGAAGAAGGCGCCAAAAGGAAGCAAGAAAGCTAATAATCGAGGCATATGGGATCAGCTTGTGTGGTCCATTTCTGTTGGATTTGGGTGAAAGTGGGGATGTATGATGCTTCTACCTTCACTTTGTCTCAACATCCCATGTGGACTTATCTTTTTACTTTTTATGAACCAACCTAGTCTAACCATTCACTTGATTTTTCAAGAACAATGAATATGCTCTCTCTAAAGTATTGAAGTATATATAGACCAATGTATAAGTTAGCTGGATATTCAGATATATAATATATTTGGATTGAGTGGGAATTGGGTGCGTGTATATATAAAGGATTGACGAGAGTTAGACCTCAAAATCCCTCTTCCACTAGCTAGGAGGACCATTCAAACTGCATCCCCCTTAACTCTGATGTCAAACTAAGCTTTATGACTCGGGAAGAATAATGGAGGATCTACGCTCCTTTGTCGCTGTCAGGCGGATATCTCACAGTCTGGACAGGGGAGGCACCTGCCATTCATCCTCAGGTCAACCACCCACCCTATAGCTTTATGTAGGTGCTTTTTTTTTGTCTTGTCACATGTTGAGGTTGTGGCAGGGTCAGGTGCGTGGTTAGGGCGGGGACTCGCTTGTGTTTGTGCACAGAAAAGGGAGCACCATTCTCGTCATTCCTTTGATCTCACCCCTGCTCAGGTACCACCATTCTCTGCTTTCACATTGCTTCTACTATGATGCTTTCACATCCAGACTGATTTGTGGCTTTTCTTAGGAGGGCTGCTTGCAGAGGCTCCAGAGTCGTGTATATGTTCCCTATGATGGCTCTATTCCTCAGCACCAGGTAACTTTCTTAGTTGGTGGTGGGATCACCAAGTCAAGTGATTTCACACAAGTCTACTTGTAGGAAGCATTGGGGAATCTGTGGAAGTTAGCCTTCCCGGAGGAACAACTCGATGGTATGATATCCGAGCAGTGGAAGGAAATGGGTTGGCAGGGAAAGGATCCCTCGACGGATTTTAGGTGAATCCCCTCCCTCTTGCTCTCTTTGCTTCTTGATGCCTGATGCGGTTTTCATACTCGTGCAGGGGAGGGGGCTTCATATCCTTGGAGAATTTGCTGTATTTTGCAAGGAATTTCCAAGTAGGTTGTTTTCAATTCATTGTAGGATAGATAGATTTTTAAGCTGGGTGTTGAGGCTCCTTTGCAAATGCAGAAATCATTTCAACAACTTCTGAGAAAGCAAGTAGGTGATAGATCGGTGTGGGAATACCCATTTGCGGTTGCTGGTGTAAATATTAGCTTCATGCTCATTCAGATGCTCGACCTTGAACAAGGTCTTCTTTCTTCTAGTTACAGAAGCTCAACTACTTGTTGTATTGGCTGAGTAACTGTTGTCCTCCATTTTTTTACAGTTAAACCACGGAGGATGGTCGGGGAAGCATTCCTGAAACTACTAGCAGGTCAGTAGGTAGAGATCAGTGTTAAGCAAGGAGGGTAACCCCATCTTGACTCTGGATGATTTCTTGTTGCAGAAAACGAGGAAGCATTTGACATTCTATATTGCATTGCGTTCAAGCTAATGGATCATCAATGGCTCACAATGCGGGCTTCCTACATGGATTTTAACGTAGGCTACCTACTCCCGCATCACTTTGAGAAAGTGCAGGTCAGAGACTCCATGACTAACTGAGTAAGAATGTGTGCTTGGCAGATGGTGATGCAATCGACAAGGCATCAACTGGAGAGAGAGCTTATGGAGGAAGAAGTTACCCGACTCCAAGACTTACCTTCTTTTAACCTCCTCCTAAATCCTTAGTTTAGTGGTCTCACTTGCAGATTCACTCGTTCGCGAATATTTTTTGTTTGTGACTTTTGGAAAGAACGATTTGAGTTCAACTTGGAAAATATAGATATAGATCAAATCAAACAGATTAAAAGCGAACAAGTTTGAAAGAGAATACGCAAAACACAAGAAAGAGAGAGGAGGATCAACAAGACTACTACTCGTAAATCCAAGGGGTAAGGCTGCTCTGCCAGTTGACAGGTCCATCTGGGAACCACAAAGCAATCTCCTTGTTGGCACTGTCCACAGAGTCGCTCCCATGGATCACGTTCCTGCCAATGTCAATTGCAAAGTCCCCACGGATGGTTCCAGGCTCGGAGGCTGCTGGGTTTGTGGCTCCAATGATCTTCCTTCCTGTCAAAACAACGTTCTTCCCCTCCCAGACCATTGCAACAACAGGACCGGAGACGATGTAGTCAACGAGACCACTGAAGAAGGACTTGGCAGAGAGGTCCTGGTAGTGCTTCTCAGCGAAAGAGCGCTCAACAGTGATCAGCTTCAGGCCTGTCATGTACAAGCACTCTCAGCTCAGTTAATGAATGATCTCATCTAATCTACCTACCACATAGTAAATTAAACACAAAAGGGCATCGGAATCATTACCCTTCAAAGTGAAACCCTTCTTCTCAAACCTGGAGATGATTTCACCGATCTGAAACACCACCAAACCAAACAACAATGGAATCTCCGAGGAACTGGAAAACAAAATCAAAGAGAAAGAGGGAAGGAAGGGAAACGTACGAGTCCTCTCTGGACACCGTCGGGCTTGATCATGATGAAAGTTTGCTCCATTTTATTTTTTGCTGCTTCTTGGTCGGTCGTAGGAGGCAAAGCCGTATTTATACTTGCACCAATCTGCTGCAACCCTAAAGTATCATGAGAATGGAATATTCTCGGCCGATCCGATTCTGCTATTATTGGGCCTCCACTCACTATTGTTCAATCTGGGCTTACGTTTTAAGGCCCAATATTAGATGATGAATCTCGTCTCTCTGTCCTCTTTACTTTGTAGTTCCCCAACGAACGCAACAGAGAGATCTACGCTACGCTACGCTTTGTATCGCCGTCGTCCTTTTCTTCTTCTCCGACCATGAATCCCGAGTAGTAAGTTCCTTTCTGTGTTATAGATTCTGCTTTGAGATCTTTCTATGAGATCATTTATCCCCTTGTGTGCTTCAGATCGTTATTCTATTTTCTATTGTGCAGCGACTATCTTTTCAAGCTCCTGCTTATCGGGGATTCCGGCGTCGGCAAGTCTTGTCTTCTTTTAAGATTTTCCGTAAGTTTTAATTCTTTATTCGAACCGTAACTGATCAAGGTTCCATGATTTGTTGCATTTGCTCCTCTGGTATCTGCTATCTGATTGGCCACTCCTTTGTGTGCAGGATGATTCCTATGCAGAGAGTTACATAAGCACTATTGGAGTCGATTTTGTAAGTTTTTTTTTTTGCTCTGACTGATGATGCTATGGCTTTGTTCTGAGCTCCTATTTCTTCTTCAGAAAATTCGGACTGTTGAGCAAGATGGCAAGTCAATTAAGCTCCAAATTGTATGTATCTCTATCTATCTTCCTCTTTCTATAGTCTGTGTTATGGTAAACAATATTACTAAGACTAGTTTAAGTTAATATGATTCCCTTATTTCCTCACGTCTCACCGTCTTTGTATCATTCATATAATAGCAACAGTTAGTTAGGTTTTCTAAGCCACTGTTACTCTTCTCTACTGCCCTAAAGTTGCTTGCTTCTCATTTACTACTCTCAGTGGTGACCATATAACTCTTCACTCTTCGTTATCTTTCAGTGGGACACTGCTGGTCAAGAGCGGTTCAGGACAATTACTAGCAGCTACTACCGTGGGGCACATGGAATCATTGTAAGTTACTTAGGCTCTCTCGGTTTCTTACGTTGGCTTGGCACTTGTAGCAAATTCACTTAGTCTTTGGTGCCCTCAACCTGGTAGATTGTCTACGACGTCACAGATCAAGAAAGCTTTAATAACGTGAAGCAATGGTTGAGTGAAATTGACCGTTATGCGAGTGACAGTGTGAACAAACTCTTGGTTGGAAACAAGTCTGATCTTGCTCAAAATCGAGCCGTGTCGTTTGAAACGGCCAAGGTATATGCACTTCAACCCATTCTTTCCCTACCAATTCTTTTTTCAAGTTTTGTAGCAATCATATTGAAAGACTATAATTGCTTTCCTGATGACTTTGACGCATCCCTAGGCTTTTGCCGATGAAATTGGAATTCCTTTCATGGAGACCAGTGCAAAAGATGCCACCAACGTGGAACAGGCTTTCATGGCCATGTCGGCAGCCATCAAAGAAAGGTAATATACTTTCTGCGTCATTTTTGCTCATAAGAAATTGTTTGTGATATAATGAAAGAAATTGATCTGTGGTTTTGGATGCAGAATGGCAAGCCAACCAGCTGGGAACAATGCAAGACCGCCGACAGTGCAAATCAGAGGACAGCCTGTTGCCCAAAAGAATGGCTGCTGCTCATCTTGATTGACCAGCCAAGCGTTCTGGTCAGTCCGTCTCCCTCTCTTTCGCCGTGTCTTAAATCATACCATTATCTTGAAAAAGTGTCTTCAGAGCCTTAAAAAGTGTTTCTTCTTTCTGACTTGTTCTTTGGTTCGTATGAAGATCCTCCAATGTGTCTATAATTAAGCTCTTTGCGTTTCCTTCGCACTACTCTCTCCAGCTTTATGGCTTTTCATTGCTGCCTTTAAGGGTTTTCTATCTAGATATGTAAAACTTCTAAATTTCGTGTTAATCAAATATCTAGACATATAAACCGATTTTATCCAATACATTACAGAAAGTTTGAAACGTTTATATAACGTGTCTTCAGTTTCTTCTTTAGATGCTTCTTTAAACACTACAGATATAAAAAGAATTCAAAGTTTTTGAACAACTTTTTGTAAATGTGTTAAGTCAAAAGAAAAAACTCTATTAAAACTGTCTTTTCTTTTAGATAAGAATAAATGATTTGTTTTTTAACATCAAAAAGAGAAGTAAAATCTCAAAATCCGGGCAAAAACGAGAGGTCAGTGATTCCTGTGGGAAGATTGGCAATGTTATTGAGCAGAGCGAGTCTGTTCTTCCTCACTCTTTCTTCCTCCTGCAAACCGTTAAATTCAAACGATAAGGCTCTTGAAATCCCCGAGCACACTGTGAACAAAGTTTCAACTTACCACCATCACAAACACATTGTTGAAGAAATCCTCGAGCGGCTCCAGCAACTGCGTGGATATCTCAGTGAACTCCTCAATTTCTATGCCTGAAATTTGGATGCGAGTTGAAGAAATTTGGAAGCGAGTGAGAGAATCCAATAGAGAAGAAAGTGGAGTTACCAGTGTGGATTTGATCTTTGATAGAGACGTATGTGCTCCACAACTTTCTCTCTTGGGAAGTCTCAAATGCACCCTCATCCACCTGATTGCAACATTCAATTTTAGAAGCTCTGCAAGTTTGACAGATGTTCTTTTGCTATTTGATCAGACACAAACCGCAAGTACCTCAACTCCAACATCAACATCTTTCCCACGGACAATGCGTGTGGGACGTGAATATGCTTCCACTATCTTCGGAAAGATCTCACCTTTGGTTAGCTTTTCCATCTGCAGGGCACCAGTGATGTTAGCTTCTAATGAGCTAAGGACTGGGCAACATGTCCAAACCAGAAGATAATGAAGTTTCAGGTTTCGCGAGCCACTGGCATATTGAGAGGAACCAATTGCTATACGGAACCGGTAAAGCTACCCTTGGAAAGCCATTATGCTAGCATAGGAACAACCCTTTGAATTTAGGCCATAACCCAATCCCCAATTTCAACTGACAACAAACGAGAAAGTACCACCTTCCTTACCAATGTCTAAGGCAGCCCATACTGGTGGTCCACTCTCTAATATGCTAGATAGCAGATGGACTTATCCAATTAAAATTGAGAAAAAGCCTTCTATGTCGGCCTAATCCAATCGCCATACAACCTGGCTTGTAGGAAAATGATGCCCACAGGCTTCTGAACTATTACCTAATCCCACACCTAGTGGTTATTGGACCAGATCACCAGTCACTTACCTTGTATGCAGTACGTGCTGCCAGACAAGGGTCGTTTCCACGCTCTGCTAGGACAGACCTAACTACTTCAGGGCTTACTCCGTTATCAATCTGTAGAAAGTATAGAAAATGTGTCAAGAACCGGACACTAAGCTGCTTTAGTTAAAAGAAACTGTCTACTAGAAACAGAAATAAAAAAGATAAGCATCACGAAAGTTGCCAAACCAGAAGCTGTTCCAGTCTTCGCGTAACAAATTGATGCACCTAGAAACAAAAGAAAAATAAAATATATCACTACCAATTTGAGATGATGGGCTACACCAGCGTAAATGGGAAAACAAGATTTGATGCCGCTTAGTGGCTCTGGAGGACTTGATTCTCACATCTTCTAAAGTGTTTGCCTCAACCTTCACCGGCTGTACACAGGCTGCAAGTTCTAGAGTATGTTTGAAGTTGATATTTTTATCCTTCTCGACCAAAATCTGGACCTGTGGCATACAAGTATTTGTCGGCATCCATAAGCTCATAGACAAATCATAGCTACTTTTTTAGATCAGGATATCTACAAACTTACTAAGCCATAAGATATTCTTCTAAGGCCAAATGGGTCATTTGTTGAACTTGGCTGACAACCAGCAGCAAATAGACCAACGAGGCTATCCAATCTAAGGTTTAAGAAACAAGCACAAGTGTTGGTTTATATGATCATATCAGAAGTATTTGCAGTTTAGTTACATGGGAGAATTGTGTGTCCATCTCATAGAAGAATTTTGTGTTTGTGTTCAAATTCCCTATCAGCAAACAATAATACATGGGCCAATCCAGCAACAATACTTTGTGTTTGTGTTCGAATTACCTATCAGCAATTGCCAAAACCATTCCTGCATCTGTTTTTGGGATGGCATCCCCAGAAAACCTGGGAAGTGCAATTTCCAGCAACGCTTCTGCAACCTGCATCCCAGGGCAAACGAGTGTCATATATAAATAGAACAAATGCTCATAAATATATATATATATATATCATAGTCGGCTAGTAGCTAATGGCTACCTGCTCTGAATAGCCATCTCTGAGAGCATAATGACGAGCCATGGTTCCTGACAGCGATGTAAATTCTGTAACTACAGCAGTTGCAAGGTCTGACATGGCAAGTGAGGCAGCGTCCTCCACAACCGGAAGCAGATCTTCATCAATTTCGAGGGCCAAGCAAAGCTTAGTTACCATCTTTTCTAGACGGTTCATCTTATCCAGCATCGTCCCCAGCTTTTCCTATTAATTCACATAAACATGGACGAAAAGCTTGTGTTATATGTGCCATTGCAGTCAATAATATATGGCTTGTATTTGTTACTTGTAAGAGTATTGAAAGAAACATAAGGCATTCTATTAATGTACTATTGTTTTTAATGTCTAAGATATGTACTAGAAGGAAGACTTACATGAAAAAGAATTCCCTTTAGCTGATCTCGGAATTCAGAAAATCTTTTACTCGTGTCCATCTCATAGAAGAATTTTGCATCTTCATAGCGAGCTCTGCAAAAGTAAAACATGACCTTTGGTGCTTTTAATATGATCCACCACCAAGACTTGGCAGCTAATAAGTAGGGCCATGCAAATAGCTATAACGAACAAAACGTGCCGAGAAGATCAACTCGATCTATTCAATTGAGTAAAGATCCACTTATTACACATCTCAACCTGAGAACTGCTTCATTTCCTTTCTTCACCACATCCTCATTTATTGCACCATTGGCAACCTAAATAAAGTCACACTCTGTTTCATCAGCTATTAATAACTTGTTTTTATGCCATTTAAACTAAAAACATGCTATAGAACATAGTGCAAGGCTCGAGTCTCGTACAGCAATAAAGTAGGGCAATAGTTGTCCACTTTCATCAGTAATGGCGAAATACTTCTGGTGCTTCTGCATAACCTGTGATTAAACCATAGTCAGGCCATCATGACTTAGATAAGCATATTTGTTGAAAAATCACAAGAAAGTAAACAGATATTATGAGCAGGTTACATGGTATAAAAGCCAATCTTAGTTTCTGAAAAGCTTACAATAGTTAGTAGCTCATCTGGAAGTTCTAAGAATGATTCCTCAAACTTTCCAATTAACGGCACAGGAGCTTCGACGAGATTTGCAACCTGGAGAACACCATGAATTTACATAACTTGTAGGTATTATGAGGTAAATATAACTTCTTGGAGCCATGTGGCAAATCATATTACTGACAACACCATAAGTTACCTCATTAAGTAGGTTCTGCTGGAGTATAACGCGCCCTTTAACACTTTTCGCTAGTACATTTGACTTCTCAAGAATTATTTTTTTCCTTTCCTGGAAAACAAAGAAAATCTAAAACAAAGGAAATTTGAACCCCAGCAGAAAGTTACGGAAAGAGAAGAATATGTGAAGGCCATGCCTCAATCTCAATATTGATTCCAGCATTCCTCATCCTATCTTCATAGGACTCTGCAGTGTTTACCTGCCGATATTTAGAAAGACCATAAAGCACGCATAACATCCATATGCCTACAGACGACAGTGCATGGTAAATTCTTACCACTAGTGTGGCTGAAGCAGTATTGCGAAGTCCGAAAGATACATTTCCGCTGCAATTTGAAGATAGAACAAATGTAACAAATTGTTGTTTTGTTTACAAATATTTTGCATATGAAATTCTTCTAGATATCCCTAAGAAACGCCAGAGGAAATTTGGTGGTCTTAAGATTCAAATATATAGGAAACTGAGATTCCAACACGTATCCTTTGAGGTAACAAAAGCAATGGCAAAGGGTAAACATACCTTGTGATGCCAGCAAAGCAGAATGGCACAACCAGATCCCCGTGTAAGGCCATGACCCAGCGAATCGGCCTGCTAAACATTACCTGCTTATCGCAGCACAAGATATATAGTATATACCAGTAATCAAAACTCCTTGATCTACATCTGATCCTCAGCTATGTATATAGATATGAGTTACATACCGAAGAGTTCCAGCGCATTGATTTTGGGAACGATATTTTAGCCAGTATACCAGGTAAATTTTCTGAAAGAACCTATAACAGATAAGATCCCAAAAAACAAGAACAAAAGATTAAACAATAATTGTAGTTTTCCTTCAAGGAAAAGCTCAGATACCAATATAGTGAAGTAGAGGACTCAGTCTAAAAATACAAGGTACATCATATGAAAAGCAACTTAAGCCAGAGGAAAATGTGAACATCAACAATTTCCTAAATTAATGGTTAGACTATGTCTTTTATGGAGTTCTCTGTCATGCAAGATGAAAAAACCAGTCGCTATGCATCAGAAGAGGAGTCGAGAAAAAGAACCTCTAAAGCAAGTCGAGCTGGCTCGGTAATTCGTGCATGAACATATTCTGTCTTTCCTGATAAGAAGTACAAAAAGATACAATGAAAAAACTAAACAAAAAAGGCAAACCTCAGCCTAGTAAACAAAAAAAAAACAAGAAAATAGTCAGAAGTTGGGTAACAAGATTGGCTGATATAGATGTACTCACCAGCAACTTTTCTGTACAATTGATCCAATGTTACGCCATACCTACGACTAAAACCCTCTGCAGCCTGGCAGGGAAGATCAACGAGAATTATTTATAGCTATATATCTTTAGGCAGTCGTATATGCTATAAAAGAAAGCAAACATAGTACAAAGGCTAAGGGCCAATAGATAAATGATCCAGATACTTTTCCTTAAATTCAAACACCGTCTACTGAAAAACTTAAAATGTTCACTAGTTAATTTAATATCCTAGCTGTCCTAAACCCGAGGTGCAAAGGAGCAGAAGGAAACACAAAAACCTTTGTAGGATTTCCTTGATCATCAAACGCTTTAGAAGCAGGGGGTCCTCGAACTTCAACCTCCTCTTCCAGCTGCTTAGAGGACATAGCATCAACAAAAACCTGGTAAAAAGGACTTTGCTTGAAACTGCTTTAAAGAGGAACAATGAATTCCAAAAAGCTTCAAGGGTTCCATGATTCAACTACAATAACCCACAACCCAAAAACTGCAGATACGTCTCTTTAGTTTTCACAAACATAGATAAAGAGCGAGTCATGTTGAAATAAGCCTCATAAGCCAAATTTGAAAAGTGAACTATAATGCTAAAGAATAAACAGGAATATTTGGTGTCAACCAATCGTCTCTCTGTAAAACTGAATTCATGGTTTAATATTGTTGACCTCAAGTAGCAATAATATGTAAAGTGAAAAATCTTATTGATTACCACTAGCCTTCGAGGTGTGCCAAATGCTTTGACAACACCATGCTCCAATCTTTGGCTCTCTAGTAATTGTAGAACTAAGACCCTGAGCTGCAATATTACCAAGGACAGTTACTTAACGTCAAAAGATTATAACAAAAAAGGGCAAACAAGAAGCAGAGTAAAATAATCTAGGGAGAAGTTTGGAAAGTCTATATGTTACAACATGAGCGGCCCACAAAAGTATCTGTGAGCGACTAAGTGATAGAGAGAATTTGAAGTTACTCCATATGAAATGAACATTTACTTGTTCGCTAGCATTGACAACATCTTGAGGTGGCATCTCTTCAGTCCCTATCTCAATGATAAACGATCTTGGATCCTCAGGAACCTGTGTTGAGCACCACAAAAACAACAAAGAAAGGAAACCATATCTTATCTGACAACTTACAGAAATGTTTTCTTAAATCCATACAGCCAGTTTTCCAGTCGTAAATAAACCATAAAAGCAAGTAATGCTGAAGATATTTCGCAAACTAATTTCTAACACGTCATTAGAAGGAAATAATTAGCCACAAAGTATCAATTGTAAATTCTCAAATTACAAAACAGGCTAACCTTTTCAGACACTTTTTCTAAAGCAGCTCTGTGATGAATGGGAGGAACATGTTCAGAGACAACACCAAGAGGATGCCCAAGTGATTCGCGTGTCTTTAACCACAGTTGGGCACATTGGCGAGCCAAGCTATTCTTTCATTTAAGATGCCCAAAAGGGAAAAAAAAAAACGCATCTCGACTCCGGTTAATCAAGCTTGTTGGGTTACTAAATAATACGGTGTCACAAACTGGAACAGATCTTTACCTGCGCATTCGACTGAAATAGCGAGCACGCTCAGTTACACCAATGAAACCTCTAGCGTCTAAGATGTTAAAAGCGTGAGACGTCTTCAGAAGCTGGTCATACCTAGCATGCCCCCAAGCAATTTGTTAAATTTAAGAGGTAGTTGTTAACTATGGAGAAGAAAATGGACAATCATAAGAATGTGATAAACATACGCAGGGACTGGAAGGCCTAACGCAAGCAAGGAATGTGCTTCTTCTTCAAAATAATCGAAATGCTTTTGAAGACGATCCACGCTAGCATGCTCTAAATAATACGAGCTCATTTCCTTCCTGTAAATGTCATCAAAATATCAGTCTAGAAACGAGATCAAAACAGAATAATTAGGACAATGTATGATGAAAAATCCGTAAAAGAAAATCAGTCTTTTACTCATTCTCCAAGAAGAGCTCCCCGTAAGTGATTCCATCAGCATATAAGATCTTTTTGAAATGGTCAACTTCCTGCCAGTTAAAACAAAGGAGAACTTAAGCCAGACAGAAGGAACCTAAAAGGATATATGAGTGCATCAATAATAAGAGACTTCTTAATAAAAAAGAGACAGTCATATCGGGAGTACAAGACTGACCTGAAGCAACATGAGGATGCGCTCAAGCCCATAAGTTATTTCAACAGATACTGGACACAACTGAAGACTTCCAGCCTAGAAAGAAGCAAACTTAACAATTACCGTTTTGTAACAAGAGAAGCAGAAAATATACTCCAAATAGAAAATAAAAACTACCCTAAAAAACAAATTGCAGACCTTAATCTACCACTTCTTGTCTGAGATTGTTTACATAAAATGAAATTACCTGCTGGAAGTAAGTAAACTGTGTGATTTCCATACCATCCATCCAAATCTCCCATCCTAAACCCCAAGCACCAAGCACCTGTAAGTCATTAAAATGAATAGATACTGCAACGTTGAAGCTCTCTCTGAGACTATAGCGAGAAACTAAACGAGATGGAAAACCCACAACTTAATTTTATAAATTTTGCACATTACCGGACTCTCCCAATTGTCTTCCACAAATCGTATATCGTGTTCAGTCACATCAATACCTATAAAGACCACATAGGAAATAGTAGTAAGGGGGAAGATTATCTGAATCCTCCGAGGCAGCCTCAAGTACCATATAGACGACATTCAAAACATCAAATCTCGGGAAAATCAATATAGAACAGTCAACAAAATCACCAAGGGGAACAAGAAAGATTCAAGAAACCGTATCCTGGTTGCACTTGGGGCTCGAATATGTTTAATTTGAATGAGGATTCAGAATTGAGTGGGTTGAAATATGTAGAAATGTGAGAAGAGAAAAGTTAGAGTACCTAAAGCAGAGAGACTGTTGATAAAGAGGTCTTGGGAGTTTCCTGGATCAGGTTTTAAAATGACCTGAAACTGAGTGTGTCTTTGAAGCCTATTGGGGTTCTCTCCATAGCGACTGTCGTCGGGACGTATGCTTGGCTCCACATACCTAAAAGGAAGAAGAGTTGCAGATTTAGCGATGCTTTGTGAAACTTTAAGTTGAAGCCTTAGAAAAAGAAAAGAGAGGTAGAGAGACTGACGCAACATTCCAGGGTTCAGGGCCAAGAACCCTCAAAAAGGTGGAAGGATTCATGGTGCCAGCTCCGACCTAAAGAGTAAGGGAGATAGATAGGAGGTGTGAGGGTAGTCGGAGAGGAGAGGAGAGAAGTTGAGAAAGTGTAATGGAGATACCTCGGTGTTGCTAGGTTGCATAACGGCGCATCCGACGGAAGCCCAGTATTGCTAACCACAAAGACACAGAGAGATATAAAACAATGCGCCGGAAATGTGAAGGAGAGAGACAAGGAAGGGAGAACCTGGAGGCGCTGAATTGCCTGTTGGAAAGTAGGAACAGAAGCGTGAACATCATCGGAATCCGAATTACGAACACCGGAGGAAATGGCGGAAAGGGAGGTGCGGTGAAATCGGCGGCGGGGAAAGGAAGAAGAAGAAAGATGGCGAGGGAGGAGAAAAAGGCAGCGAGGAGAGGCGTGGGGGCGAAGGAAGGAGACGATGAGAGGAAGATGATGAAGAGAGAGGATGGCCATCGGAGAGAGAGAGAGAGAGAGAGAGAGAGAGAGACCCTTTCGTTCGTTTGGAAGGGTTTGTTTGTTTAGTGTTCCGTTCATGGTGCCGTCATGTTATCCTCTTTGTGGGCCCGCCCGCCGTGGGAGACACAATATATTTTTATTACGTCGTTTTAAATTCTCAAACAATTTTATTACATTAGTGGGTAAAAATGCCTTCGCTCGCTCGTATAACTTGAAGTAGTAGTGATACATTTGCTTGTACATACATATATGATTGATTGATAGATACAACAACATACACACAAGAAGAGAAGAGAGAAGAGGATGATAAATAATTATCAGTGTTGGTGGCGGAGGAGGAGGCGTTCGAGTTGGTGGAACTGAGCCTTCAAGGAGGCGTGGTCTTGTCGCATCCTCTGCAACCGATCCTCAACCATCATTATCTCTTCTCTCAGGAAATGCATTCTCTTCTCCAGCCACCCCACACTCTCCTCACTTCCACTGTACCCCCCGTCGTACCTCTTGTTCCCCACCTCCACTTGCTCCGGCCCTCTCCTCAGCAGCACCACTATCGTCACCTGTCCCCCCACACTCACCACTTTTTCAACCCATCTCTCGCATCACAACCATTTTTATTATTATTATTTTGTTTACCTGCATCAGAAGGATCACCACAAACGCTATTACTAACGCCTGCCTTGTCCCGCTTTGCCTCTTCACATATGACGTCACACTTGCCAATGCTTCCCTCAAGATATTCACTACCCCTCCTCCTCCCGTCATCTCCACCCTCTCCTCTTCTTCACTTTCGCTTGCTCTTTCTTCCCTTGCTGCTACCTCCTCACTCAACTTCTTCCCTGTGTCACAATACCTTGTCAGCCACCTCTTTCTACACCAAACAAAATGCTTCTCTTAATCATACACAAACCTGCTTGGTTCTCCACCTTCTTCTGCTTCAACACTTCATGTGCCTCCAAGAATTATCACCAAATAAAACTAGTTTAAAAGCCTGCACAAACTGAAACAAAATATGTTCACCCAATGGCTACACAAGTACCATTCTTATCCATGTTGCATAAGCTTCTTTGCACTCTTCCAAAGTTGACTGCACTATTTTTCCTGCCAAAAACTCGTAAATGGACCAATAATCAGCCCAGATCCAAGAACCATGAAATAAGAAACTTGATTTCAACAAAACTGAAAGTTTTCCCTACCTATGAGCCAGAATCCGCAGCAAACACTTTTTAACTATTACTTGAACTTCTTATTTGATCACAAGCAAGGTCAAAACAGGAGTAAATGAGTCTAAACATACCTTTCCACACTGTTCTTTTAGAGAAGGCCACATTGACATAAACATCCAATATAGAACCTTCTATCGAGTCTCTGCAATCTCTTTTCACATCCCAAACTCCCTGGAATCAGCAAAAGGTAACTTATTCACCTATAACACTCATCACCCGAAAAAATTACTGATAGTATTAGATGCAAGTTTCCGCCTACCTCTACTGTAAAATAATCTGCATAGGGCACATCGCTGATCTCCTGTGATGTTTCAATAACAAGATGGCTAGCCAAAGATTACAATATCAGACAACAGAGAACAAGAATAAGCATGCTTGAGTACAAACTAGCTTTGTCAGATCTTGAATACAACAAAAAACAAAAAGTAATGCACGATCATTAAAAGTGGGATTCACTTCAAAACAAGGATCAATACCTATCTCTGTACATCTGAAATTTCTGTGACTCCTGGCAGCTGCCGAACTTTGCACCTTTTTGAACGCAATCCAACAGTCATGCATACAAATATTTGATATATGAAAAAAAGTAACTTAAATCTATCTATAGGAAACAAAAATATTACCAAAATAAATTTTTATTGGATGTTGAAATGATACATTGCGGGTGTGTCCAAGTTTTTCATGAGGTTGCCAAGAGGTACACCTAAACTCTGCAAGTACGAAAATCTCTACTGATTAAAAGAACACCAACATAGGGAAAACATACAAATAACAACTAACAACAGCAGCATAATTATTCCACCACATATAGCTCTACCTTTGTCTCCACAATTTTTATGGAAAGACTCAACAAAACTGACAGCACCATCTGAGAAAAACAATCTAAAGAACTCTTCTACTGGAATCTGCAAACATAAAGTAAAATCTACTTAGGTACATAGGAAACTTCTGCATTTAGTTAATGCTTATATCCTAATAAATTTGAATGGGAAAGGTTCCATAAGTTCCTATACCCATAAGACAAAGAAAATGACATTACCGAAAACTTTGCCTCTGCTACCTTTGTAAAATCAGATGATACTGCATGCAAGGAACACAAAAATTAAATGGTGAATTCGGATGATAACAAGAAAAGAGTTCAAAATGTCCAAAAAATAGATGAGAGATCATGTATGCATAAACGAAATAACCAGTTCAGCAGGATATATAGTCTCCATACTGAGTGCAAGCTTTGTGGGACAAAATGAGAGCTAGTGTACCATCAAGAGGCACAAAATTATAGCTAGGCAACCCCATTCCGATAGGCCATATAGGCAATACAGTAAACCATTAGAGATGATTACCATTTAATTTTCTAACAACGTGAGTTTAGGTTCTTTCTGAGAATACAAAACAAGCTAAAAGATGACGTACACCTAGAAATAGCAAGAATTAATCAGGAGAAACCCAAGCGTTTGCATCTTTAATACTATCTACAAACACTTTGGCATGACCCGAACAAAAATTTCGGTGGTTGAATTTACTGAAAACATTAGCATTCACATCCTTAAACAGTCAGACTAGAAAATGATAATCTGACACATCACCAAAATCAACCAAATATGAAAGCAAGGAAGGACGTTAACTACATTTAGGTGCATTTAAGTCTTTAGGCTTCCAGTCAAATGTATTGGTTGAAGAAGAAGCCACAGTATCTACATCTGGTTCTGCGTGCCGCTGAACGGTTACAGATGAAGGTGAAACGCCATTTTGACTAATGACAGGAAGACTGGAACTGCCTGAAAGATGATGTTGTTCATCCCTGTGAAGTGAAAAATAGTGAGCCGTGAAGCAGTTAGTTACAGCAACCAGGTAGACCATATGAAAGCGCTCAACGTACCTTGATGGGGAATCTAGTTCATTCGCCAAATCCGTGGAACTGTGTGCCCTGTTAACAACTCCATCATTTACCTGGTTGTTGGACTCAGAAAAAGAATCCTGAACAGATAAGGTAAGAAAGATAAGCATAAAGAAGCAAGAAAGAAGGCTTAAAGCAATAATGAACAGTGTGTTTGCCACCAGCTGTTTGGTCACCTGAATCTCGCCTTCTGCTTTGACAGCACTGCCATATTCCAACCATCCATCATGGATAAGCTTGAAAGCTTCATCACGGGAAAGAAACGATGCAAAAAAGTACTGCAAAAGAATGCGGTTCTATAATCAGGACAACCAAAATCCAGTACAGACTATGATATCAGCAGCTGAAGTGAACTTGTGGTACCTTCTTCCCTCCAGCTAAAATCTCAATGGCATTGGGAAAAATGCCAGCAGTCTTTGCTCGTTTAACACAAGATATTTCTGCAAATGGAATAATTTTCTGCAGAACGAGTTGCGATGAATAAAGAAGTAACACTCAGTGGAGACAGACTAAGTATGGAGTAAAAGGAGTGAACAGTACCTTGGTTTCATAGCCAAAGATGTTGGAGTAAAAGCAGATATAATGAAGGAAGAGGTACATATGACCCTGCAAGAAAGAGAGATATTATAAACTCCCCCAACTTAAGAGGAATTAGAGGTATGGGGGAAACATCAACTCTACCTGCAGAAGAATACTCTCCTGACAAGCACAGTTGAAATCCTGAATAAGGACCTAACAAAATTTGGGAAGAAAAGGTCAGTGGAGACGCAGAGAGGGATCTGGGGAAGAAGAGAGTAGCAATACTTACTTCGTCAGCAGGAAGCCGAAATAATTGGCGATACTCTTCACTCCTCGATATGACTTCAGACTAGAAGCAGTAAATAAGATCCAGATCAGAAGAGACAAAGCAATTGAAATTCGATGCAAGAAAAGGAAAAGAACCTGATGACTAGGGCTTGGAGAAGAAGTGGAAGGGTCAGGGCGATCAGGTGAGACGCTGGAGCGCGATCCCTCGGGGGACGACGGTGAGGGATCGAAAACGACCTCCGTAGAACCAAATCCAGACATATCTGGAACGTCGACGCTCCCCGCAGCAGAAAGCATCGCCATGAGATGATGAGAGAGTAAAAAGGAAGAAGAAAGGGAAAGTGTTTGGAGTCTGGCGTACGGTGTCCATGTCAACGTCAACGGCCATCAAGTCAAAAGGATCGGCTAATGTGGGCTCACTTTGATTGTGGCCCATTTTTCTATTAATAAATACACTTTAATTTGTTGGCCCCATAGCAGGTCCACTTTTGAGCCATTGCTTCCAGATATTATTTATCGTAATATTAAAAGAACAATATATTACACTTAATAATTAGCTAAGGTATATAAAAAAATACAACATATTTTCATAAATTATAGAATCAAAATTATTAACCTAAGATAATCTAAAATTATTACAACAAACCTATATAACAATAAAACAACTAAACACCGAAACATATTCGAAACCACGACATGCCAAAACACGATGGGCAGTAGCAATAATCTTCTTACATTCATCCTCACCGACAATATTTAAAAGAATGGATACAAAATCATCCATTACACTTTTAAAATACCATCCAACAGCTTCCACTACAAGAATTGTTCAACATACTTACAAATTTTACCACGCCAACTATTTGTAACAATTTTTAGCTACAATTCGATACAAACTTGTCACAAATATATCAACTCAGCAATTTGTAGCACTGTTATTGACGGCTACTACACATTCATAGTATGGTTACTACAACAATAAGATCAAATGTTACGATATAATACTTATTTTGTACTAATATATTCTTACGTATAGCAAGTAGAGGTACCCGCACCGCGCCCAGCGCGGGCTTCAAACTTTTAGAAAACTATAATATATTTTATATTAAAATGTGATAAAAAAAAAAAAAAAGCCAATTAAAAAGACACTAAAATTGGATTAAAAAATAAGTAAAATTCCGTTCAAGTTGATAAGCACCCTAAAACGAAAATAATGTTCTTAGATTTATAAAAGAAAATGTTATGATCGAATACTCATTTTATACTAATATTTTTTTTAAGTATAGATATATCATTTATATTTTTAGAAAATTAAAAGATTCTAAACATTTAAAACAATATTTTAATTTCGGCTATATAAAATTTTGGTTCGTATGTAACATTGAAAAAAAAAATATTAATTCGATTTGGTTTCTAGTAAAAGTTACTACGATAATCTTGATATGATTATGTAAAAATACTCGCTTTATACTAATAGTTTTTGTTTTTTAAATTTACGGATATATGATATATATTTTTAGCAAATTAAAAAGTTCTAAACATTAATATTTAAACCTAAACAATCATAAATGTACACAACATTTATAACTGTTATATTTTTTAGCAAATTAAACTGAGCTAAACCCTAAGAAGGGGAGTCTTAACCTAGGAGAACCTTAATCCTCACACACTGAATATAACTACGATTCGATTTAGCACGGCTGTAGACAAAATTTGGTTCGTATGTAACGTTGTAGAAAGAAATAACATTTTAATTCGATTTAGTTTTTTTTGTGAAAATTACTGAGTTAATTGTGGGGTGGTCGTTTTATTGTGGTGTATGTTTTTGTGTTTCCGCGACGCTTCTCCTTCTCATGATGTTCCGTATCAACATATATTTTTTCGTGCTTGTCTAGCCATTGCTTTGATTTCATCGATCCACCACTTTCAACTCGAAACGAAGTAAAATTTTATTTTTATGTCAAAACTTGATACGTTTTAAATCATCGCCATATAAAAGAGTTTGCAGTATTTTATATGATTTCAAATGCATTAGCCATAATTCAAAATATATATTACGAATACATTTAGTATAGCTTACAATTCAAATTACACCGATTTACAGAAGAGTATTGTTACCTTGACTTGAAAATTTGTGACTTCATTTCCAATTAATGAAGAATGAGAAAGAGCTAACTGGAAGCACGCACAACTTTCTTTTTCAATTAACACCTTTTGACAAACAATTTTGAGATCGTTCTCTTTCATATGAGACATGAAGAGATAAAAATGTTGATCTGATGAGATGGTATTCAGCGTAATTGAATCTCAAAATATTCTTTACATGAGGTAGTTCAAATGAGAACATGTTTTTAATGGCTTAAACATCACTGCACAAATATTCTTTCAAAAAAAATTTCTAATATTAACTGAATCCTTTATTTACATCAACAATTCATTGTTTCATCCACTACGTTGCTTCAAGGAAGTTAAACTACTTGTGAGTTATGATACATATATATATATATATATATATATATATAAATATCAAGAGAACGATATAAATGTCATTGTGAGGATGAATCACATTTTAATTAAAAGGCCACTGTTTATCCAAAACCAAAGACAATTGGTTTTCTAAAAATCAAAACTTTCAACCACACAACAACAATACCAAGAAACCCAAGTAGACTATATAACTTTTCCGATGGATTCTTCTCCTTCTCCTTAAACAAAAAAAAAAATTAAACAAATCATATACCTACAAAAAACAAAAGGCTCGATATATCCAAATTCGAATCCAACAAACTAAAAAGAGAAAGCAATCTTATTATATAAAGCTTCATGCGTCAAACTTGATAATTAACATAATCCTAACACGTGTCAAAATCGGTTGATCGGATTTGGACATGTGTTAATCTTTTTCCTAATTAGATTTTGACATGTGTCAAACAAATCTTATTTATTTTTAAACTTATATATTTGTATTTATAAATAATACTTTAATAAAATAATTAGTTGCTAAACATAATTTAGTTGATAATACTTTTAAAAAAATTTTATTATCTCGGTTTTGTTTTTTTCGTTCTACGATTTTCCTCCCTCTTTTGCTTTAGTCCACGTGAGATACCATAAAACCCAGCTAATATCATTATCATTTAGCAATAATACCACGTAGAACTTGGACAAAATTTGATACATGAGTTAATTTTTGTAAATTTTAAATAGATTTAGGTTTACATATTCAAATCTAAAATAAATTATAATGTTTTACCTTTATATAAGAAGCTTCTGTGTTTTCTAAATCTTCTCACCAAACAATTTCAAATTTCAATAATCATCACATAAATAATGTCTACTCAACCAGAAAAAGACCATTATTTAACTTTAGACCAGTTGAATAGAAAACGTGTTTGTCGTCATACTATAGTATGTCTTATCAGAACGTGGGAGATAAGAAATTTAAAGAAAAATAATGATTTTATAGGAATAGACTTTCTATTACTTGATAAAAAGGTTAGTGTATTTTTATTCAATATCAATAAAAGTTTTAATTTGCTAATAATTAATTGATTAATGTCTAACAATAATTTGATTTTATTTTAATGCAGTAAAATACTATCCAAGTCTCTGTGCATCATTCGGTTCTTACAAAATTTGGGAATCAATTATGTGAAGAAAATCTTATTGAGATTTGCAATTTTAGTTTGCAAGATTGCAATAAAAGTAATCGAGTTTCCGACCAAAAATTTTAAAAAAATCTTTTACCGTTACTTTTTTGAATTACATTACAAAAAACAAAAAGCCTAATATTAATTTATTTAGGTGTAGAATGTATATCGTGAGTTTTATTTATTTGTTCTAAGTTTACCACTTTGTAGATGCGGCAAAGTTTGCAAAATTGATGTCTGAGTTAAAAAAAGATATTGAATGTTTATCATATTGGTTCTGTTTCTTTAGCTTCATTATTGATATAAGAATGTTAATACAATATTATATTATTTTGTAAATAAAATATTATACTATTATTTTGATGTAGAAAAATACAATTCAAGGCTTTGTACATCATTCACTTTTTACAAAATTTAAAAATTAATTATGTGAAAAAAATCTTATTGAAATTTACAGTTCTAGTTTACAATTAAAAATATGAGATTCAATTAGTTAAGATTTTAGAAAATTAGAAATATGAGTAGCTATATAATTAAAAAAACCTAACTAAATTAGGAATAGAGAGAGAAAAAATAATTATTTAGAATTATGTAATAAATTTAATTGAAAAATATAATATAATAAAAAGATTCAAATAAACATAATAACGGTGAGGTTTCTTTATTAGCATTTTGCACTTTTTGTGTTTTAGTATTTTCAAAGGTTATATAAAATTTATAAAACTGAAAAAAAAAAGAAAAAAAAAATTATATTATTTCAAACATGAATAGAAAAAAAATAATTAACATAAAAGGCGCGATCAAATTTAATTGGAAATCAAATAAGATAAAAAAAAATAGTTGTTAAATTTCTTTGATATAAATGCTTTAGATTTTATTTTGTTTAATTTAATAAATTTTTAATTTTGTTTTTTAATTTTTAGTGTTTGAAAATTTACGGGTTATAAAATATTCTTTATAATAAGATTTTATCATAAATCCGCATATATGCGTGTCCTTTACCTAATAAAAAACAATACTATGAAAAGTAACCGTACCATTTTTTAAAGGTGAAGTCTTATTTTCGAAGCAAAAATAATGAAAAAAAAACAGAAGAAAGCGTAGGAAACAAAATAGATCGATTAATATATGTACTTTCTTGAAGAACACAACCCTCACGCATCACACAAACCAAAAGAACCTTCCTTGAAAACACTTTAAGAAAATCATCAGATAGGGAATATCATGCATATGAACAAAAACAACAAACGAACTATCGAATAAAAAACAAAACAAAAAAGAAGAGGGTGAGACTAATAAAAAGGTAATTCTTGTGTGGTAGGTGTGAGAGGTCGAGACTCAAGGTGGTATTGTTGTAAATAACCCCACCGATATAAACAAAGGCAAACTCTTTATGTGCGTTTTTTCGTTATTACCCATGCATCTTTCTCTATCTTTAAATGGAGTTATATATGGATCTTTGATCCACATTCTTCTCGCGACTATGTCTCCTATATTCTCAATCGCTGCTGCAAATCTTTATGCTTGGAAATCAATCTATAAACCAACTTATTAAACAAGCATTTTCTCATCTAGCAATCAAAAAGAGAAGGATTGTTTGAGAATTGTACCTTGCATCGGAAATCTGCATCTAGAGACTGGCTAGTCTTGAGTCTAATCTTTTTAAAATAAAAAGAAACTTGAAATCAATTGCATTTAGCTAACATTAAAGTCAAGAATAATAGAAAACATAAACACACATGTATAAAGAATTTTGTACGTTTCCAAACCTATGAAATCTGATTCTCAATTGTTTGTCTAGACATAAGATCTGTTGATGGTAGAGAAGAAACAACACATACATAATATGATTAACATATGAAATCCGACCAAAATAATTAAGAAAGAAATAAGATACTGAAAACGATTTCTTATAAGCCATTGTAATAGTATGAATAAAATGAAAGAAAAATATTGATTGTGCAAAACACCATACTAAAATAAACCCCCACTACAAGAAAACAAGCATTATTCCGACGGAATCCCGACAGATTTCCGAGCAAAATGAATTCGTCGGAATTTTGTGACGGATTTCCGACGGACACGGAATCCGTCGTCTTGTCCCGACGGAAATAAACTGTCGTAATTTTTCGACGACTTTCCGACGGAATAACGACGGAAATCCAATTTTTCCGATGTCGGCAAAGTTTGATTGGTCAGCTCATACCGACGGAACTAATTCCGTCGGAAATTCGATGTCGGCAAATTTGAGTGGTTACCATTTCGTTAGCGGTGACCGATGGGATTGGCGGGGTGTTATGTCGGAGGTTTGTGACGGATTTCCGACGAAAATCCGTTCTATATAAGTTCCTACATTTCTTCGTTCCTTCATAACATAATTTAAAAAGCGAAAAAATTTGGTAGCGATGAGTTCATATTTTCGGTCTTGGATGGACGAGCCAATGATGGATATGGGCTCGAACTTATTAACATCCGCATACGCTGCAGGTATATGCGAGTTCATAAATTTACCCAGAAACCAAGATGCATCCAAAAAAGGTCAGGATATCAAATGTCCATGTTCTAATTGCTATAACAGAATTAGTGTTGCGGTTCATACTGTTTGGAATCACTTATATAGATATGGATTTAGGCCGGGATATAAGGTTTGGTTTTTACATGGAGAAAGCAATTATGAATATGGTAGTACCAGTAGTAATGCACCTTATTTTCTGGATAGCGTAGGAGAACGTACAGCGGAAGTAGATGTTGGGGTAAGTACGGTTGCGATGGTTAACGATGCGTTTAGAGAGAATTTGCAGTCCGGTGGTTATGAGGGTGATAGGGTTGAAGAACCTAATTTAGAATCTCGAAGGTTTTTTGATATGTTAGACGCATCAAAGCAACCACTATACATCGGTTGTAGGGAAGGTCATTCACCGTTATCTTCTACTAGTAGGATGATGAACATGAAGACTGATTATAATTTGTCCGAAAAATGTGTTGATGCATTCGCCGAGTTTGTGAAAGATGTTTTGCCAGAGGATAATCTTTGTCCAGCATCATACTACGACGTCCAGAAACTTGTTGCCGGTCTTGGTTTGCCCTACCAGATAATAGATATGTGCATCGACAACTGTATGCTATACTGGAGAGAAGATGGGAACAGAAATAAATGTAAATTTTGCCGTAAACCACGGTTCCAGGACACAAGTGGCAGAGTGAAGAGTCCATTCAAACGGATGTGGTATTTACCATTAACAGAGAGGTTGAAGAGACTGTATCAATCAGAACGCACAGCTAAGGCTATGAGATGGCATGCAGAGCATAGTCAAGATGGAGATATTACGCATCCTTCTGACGCGGAAGTGTGGAAACACTTTCAATACGTATATCCAGATTTTGCATACGAACGACGGAATGTATACATCGGCTTATCCACTGATGGTTTCAACCCATTTGGAAAGCATGGAAGAAAATATTCATTGTGGCCGGTCATCGTAACACCTTACAATTTGCCTCCTTCTATGTGCATGCGGCGAGAGTTCCTGTTTCTCTCAGTTCTAGTTCCCGGGCCAGATCATCCAAGACGGTCACTCGATATATTCCTCCAACCATTGATCTATGAGTTGCAGATGTTGTGGGCGCATGGTGTTGAGGCATTTGATGTTTCAATCCAGCAGAATTTCAACTTGCGTGCGGTTCTTATGTGGACCATAAGCGATTTTCCGGCATACGGTATGTTATCTGGATGGACAACAGATGGGAGATTGGCATGTCCTTACAGCATTCCAATTGCAGCACGGAAGGAAGACTTCATGGTTTGATTGCCATAGGTGTTTTTTACCGGCAAATCACCCCTATCGTCGGTCTAGAAGACATTTCAGGAAGAATGTACAAGTGTTACATGGTCCACCTCTTGAGATAGATGGTCGCAGCATATTGGAACAGTTACGAGATTTTGGTGCAGAGCGAACTCCTGAATGTGGGGGTAATGGCCATAACCCCGTCGACGGTTGTGGAGAATATCACAATTGGCACAAGAAAAGTATTTTCTGGGATTTGCCTTATTGGAAAGACCATCTATTGCGGCATAATATAGATGTCATGCATGTTGAAAAGAATTTCTTTGACAACATCATGAACACCATTTTAAATATACCAGGAAAGACAAAAGACAACTGGAAGTCTAGATTAGACTTGCCATTGATTTCTTCAAGTGCATCTCTTCATGTTTTGCCTAATGGTAGATTACTGATGCCCGCGTACCGGTTAGACGCGGGTCAGAAAAAAGTTTTTTTTGAATGGATTAAAAAATTTGTTAAATTTCCTGACGGCTACGCATATAATCTGCGTAATTGCGTGGATTCGACGGAAGGGAAGTTTATTGGAATGAAGAGTCTAGATTGTCATGCTGTGATGCAGCGTCTTCTTCCATTTGCATTTGCTTATCTTCCTCCAAAAGACATCCATCAGGCAAATGGAGGTATATTTCGTATTCCCGTGAGTTTCTTACTAATATAATGTTACTATATATGTACTAACTTGTTTACTTTTCGTTTGTAGGAGTTGGGGCTTTCTTTCGAGATTTATGTTCACGGACACTAACAGTGGACGGGATCCGTAATTTAGAGTCCAACATCCCGGTACTCCTTTGTAATCTTGAGAAGATATTTCCACCGTCTTTTTTTTGATGTTATGGAACATCTTCCTATTCACCTCCCACGAGAAGCAACATTAGGAGGCCCTGTTCAATACCGATGGATGTATCCGTTCGAGCGTTACATGTTCCACCTGAAGAAAAAGGTTAAAAATTTGAGTAGGGTTGAGGGATCTATTGTCGCACAAAGTCTAAATGAAGAAGTATCACACTTTGCCGAGTATTACTTTCCTTCGGATGTTCGGACTAAGGGTAGACGGCCGGCGCGACATGATGATAGAGGTGAGAAAGCAGTGTATCCCGTGGTTGTACCTGAGTTGTTTGCCCAAGTTGCTCGCGTAAGTGGAAAAGGGAAGAAACGCATACTATCACCACAAGAGGTCACATATTTGCATACATATATCCTAAGAAATTGTGATGAACTTGGAGAGTATGAAAAGTACACCATTTGCATACATTTATTTGTGGAATTATTTGTCTTCATCTAATAACCATTGTTATGTTACAGGATTTACATGTCCCTAGTACAAACTTACCATGCTGATAAGACAGATTCTGAACTTGCTGTCTTAAAAGATGAAGAATTACCGGAGTGGTTGAAATTTTATGTACGTTTAATATAAATTCCTTACTCTTACTTTTTAAGGTTTTCACGTTCATATGTTACTGATTTCTTACTTATATTGTTTTTAGGTTTCCGAAGGTTTAGCAAGTGGTCAAACCCTCCCGACATGGTTAGTGGAGTTCGCTCATGGTTTACGCAGCACCGCGACTTGATATCCCAGATTTTGCAGTAGGGGATATTCGTCCAGGATTCGTGAGGAAGGACGTCCAAGGCCAACTTCGGACAATGGTATTTCGGCGCAATCAGGTGATACCATGTACTATGGCAATTTAAAAGAAATCTTGAAAATCCACTATCCAGGAATGTTGGACTTGAGATGCATTGTGTTTATGTGCGATTGGTATGATCCATCCAATGGTCGTGGGGTTCGAATTGACCTTCTTGGTGTTATTTCGATAAATTCAAGCCGGAAACTACAGTATTACGATCCATTTATCCTTGCGTCTCAAGCAGACCATGTATCCATACATTAATAGGTTTTCCTACATACTCATACGTTAGGTTTTGTTATTCCTGTATATTAACAATATCCACTATTTATTAATAGGTTTGCTACATTCCATATCCTCGGGATTCCTATCGGACAGATCCTTGGATCACAGTAACTCCAATTAATCCGAGAGGAAAAATATATGGAGTTCCAGAACATGATGCTCTACAAGTATCGAGAAGTATACAAATGTCACATGTTGAGGAGATGGATAACATTGACCTTGTCATTGATGTCACACATATCGGCGATGATCTAGTTCATTTGGACGAAGATGAAATACGTGAAGAATTTGACGACGATTCAGACTCCCTCGGTAGTGACGGTTCATCAGGAGATTCAGATTAATAATTTATGAATAAATGTTTGTTTATGAATGTTGTAATCTAACAATTTAAATTTTATTTTTTAAATCTTTTATTAAATCCAGACGGATTTCCGACGGAAATAAACTGTCATAATTTTCCGACGACTTTCCGACGGAAATCCGACTTTCCGATGTCGGCAAAGTTTGAGTGGTCAGCTCATACCGACGGAACTAATTCCGTCGGAATTCCGATGTCGGCAACGTTTGAGTGGTTACCATTTCGTTAGCGGTGGCCGATGGGATTGGTGGGGTGTTATGTCAGAGGTTTTTGACAGATTTCCGATGAATTTCGGAGGAAAATCCGTTCTATATATGTTTCCACATTTCTTCATTTCTTCATAACACAATTTTAAAAAGCCAAAATGTCTTCCAGCTTTCCTAATGAAGATTTTCCACCAAAAATCGTGGCAAACCACCTAGAAATTCCAAAATACTCGTGGAAAACCGAAACTCAATGCGACGAATTCACTCAAGAGATACCCACTCACTCGTGGGAATTTGATACGTGCTCACCAATTCGTATTGAAGATTCTTCATCAACAATAGTGCCGGACAGCCAGTGCTTGCCCACCATCCAACACATTCCAAAATTCTCGTGGGAAACTCAATCTCAGTGCGACGAATTTACTAAAGAAATACCCACATACTGGTGGGAAGCTAATTCATGCTCTCTTCCCAATGTTTTGAGTCCCAAATATGATAAGTAGGCAGAAGGTCCTGACCAGAAGCGTGTTCTCGAAGACGTACAACCATCTCAATTGATTGAAAAGTCAAATACTTACGGTGGAAGTACTTCAAATGAATGGACGGATCACTACTATGATTACGAATTTGCCCAAAGACCAGAAAGCCCCAACTTAAATGTAAATGTTGATGTAATCAAAAGGGAATTTTGCGACGGATATTTAGATTCTCCACCAAAGAAACAAAAGGGAAAGAAAAGTTTCTGGTTTTAACAAATGGTAAGTTTGGAGTGGATACAGAGACATATGTTTCTAAATTTAGGAGTGTATTATGACCTTGTACCATAACCGTTGTATGTTTAATATGTTCAAGGCTCTAATGTGAAGAGAATTTATTTGCGAAATGAGATCCAAATTTATCTGTTATTATCAGTTAATAAATTTCGTTTTGTAAATCTTTATTAAATTTCCGCAGAAATATAATAAAAAAAATCTTTATTAAATTTCCGCCTTTTTTAGTAAAAACATTAAAATCCGTCGGAAATACGTCGGTAATGTTTTAATGTTTTATTATAAAAAAAATCTTTTTTAAAATTTTATAATAAAAACATTAAAATCCCTCGGAAATACCGACGGATTTCCGACGGACAACCCTAATTTCTGCCGCCTAAACAACTTCGATCTCATCTAAAAAGCGGGAAAATCCGTCGGAAACTTGTAATATAACCAGACTCTTCTTCTTCGCGGAGACAGACGAAATCGACGGAAGAAAAACATAAAAAAATCGCCGGAAAACTCTGCTTCTTCGACGGAAAAGTGACGGAAACTTCGGATTCACCCACAATCACAATCTCTATTACTCGAAACATGAATCCAATGTAAGTTTTTGTTAATTTTAGATTTTTTTTGTAAATTGGAAATTATGAATTTTAGAGATGTATTTTTAGAACTTGATAGATTTAGGATGTTATAAATTATGGGATGTAAGGATTTAGTATGATAGAAATGTAGAAATGTACGGATTTAGGATGTTGGAAATTTAGGAATTTAGGGATTTACGTATTTAGGAATTTTAGAATTTATGAATTTTGTAATTTATGAATTATTGAAATTAGAGAGTAAGAAAAATTTTGAGTTATGGAAATTTTGTGATTTATTGACTTCTCGGGTTTATAAAATTATTTTCCACTTTAATAAGTATTTGTGGTTTTTAGGGATTTATAAAGATTTATAATATGAATAAATTCTAAAATTCTAAATTGTTTAAATTTTACTAATTCTTAATTTGTTTAAATTACAAAATCCCAAATTCCCGAAAGATCCTAAATATCTAAAACTTTATACTACCAAATCCCAAATTACAGAAAATTCGTAAATCTCTAAATCCCTAAATCTCCATATCTAAAAATCCAAAAATCCAAATATCCCTAATTACCTATATTCCAAAACCCCAATTTCCAACAATCCCTAACTCCCTAAAACCTTAATTTATGAAATCCGAAATTCCATAAATTACAAAATCCCAAATTCCAAGAATCTGGAAATGCCTAAATTCCAAAATCTCTAATTCTCAAAATCTCAATATCCCAAAATCTCAAAGTCCCCAATTCCCATAAAACTCAAAATCCCTAAATCCGTAATGTAGATTATAAAATTTAAATTTATATTTAAAATTTATGATTTAAATTTACAGGTATATATATTTAAAATCAGAATTTATATTTATATATGTAAGTACATTTCAACGGTATGTAAAAATTTTGGCAATCGTAGGGACTATGGGCGATTTCATCACTCTAGTGGATCCGGTACTTCCAGTAGGGGAGGTTGGAGTGGGAGTCAGTCGCATATTCCCGAGACTAGCTTTCCGGATCCTTAACACCCGTCTCCTCCTATGGGTACACAGCCCTCAGCTCCCACGGCCATGAGCATTGAGGAGTTTGTTTCGCAACCCGGACGAGATAGGTTGACTTGCCTAGATCCTGACTTGCTACCTAACATGACCTGGTAAGTTTTATTTAAAAATGTATTTGATTATATTAACTTAATAAAATATTTAACTAAATATTGTTTAGGTTTCAATATTCGGAAAACGGGATTACGAGTTCTATCAACGAAATGATGAATTCGTTGATAACTAAACCGTATCCCACATACAGTTCGATGCCGGTGGCAGACCAAGAGACTTGGTTTCGGCAATTTGCGGTACGTTTTTTTTTCCCAATTAAGAATGTAGATTTTTATTTCCATTCAAATTGTCAATACTAATCTGGGTACGTTTTTTTCAGCAAGAATTTACTTGGGACCCACAGTTGACTGCTGATGTCCGACGGCAGTTCCACAAAAAGGCCTCCCGAAAGTACTCGTTGAAGATGAACGAGTGGAAGGACATGTGGTTCAAAGAAGGAAATGTGCCTCGGGTTATGAAAGATAACCCAACATTATGGGCTGGACTACTTGCCCATTGGGAACGAGAGGACACTAAAGCAAGCTCCGAAAAAAATTCGACTAACTGGAACAGCGACCGGAAGGGGAAGGGACCGGCGACCCATAACCTCGGAGCAACGAGCAAAGCGTCACATGTTGAAAAACTGGTAATTTTCTAAATTTTCCAAATTTTATTTATAACCCCTCTCATATTTCCTTCCTTATCTATGCCAACAGATTGAGAAGACCGGTGTGCGTCCGTCACATCTTGATTTGATCAAAGATGCGCACACCAACAGAAAGACTGGTGAAATTCAAGATGCCATTGCTCGTGAAATCGTGGAAAGCGTGGAGAGGCTCGGTGAGGATTACCTCCAATCCCAACCGATCGTCGAAAGAACTCCCCCGGCCACCGAAGTTCCACTCGAGATGATCAACGAGTTCACCTACCAGGTTAGTAACACTGTCAAATTTAAACAAATTTAAAATAAATTTGAATACAAACAAGTTAGAACATTGATTGATTTATTTTTTTTCGTAGGTTACGCCTAAGAACAAAGGTCGTGTGTTTGGCCTCCCGGAAGACAGTTCCTCCATATCCGTTAATTCTTACCGCTTTCACGCAGATGGTAGGTTGAGGACACAGAACGCCGAGCTTCTCGAGCGGGTGAGCGTGATGGAGGCACAACGCGCAGAAGATGCAGAACGCATTCGGGCAATGGAAGAACAGATGACCGGCCTAAGGGCAATGGAAGAACAGATGACCGCCATGCGGGCAATGGAAGAAAGGATGAACAAGTTCTTCCGTAACCATTCATAGTAGACTTTACGTTATGTAATATTTTAATGTTTAAATCACTTTTAAAAATATTGAAATTTAATTTTAAATTTTGTTTTATTTTAATTTTATTTTAATTTAATTTTATTTTAATTTTTATTTAATTTTTATTTAATTTAATTAGAATTTTTTTTTTTTAAATTTCCGTCGGTTTGCGTAGCCGTCGGAAATCCGTCGGCAAAAGTGCAGTCGGAAATCCGTCGGTTACCACCATCGTCGGAATTCCGTCGGAAGTTCTGGCCGACGGACTTCCGACGGAATGTCGACGGATTCCGATTATCCCTTTTCTGTCGGAAATCCGTCAGGTTTTCCGACGGATTTTCGACGGATATTTATTTTCGACGAGATAGAACCGATGGACCAAAACCGTCGGAATAGGGGTTATTTCGACGGCTTTCCGACGATTTTTGCCGTCGGAAACGACCCTGTTTTTTTTGTAGTGACCATACTTAAAAAAACAAAGGATCAAGAGAATAAATAATAAAACTTACTAGTCATCAATTGATCGGTTCAAGAAGCTTCTTAGGAGGAAGCCTACAATCATATATAAATAACAAAGTCACAAACAAAAAACCAACAGTGTATGTATAAATATGTAATTAAGAAACGAAAAACACTTACATACGCATAAAATCACCAACTTTTTGAAGTTCTGGGTTCAAAACAATATGTGTTGGATTTGTTGCGTAAATATACCGTAGTCCTAAATCAGAACAAATATATAAATAAGTTTTTCAGAAAACATATCAAATCTAAAAATAATAATATACATGCACGAACACTAACTAATCCCCACCGAACGATACATACGACAAACTTGGTACGACATTTCCACCAAGAATCATAGAACTTCTTAGGCATATTCCCGGTGAGATTAACCTTCATAATCTCATTCCTAATATCATTTGAAAACAAAAAAAATAAATAATAAATATGAAAAATAATATAGAAATCAGGATTAAAAAAAGAATTAAAATCAGTAATTATGTTTTCTTAGATCAAAAG
Source organism: Arabis hirsuta (assembly GCA_964056655.1). Classification (NCBI taxonomy): domain Eukaryota; kingdom Viridiplantae; phylum Streptophyta; class Magnoliopsida; order Brassicales; family Brassicaceae; genus Arabis; species Arabis hirsuta. Next base: position 58,992 of record OZ053307.1, read on the forward strand.
ATATAGTTTGATAAATACTGTCTTCATCATCGCAAAACTCGATAATACCTCTTGGTCCGGTAATCGAACTACAAAAACGCTCAATACTGCCTTGATGGGAGTTATATTTTCTTTGTTGATTTACATGTTATTTCTCAAAAATCTTTAAAAATCGTTAGAAACATTAGAAAGGTGGAGGAGGTTATGATGCATGTGTAAGCTAAGCGAGTGCTTGCTCAATCTTTCTAAAGATCAACAAAACGAAACTATATGTTCATGTGTACTCTATGAACAAAACAAAGCTGTTGCTCATAAACGAAATCAAGGTTGATCTCTAAAGACTGCGTAATCTTGATCGTTTTTATAGGTTTAGAAAATACCTATAAAAACAAAACCCATAACAAAAATATCAGAATTGAGAATCAAGCTATTATGCTATTGACAAAAGTAACGAACAAACGAAAAATAATAAAAATAAGCAACAACAAAAAAAAAATCTATACAGATCGTTAGAAACTTTAGAACAAAATATCAAACCTAAAACAATAAAAGGGAACGAAAAACACAATATACAATGAAGTGGAAAGAAACATGCGTATATATATATATATATAGCCAAAACGTTAGGGTTTTAACCATAAGATAAATATGGAAGATTAACAAAAATTTAATAATAGTAGCAGGTCCACTTTTTAGCCATTGCTTCCAGATATTATTTATCAATGTCATATTATCTGAACCTGGATCCAGTCCGAAGTAAACGGTTTTATCCGAGAGGATCCCACCCGATCCCGATCCGAAAAAAACAAATAAACCCAAACGGTACTTCTAAACCTCTACCCGAAAACCCAAAAAAACCGTACCGGATCCGACCAAACAACCATATGCCCACCCCTAAATTCAATGAGAAAGATTCGAGTCTGAACAAAACCACAAGACTTTTTAGATGACACAATTGAGGGTCAGGTCAGGTTAATCCTCAGTCACATGCAGTGGTAAATTTACATAACAATTCCCCTGAAGGCCGAAACTAATAATAATGATGAGAGTTTGTTTTTACTAAAGAAGAGCGTCAGTTGATGGAGTAGGAACGAGAACAGACGGTCTGGAGAGAGTCTGTGAAGAGAGATGAGAAGCTGGTCATGGCTTGGAACAGATTTGGCAGGCCGGTTTGAAGATTGTTTAGAGTCATTGCCCGTGTCACCTCCACGGCCTTTACGTGCCTCATCACCTCATCCTCCACCTGCCTCTGACACGCCGCCAGCTCTGATTTCTTCTCAGAAAGCGGGTCCCGTGCATCCAAGGCCTCCGGTCCAGGCCCTATCCCCACGGTCGAATAGGCCTGGTAGTACTTTCTCTCTATGCTCCTCAGTGACGATGCCTTCTTCTCCAGTTCCTTTCCTGCACTCTCCGTGCGTTTCTTCATCTTCACCTCTTCAGCCTGCTTTATCGATATCACATGCACCACATTTACAAAGCTCTTTATGGCTTCTGATGCCACCGTGTCAGGCACACGTTCCAGGCTCTGCTTCCACTCTTCACACAAGGCAAATGTATCTGACCGCTGCTTCTTTGGGTCTTCGTTGCTCAGGGGAACAAGGCTGAGCTTGAACCACGAGTGGAGGGAACTTATGAACTCCCTTTGGAATTTGATGATGCGACAGAAGCTCGAGTGCCACAAGGAGACAGCTGACTCTAGGTCTCGCGTCACCTGCCTGTGTACTTCTGATGTTGACTCACCTCTCTCTGTCTGGTTGATCAGGCCACATACTTGTTGGACGATGTTGTTCTGGATTTCGTGGTACTCGTGCATTGACTTCCACATGTACATTAATCTGCATTTGCAGTGTCACATGGTTGTTACACACTTGAGACAAACAAATCCTCCCTATTATTTTACTTTGAAAAACACCTATGGTTTTGATATTTCAGTTTCTAATTTGAGTTCACATGAGTTTGCAGAAGCACATAATAAACCAGCCTAGGCAAAGGCTGTGCGGCCTACATCACATAACTCAAGCCTAAGGCGTTAAATAGTTTTGCATCTGACTTGTATCTGCGATTGCTTTTGCTATGTTTACAAAGTAAACCAGACCTCAGAGAACAATGAAACACAAACCCAAATTCAAAGAGAAAAGAGAAGGGAAGATAATGACTGACCCGTGGCAGAGTTCAACAAGCTGAGGCACAAGGTCAGTGTCCCGGAGACGGCGAATGGCATTAGACGTAGTTAAAACAGCTTCTGAAGTAACAATGATCAGTGATTGCAGTCTGGTTATGGAAGTTTTGGTCTTGTCAAGCTTGGATTCATCGCCTCCCTTGTACTCCTGACTCTGCAACGCAGACAGCTTCTTCTCGTGCTCAATCTTAATTCCTTCTCTTGCCTAATGATCCGCATTCATAAGCTGATTAGGGAAGAACCTGAAGACAACACTAAGGGAAGAAGGCAATAGCAAATGTACCTTGACATCCTCATAGAGCTTCTTCTCCCAAGCCAGGAGTCGGTCTAGAGTGGAGCAGAGGCTCTTGAGGCTGCCTTGATCATTCAGGGTAGATGCATCGAGCTTGTATCTGACTGCCAAAGGGGGTTTTGAGGTCCAGCTTGCACTCAAGTTGCTGAACACACTGCTTGAATGATACACAGTCTCTGCAGAGAGTAGTGAGTGAGACGAGTTGAATGCATGATCTAGTTAGTAGAGTGAAGTGGAGAGAAGTTGACTTACTCTTCAGCTTGCTGAAACTGCGGTCGAGCTCAGCCCGGCCGATCTCAAGCATGGCGGAGACCTGGTCTCCAGCGGAGGCAGCCTTGTCGAAGTAGTCTTGAACGGCGTCCAAAATCTCCTTCAAATCCCTGTGCCTGACCACCAATTTGGTCTTGGAAGAAGTGAAAACATGGTCAGAGTTGGTAGTCGTCTTGTCTTTCCCGTGGTCTTGGTGCGTATTGTGATGTTGCAGAGGCTCTGCAGGAGCATGCGACTCAACATCGGATCTGGAAGCGTGAGGATGGGCGTCGTCATCCGAGGAAGTGGTGTCATCATGGTCGTCGCCCCATTCGCTGCAGTGAACTTCTTCGGCGGCATCATGTCTAGGTTTGCGTCTGTGGGAGAAATCGCGCTCCGATCTCTCAGTTTCAGAGTCGTAGAGGGATGGTGGAGGGTGCTTCTCACGAGCTTTCTGTTCGAAGAACTCGGAGTCAGGAGGAGAAGGAGGGTAGAAATTCTCCCAGTTCCAGACGGAGGAAGCTTGGGAAGGAGAGCGAGAGTAAGTGGAGTTCTGAAAAGCAGTTGGATAGAAAGACCTAGAAGTCAGATTAGAGCGCTCGCTGACCGGAGAGGAAGAAGGAGAGGATTCGGAGAGAATGTGGGGAAGCCGGGGTTGAGGATGAGCCGGCTTGCGGCGGCGGACGTGAGGCTGAGGAGGAGAGGGCTTCGGGGGGGAAGGGACACGCTGCTCCGAGGGGCGGAGAAAAACAGCGGGGGTGTTTTCAGAGACGGAGAGGGGCTCGCCGGAGGCAAAGGAGGAGAGGGCGGAGCCGGTGAGACGAAGGGAGCGGCAATAGTCAGAGTGAGCGGCGACGAGATGGTGGCGAGCATAGACGGCGTCCTTCATCAAACGACGCCGCTCCTTGCAGCGACGGACGGCGTCCTCACTGTCGAGCTTGGAGGCTGTGCATCCCATTTTCAGAGCACAAGACTCACTGTGTCTCTCTCTCTCAATGACTTGTCTTTTTTTTTTGCTTTTTAAAAACTTGTGTCTTTTTAAAGAAAACAAAGATAATTAATTTTTCCCCCACCGAAAGAAGAAAAAAGGAAACTTTTGTAGTCATGGAGGTTTCTTTGTATGGGAAACTTTCAAACTGGGAAGCCTTTGCATTGTCATTCTTGGTATCTCAATAAACAATACAAGAAACAGAGAGCATACAAACCAAAATTAAACAGAGGAAAGAAGAGCATTCTCACAAGCCCATAAGCCTAACAATTCTTATTTCAAACAACGCAGACAAGTTCGTCATGTCTCCTTTCTTCTCTGCTCAACAAAGATATTTAGGACGACTCACCAATCCATAAGTCCACATAAATTTGGTTCAAGTATTCTCACATTCTACCCACCAACTGTAAATAGGCAGAAACTCAATTGCCCGGGATCCAAGCCAAAAAAAAACCTCCTCCTTTTTCAAGGTGACGATGTTGATGAGATACTGATGTTTTCACCGCCCCCTTCTCTAGTGAAACCAAAACCCCCAAATATTCCCTGCATTGCAAAAAGCAGACTGCACTTTATCAACACTTTCCCCCCAACCTCAACAGAGTTTCTTCCGTCTTCAGAAACTAAAATGCACAATAACTGGTTAATACTTGAACATGTCTCATTTACGTACCATTGCGTCATTGACAGCATATGCCACACAGTAATGTTCCTGTTGAAGACAAATAAAAATCAAATGTTTACTCACAATTTCTATCAACTACCATCTCACTATAATCGAAAAGATATGATGGATTGGAGACCCTGTTGGAATTCAAGACAATTCATCTTTTGGTTGTTTTTTCTTTCTCATACATACACAACATAATAAGGTGGAGACGGACTTGCCTGCATCATGTGCCACTCTTCAAATTCATCAAACAACTCCAATCGCTCGATCCTAGAAACACGACAACAACACTTCTTAGATATTTCTTGACAAACAGAACTTTTCCGAAAGAGCGCCGGCCAGAGACCATATATGAATAACATAACGCAGTTACATAATTAGAACGATAACTACAGCACAGACCTGCGTTTTTCTTGAGCATCAACAAAACTACCATACACTTTTAGCATGTCCCAGGCAACAGCTCTCTGATACACCAAAACAAAGAAAAGATTAAGATCCCTGCTTTCATCAGACATGGCACATTCTTCTAGCTACAACCGGCCATCATGACCAAAACGAAAGACTGAAAACTGCAACTTGGTACCTCGAACCAAAAATGGTTTGCAATTCAATATAATGTCACAATGATAGCCTATAGCCACATCATAAACGACAGAAATCATAAAGGAATTGAAAATGACCTAGCATAGACTTTTCACAAGCATGTTTTTGTTAGATGAATTTGCACTCAAACTGTTTGGCAACTCGATCAAAGATTTTGGTCATGAATACATATATCTCATTGCATTTATATAATCATGATATGTAACTGCAAATCGCACCTGCCAACCATTGTCAAGAAACAATCTCTCCTTTGCAAGTAAAGTGGGTGATGCATCAATGCTTAAGAGTGCACACCCCCGACTCTGAAGCACAGAAACAACATTACGGCTTAAAGAAATCAGGACGAGCTTCAATGAAGGTACATTGATCAAAACAATATTATGATATTAATATGTTTTACTAGATGCCACATAGTTCTGCAAAAATATCAACAAGTTAAGCTTTACTCATGACGATGTCGCTTCAACGAGAGTACACATTCTTACCTCCAAATTTCTAATCATTTGGTGTCCAAATGCATCATCGGGATGGATCTGCAAACAAAAAAACCATGAATTAGACACCAGTAGTTAGATACAAATCTGCAATTTTATGGAGAGAAAAAAAAGAAACTCACAGTTGAACGAAAAAATTATATAGATACAAAATGCCAGAGTACCTGCTCGTATAAGAAAAATACTGCAGTTGAAAACGCTTTTGACGCCCAATTGACGATGGCACGGCTTGAATCGGGGTCCAGATATATCAAAACACATTCTGCAATAATAAATGTCGGCAGACTGATAATGATATTAGGGATCAAGTAGTTTTATTATCTGTCAGCATCTGTTACCACGTGTCTTTATCCCCCGTAGGAGAAGAGGGTTGAGGATTCCAAACAATACGTCATAACAGTGTGTAACTTAACATAAAGAAAATTTGTTCATGCGTACCTTGGATCCATATCTGCAAAGGATATAACATCTCTTAATTTTGGTATATCACGCAGGTCGACTGGAAGTAACTTGTAGTGATCACTGAGCACTTGGCCTTCCTCTGCAGAAATAAACAGCAAAATTTAGAGTAAGCCACCAAAACTACAAGCCAAGAGTAAAAGCAAAAGGGGATTTGTGTAGAAGCTGAATGAAATGAAAGATGAATATCAATATCAGTAATAGCTGGACTGCACTAGCTGAAATCCATCATGAAGAAAAGGATCGTTCTGCATTTCACATAGCAAAAAAAAACCTCTCACCAATTGAAATAGATGCATTTGCTCCTAGTTTGTCCCTCAGTTGGCTGGAGTTTTCTATAACAGCAGCCTTCTTACTTGTCACCTAACGTAAGAAGCAAATCAATTTAGCACAAGACTCGAGATACTTTGTTCAGCATTCATCAGGTAAAAATGAATTTCATGAATGGTACCTCCTTAAAATCCAATTCCACATACAAATTGGGCCCTTTACCCTCATCCTACAAAACGAAAAATGAGAACAGAAGCACCCAAAGTCCCAAAAATAAACCGAAGTACATATATATATATAGGCAAGTGGAGAATTCCGTAAACTTCCCAGACCTATAAAAACGGAAAAGAGACGCACCAGCAACTGAAAATACGTGGTATCAAAGCCAGCTCCAAGTGACAGTATCTGTTTCTTGGTTTGAGGAGGACTTTCGAGAAACTGAAACATAAGCTTCCGGAAAGCAGCCCAACGAGAAAAGTAACCTAGGAAATCCAAACCAGTTTGTGTAAGCTCTCATCTAAACAGGACACACAGCAAACAACATTACTCATATCAATCAGAGTTACCTCTATTAATGATTGGAGATCTTCGAACAGGTCTTTTCACAAAGAGATGAACATAATCGTCTTTAATGTATCCCTTTTTGACACAAGACCTTCAAAATGCATAGCAAATGAGCATAACCAACAAACTAATCTTATCTATGCTCAAACATCCACAACCATACCAGTAACTGATAAAAAAACAATACAGAAGAGTCCCGAGCTAACAATATCAAAGAAGAGCCCTAATTTACAGGAGAATTAGCGGAAACATAACAAAAGAAACGAAGTAGGAGAAAGAGGTAACGTACAATTTACTGGCGGATGCATCGTCGTTCGTAGCCTGCACCGCCGCTCTGTTGCTGCGAGATTCTGCCGGCGGAGTCGCCATATCTTCCGATCAATCTCTTGGTCGCTCTTAGCAAATTACGCTCTTCAGTTGGAGGAGGAGGAGGAAGAGCATTCTGGGTGGAGCCATTTGGGCTAAAATATGTGTCAATCTTTGTTTTTGGGCCTTGGCCCAGTAATCACTTATTGTTATTATTTAACGATTCTATTAGGATTAGACACGTCACATCAATTTCCGTCGTATAAAAAGGGCAGAGGAGATAGTCGCTTCCCATTCCTCTAGCTGGCCTGGAAAACCCTAAACACCGGAGCTCTTTTCGTCGGAATCGTAAGCCCCCGGGTCACTGGTATTTTCCGATTCTCCCTACACTCTTTTGTTTAATTGCTGATTCAAGCTTCGTATTCTCGTTACTCGCAGTGCGTTGCGTCGAGTAGTATAAGATGGATATCGAGCAGAAGCAGGCGGAGATCATCGATCAGCTCGTTCACCGAGCTTCTACTGTCAAAGGCGAGGCTCTGGGCCCTATCATAATCGAAGCTACATCGCATCCTTCTCTATTCGCCTTCTCCGAGATTTTGGCTCTACCCAATGTTGCCGAGGTCTTCCCCTAAACTCTCTCGACTACTTTGTTTCTTACGCAGCTTGAATTTTGAACGCTAATCATGTGCTGGGTCCATTGTGCTTTGATTTTGGGGCCTTTCTCGAAGATCTAGGGTTTTGACTTACTTCTCCTGTGTTTGCTTTAGGAACGCTTGTTTTCTGTTCGCATGTATAGGTTAGGAATGTCTTTTTTTTTTTTTTTTTTTTGCTTGCTTGGTGGTGGTGGTGCGTTCTTCTTTGCTAGTCGTTTCTTGTGCAGTTTCTTCTGAGAGAGTACTCTTATTCTTGGAGTTCGTTAGTGATATTAATTACTAGGTATCTCCTACTGTTGCATTTTATTAGTCTCTTAATAAAGCTGTTAACTATGCATTGCAGCTTGAAGGAACCACAAATTCTGTGTACCTGGATGTACTACGCTTGTTTGCCCATGGCACATGGGGTGACTACAAATGTACGATTAAATCTTTCAGTTCCTTTTACCTTATCAATGTCGCCTGTCACGTTTTCTTATATTATTTATCAACAAATGTCTCCTATTCCTCTTCTAAATAGTTTTCATTGAAACTCTAGGCAATGCTAGCCGTATTCCTCAGTTGGTTCCTGATCAAATTCTCAAGTTAAAGCAGCTAACTGTGCTTACCCTTGCGGAATCAAACAAGGTATGGCTCTTTTTTTGTTGGTTGGCATGTGACCAGTTTGATACTTTTGTCCTAAATCAACAATAATTTGGATGTGATTACACCTAGCCTTCTCTGTTGTGTTTCCCTTTTTTCACCACACGCTGCTTATTAATGATAGGTATTGCCCTATGATACACTGATGGTTGAGTTAGATGTCACCAATGTTCGTGAACTCGAGGACTTTCTTATCAATGAATGCATGTATGCGGTGAGTACTCTAAGCAAATTTAAACCTTTTTCTTTCCGAGTAATCTATGTTTTTATTTACCACCAAGAAGCGGTAGTTGCATAGACAACAAACTGTCACAATACAGAAAGGTACAGAATCATGGTGCTGACTTTGTTAAAATCTTCCAGGGTATAGTTAGAGGAAAACTGGATCAGTTAAAAAGATGTTTCGAGGTGTGTTTTGTGTCTCATTCTCCTATATAATCCTTTTTGTTTAAACTTACGAACCCCTTTTTAAGTGTCATATATCATGGAAACATGCAGGTTCCATTTGCAGCCGGTAGGGATCCAAGGCCAGGACAGCTGGGGGATATGTTACACACATTGTCAAACTGGTAGTGCCTTTGATCTAGCTTTCTTCTTCCCTTGGTTTCCTGGAATTTTGCGCTCTAAATTTATTTAAAAGAACCCATACATGATGTTAGAATATATGACGGTATTAATTTACCTCGACAACCTACTGTTGAGTTCTATGTGAAGTGTCCTTTTTTCAAGTAACAGTTTGTGGTTTGCATAATTTATAAGACTGGCTGTTAATGCATTGTTACAAATTGATGTGTAGGTTGAACACATCAGAAAATCTACTCGTTTCAATTCAAGACAAGATCAAATGGGCAGACAATATGAGTGAGATGGACAAAAAACATCGTAAGGAAGCAGAAGAAAGTGTGGAAGAAATGAAGAAGTCTCTATCCATGAAGGTCAGTGATAGATATGATGGGCTTGGAGGCCTAAGAGCTTCGCTATTCCCTACTAAGTATATAATGTGATTATGGTTTCATGGTTAATTTTACTCTAACAATGAGTTAGAGTCCGGTTAGGTTTTCTGTTTTATATCATATCTATAGAGAATTAAAATGGGTTTATCAAGACTTTAATTCTTTGTAAGGGGAGCAGAGAGACTCCTTTAAGAAATCTCTCAAGGTCTTTCAGCTTTGTAATTCCTTTACTGGTCAAGATTGCTATGCATAATGTGACAATAAAGTGAAGTGTTTGGAAAGGAGAATTTGATCTGCACTTAGCCTGTAGTGACCGGAGTGATTTAGCTTGTTATTTTTCTGTGGAATGAAAACGAAGTTACTGTGCTTTGATATGATGAAGTGTTGGTGGTGGATGTAGAAAGAAAAGGGTAGACTTTTGTGAAATTTGATTGGGAAGCGTGTTGTCGATGTAGTCTTACTTACAATGTGGGCAGGGGGATGTTGATAGCAGAGGGTATAAAGAGATGTTTGGGGAACCAAGTGGAGTGATGGACTACGAAGAAGATGGAATCCGACCAAAGAGGTAACATACCATTAGTTATTGCTCTGATAATGATACAAGGCATACAAAGTAGAAAGACGTGTAACATGCACACGCTCACTCACTCATCTTTGGTACGCAGGAGGAGGCATCCGATGATAAGATAGAGAGTAAAAGGGATTTGAAATGGTGTTAGATGGACATACCATCTAAGATTAGATCATGATGATGATGATTTTGAGGGAACTTACGTAATGTAAGCCATCTTTTGCTAATGGTGGCGGTAACTATTGGTTTTTGTGGCCTTTGATTTCTTCAACTTGTATAAAACCTTAAATTCTCTCTATCTCTCTCACTCAACTAGGCCATTGTTATGCGTCTTTGATTTGATTTCGCGTCCATCCGTTTCTCAATTTTACCAATTCGATTTGGCACAAATGATATGAACTGAGAAGCAGGATTTGCTTGCTTAATTGATGGGTACATACAATTTGATGGAATCAATGAAAAGCAGTAATCAACAAAATTAATTATCCAAGTCACTGAGCCAAAAAGCTAGGCGGTGGGGTCATACGGTAAAAATAGTTGAGAGCAAGGCAAGGAAGTCTAGCCGTCAGGTTTATTATGTCAGTGTTCCGTCTTCTTTTAGCAACCGGCGAGGATGAGGTTGAAACTGGTGAACTCGGGCGGCGCTTGGAGACCCTCGCTGGCTCCGGGCCATCAATGCTGATGAGATGGGGGAAGTTGAGCTTAGCCTTGGCCCCTCGCATCTTGAAAGCGGCTCGATCATACGCGACAGCTGCTTCGTGGGCAGTCTCGTAAGTACCAAGCCAAATCCTGGCTCCATGTTTGTTGGGGTCTCTGATCTCCGCAGCGTATTTACCCCAGGGCCTTCTCCTCACCCCTTTGAAGTTGGCCCCTCTCCTCGTCGAATCCAAGTCATCATCCTCCAACAAGTGCCGCCGAATCGAATCCAACACAGAGGAGCAGTTATCCGATCCTTGCATTTCTTTTGCTTTCTTTCTGATTGCAAACACTGAGGGAGGCTGACTTTATAGAGAGAGAGGCCCACCATCCTCACTTTTACTTTACTATATATTTGCACTTGCTTGGAAACGCCACATTTAGTCACGTTTTTTTATATCGTCTTCATTTTTTTATGATTTTCCCACTCAACGCGCATATTGTTATAAAATAAAAAGAGATAATTTATTATCTCAATAAATATAAAAGAAGAAGAAATTTTTATACCCGATAAGAATAGTATACTGAAACTATTAGAGAGAGGCGAGAGAGAGTTTCTTATTATGAATGTTATGTATTTACAATCGATCGAACCTCTTTATATAGACAATGAAAAGTAAGTTACTGTGCATGCATAGTGACAGTGGGCTCCACACAAATAATAAACTGCACGCATCTTTTGACTCTGAATCATTCTTCTCGAAGCCTACTATTGTTGACTATTATAACACTCCCCCTTGGAGACCAATTGTCACTATATTTCTTGCATCGTGTCATCTGTTGCCTCGTTAAAAACCTTTCTAGGAAAACCCATTGGGAAAAACCATAGAAGGATAAAAAGAGTGCAACTACGCAAGCTCCCCCTCGAGGGATCATGAGTCATCTTGTAAATCTCGTTGATGACGCATTCCAATGTTATGGACATGTTTCCTGAACGTGGTGGTAGGGAGCGACTTTGTGAAGAGATCAGCAGCATTGTCGCATGATCGAATATACTTGACTTCAATGTCTTTAGCCTTCTCAAGTTCCTGAGTGTATGAAAAAAACTTTGGAGGGATATGTTTGGTTCTATCACTTTTGATATATCCTTCCTTTGTTTGAGCGACACATGCAGCATTATCTTCATATAAAACGGTTGGCTCCGTATTTTCGTGGATCCCACTGCTTGATTTGATGTGTTGGCTTATTGATCTCAACCATACACATTCTCTACTTGCCTCATGGAGTGCAATGATTTCAGCATGGTTTGAAGAAGTTGCCACAAGCGTCTGTTTCTGAGAGCGCCAGGATATAGCAGTGCCTCCGACCGTGAAAACATATCCTGTTTGTGATCTCGCTTTGTGCGGATCTGACAAATATCCTGCATCTGCAAAACCGACCATTTGACCTTTTGAATTTTTAGGATAAAACAGTCCTAAATCAATCGTTCCTTGAAGATATCGGAAAATATGTTTAATTCCATTCCAATGTCTTCGTGTAGGAGACGAGCTGAATCTTGCCAAAAGATTAACAGCAAATGATATATCAGGTCGAGTACAATTTGCAAGATACATGAGAGCTCCGATAGCACTTAGATACGGTACTTCAGGACCAAGTATCTCCTCATTTTCCTCATGTGGTCGAAATGGATCATTATCGACTTGGAGTGATCTAACGACCATAGGGGTACTCAATGGATTGGCCTTATCCATGTTGAATCGTTTTAGCACTCTTTTGGTATATGTAGATTGGTGTACAAATATACCCTTTTGAGAATGCTCAATTTGTAGGCCAAGACAGTACTTCGTCTGCCCGAGATCTTTCATCTCAAATTCTCCTTTTAAATAATTTGAGGCCTTTTGTATTTCCCCTTGAGTTCCTATTATGTTTAGATCATCAACATACACCGCGATAATCACAAATCCGGATGTTGTTTTCTTGATGAAAACACATGGGCATAAAGGATCATTTACATATCCTTCTTTTGTTAGATGCTCACTGAGACGGTTGTACCACATGCGTCCAGATTGCTTTAACCCATATAATGATCTTTGCAATTTTATTGCACATAACTCTTTAGGTTTGGAACTTAATGCTTCTGGCATTTTAAACCCATCTGGAATTCTCATATAGATATCAGTATCTAATGATCCATATAAATATGCTGTAACAACATCCATGAGACGCATCTCTAGATTTTCGTTAGCCGCTAGACTCATTAAGAATCTAAACGTGATTGCATCCATAACGGGGGAATATGTTTCCTCATAATCGATCCCAGGTCTTTGAGAAAATCCTTGAGCAACAAGGCGAGCTTTATATCTCATAATTTCATTTTTCTCATTTCGTTTTCGAATGAAGACCCATTTGTATCCAACCGGTCTCACATCTTTGGGTGTGAGTGTAATAGGTCCGAATACATTTCGTTTATTAAGCGAATCAAATTCAGCTTGTATAGCATCTTTCCATTTCATCCAATCTTGTCTGTTTTGACATTCATATACAGACATTGGTTCTGGATCATCGTTTTCCTCATTTATTTCCTTTGCCACAAGGTATGAGAAAACGTCATCGACTACATTCATTTCAGTACGATTCCATATCTTTCCATTATGAATGTAGTTTATAGAGATCTCATGATTTCCTTCATGAAGCTCTGTATTGTCGTTAGACTCATGATTCGTTTCATCCAAAATACTTTCAGTAATTTTGGGATCATTATGCTTCTCAGCTTCCCTTCGTTTTCTAGGATTTTTATCCTTAGAACCAACGGGTCTACCACGCTTCAAGCGGGTTCTAGACTCACGTGTATTATCTGCTCTTTCATGTTCATTTGGTATCTCAATTCGAGCAGGAGCATTTGCAGCCGGTATATGTGATTTCGTTACCGTTTTAGTATCTGCAAATGCATCAGGTAGCTGGTTTGCTATACTTTGCAAATGCATAATTCGTCGAACTTCTAGTTCTGACTGTTTTGTAGGAGGATCAAGGTGTAGCAAAGATGGCACACGCCATTCTATTTCCTTTCCTACTTTGTTATTTTCTCCCCCTAGAACCGGGAATACTTTTTCATCAAAATGACAATCGGCAAATCGTGCCGTAAAGACATCACCAGTCTGTGGTTCTAGGTATCGTATGATTGATGGGGAATCACAACCAACATATATTCCCATTCTTCTTTGTGGTCCCATCTTTGTACGTTGTGGTGGTGCTATAGGCACATATACCGCACAACCAAAGATTCTTAGATGGGATATATTTGGTTCTCGACCAAAAGCTAATTGCAATGGAGAATATTTGTGATATGCACTTGGTCTTATCCGAATGAGTGCTTCTGCATGCAAAATGGCATGTCCCCATACAGATGTTGGGAGTTTTGATTTCATGATCAATGGTCTTGCAATTAATTGCAGACGTTTAATTAATGATTCAGCCAAGCCATTTTGTGTATGAACATGTGCTACCGGATGTTCAACTTCTATTCCCGTTACCATACAATAATCATTGAAGGCTTGGGATGTGAATTCACCAGCGTTGTCTAGTCTAACTTTCTTAATATGATAATCAGAGAATTGAGCCCTCAGTTTGATTATCTGAGTTAGAAATCTCGTAAATGCCATATTTCGAGATGATAATAGACAAACATGTGACCATCTGCTAGATGCATCAATTAACACCATAAAATAGTGGAATGGTCCACATGATGGGTGTATTGGTCCACAAATATCGCCTTGAATTCTTTCAAGGAACTTTGGTGATTCTTTATCAATTTTGGCTGGCGATGGCCTTTTGATCAATTTTCCAAGAGAACACGCAACACATGTCATTTTATTTCCCTGATATATCTCTTGGATTTTCAGTGAATGACCATGTGAGTTCTCCATAATATTACGCATCATTGTGGTGCCCGGGTGACCGAGGCGATCATGCCATAATGTGAAATCTTCTGGATTTCTTTTAACCACTAGATGTGATTCGATTGCATTTATATGAGTATAATGCAGTCCTGACGGAAGTTTTGGAAATTTTTCCAATATAAGCCTTTTTCCGGGTTTATCGGAAGTTACATACATATACTTTTTTCCATTCTCAGTTGCAGACTGAGTATCATATCCTTGAAGGTATATGTCTTTGAAACTCAACAAATTCCTTTTAGAATTCGGAGAATATAAGGCATTTTTTATGGAAAACTTGGTTCCATTAGGCAACATAAAGTTTGCACTGCCACTTCCTTTAATCAAGTCTGTAGGACCTGATATTGTATTGACAATAATGTTTGTCGGTTTTAAATTAGAGAAATATCTCTTGTCCTTCAGAATAGTGTGTGTTGTTCCACTATCTGGTATACAAATTTCTCGAACCATTTCCTTGGTTATCGATTCATCCATTTCCGCTGAAATTTACAAAAATTAGATGATAGAAAGTAAATGTTATTTATTAGAACATACTTAATAATTGCGCATTACAAAACAAAAAAAAAACACACATTATTCGTTGAAAACAGGAATACATAATGGCATAACCGGAGATCTTTCAGCAGTCTCATTATTACAAGCATTTTAGTTATCCGCTATAGCGGTCTCATCAAAGTCATTTTCAAAGTCGGGAGAATCAAGGTACGATGTACCCTCAAAGTGTTCCGTGAGGTTCACTTCTTTCCCTTTGCCTTTGGTAGACTGTTTGTATAGTTTGCAAAGATGTTCCGGGGTACGACACACATTGGACCAATGTCCTTTGCTTCCGCATCTGTAACAGATGCTATCACGCTTCTGTGCGGTGGTCTCTTGAATATCTATTCCTTTGGGGGTTTGTTGAGAACGAACCCATTGGAAAGAATTTCTCCCACGTGAACTGAAATTTCTTCCGCGTCCGCGATTAAATCTGCGGGCACGACCCCGATTAAATCGGTCACGACCCCGATAGGTTTGATTTTTCTTCTCTTCCGGATTATGAAAATCCGTTGCATTCACCTCAGGGAATGCTCTGGCTCCCGTAGGACGAGAGTTGTGATTCTTTATGAGAAGATCATTGTTTTTCTCTGCGATGATGAGTGTAACAATTAACTCAGAGAACCTTGTGTATCCGCAATTTCTATACATTGCTGGTAGGACACTATGTTCTTTGTGGAATGTGAGGTATGTCTTTTCGAGCATTTCTGCTTCGGTGACAGGTTTACCACAAAAATTTAATTGTGATACAATCCTCAACATAGCGGAGTTATACTCCTCCACTTTCTTAAAATCCTGGAATCTCAGGTTTTTCCACTCTTCCATCGCATGAGGGAGGTTTATCTCCCTCTGATTATCGAACCTCTCTTTCAGAGCTTTCCAGAGCTCTGCTGGGTCTCTAATGTGCGCATAGTCATGCGTCACATTTTCATCCAAATGTTTCCGTAGAAATATTATTGCCTTTGCCTTAGCTTGGGCGGATGAATCATTTTCCTCAATGATGGTATCGGATAAATTTTCCGATTCCATATAGAGTTCTGCATCGGTTGTCCATGCTATATAATTAGCTCCAGTAATTTTGAGAGCTGGAAATTTGAGTTTCTCAACGGTGGCCATTTGATTTCTAAAAACAAAATCAAAAATATTATTATTAGAAATATAACATAATTTTAGAAACCGTATACATTAATCATAACAGCAATTACAGTGAACATTAAAGCATAAAAAAGTAAACAAAAATTTATGATATATTCTTCGCGGGTAAAGTCCCCGACGAAGAGACCATAAATAGCAGTAAAAATTACACCGATAATAAAAATTAAAAACAAACGAAACATTTTTCGTACAAAATCGGAATCAAAATCGGAATCAAAATATTTTGTAGGAGTGTTTGAAAGGAGATGAAATGATTGAATGATTTTGGAAGAGTGAAATATGGGTGTATTTATAGATTGAAAATACTGTTCACTAGCCGTTGGAGAGTAAAGAAATTTTGAAAAATTTTGTGAAAAATTTCTTTGTGACCGTTGGGGGTCAAATCTTTAAGGAAAAATTAATCTGAAAATATTTGATAATCAATCAGATAAATTTACCAGTTCAAATATTAATTTTAGAAAAGATTGTTAAATATTATATATATTGCACATAAAATAAACAGAGAATTAATAATAAGGTTATGGTGACAAAGTCATCCATGGGATAATATTAAATAAATAATTAAAACAACAGTTAAAATTTCGGGCGGTTAAACCGAGCATAAATAATTAAAACAGTAAATAAATAAATTATGGTGTGTGAAACAACCACATAAATAAATAAATAATCAGGCGGTTCAACCGTCCATAAATAATTAAAAACTGTAAATAAATAAATTATGGTGCATAAGCAGCCATAGAAATAAATAAAATAGCAGGCGGTTTAACCGACCATAAATAAAGCAGTAAATAAATTATGGTGCGTAAAACAACCACATAAATAAATAAATTATTATAGAGACAATAGTCTCACACTATAGGGTATAATAAGTATACATATGAAAGTTGAAATTTTAGAGTGATCGTGCTGATAACGTGTTATAAAATAAAAAGAGATAATTTATTATCTCAATAAATATAAAAGAAGAAGAAATTTTTATACCCGATAGGAATAGTATACTGAAACTATTAGAGAGAGGCGAGAGAGAGTTTCTTATTATGAATGTTATGTATTTACAATCGATCGAACCTCTTTATATAGACAATGAAAAGTAAGTTACTGTGCATGCATAGTGACAGTGGGCTCCACACAAATAATAAACTGCACGCATCTTTTGACTCTGAATCATTCTTCTCGAAGCCTACTATTGTTGACTATTATAACACATATCATGTTTTTTTACTAGTATTTGTTATTTCTGTTAAACCAAGTTTATTGACAATTCTTCCCAATTTTCCAATTGCTACGAAAAAAAAAGTCTAAAGCATAAATCCCTTTGCTTCACACATTCGGGCTTATTCTCATTATTTGTAGTTATGTAGCTTGCTTTTAGGGGTTGGTATTAGGCCTCAAGCTTTTAGAAACATAACTAGTTTTTGAGTAAATAGTAAGTCAGAGTGTCATCTCTTAACACAATTTTCCCATTGTAAATGGAGATTTCAATGCTTTGTACAACAAGGGATACAAGTACATTTGCCTCAAGATGAGCATCACCTTTCTACTTGTCACTTGCCAATGTCTCAAACTTAACAGACTTTGATGTTGACACCAAGACTCTGCAACTGATCAACAAGGACTTGTCTCCTTGATGGTTTGAGCCATAAGCAAGAGATCTTTGCAAGTGCATTTTGGCTTACAAACTGGACTTTGCAAGCCAAACTCAGCTCTGGCAACGCATCCACGCATGAAGCATCACCACCTGTGTTTTGAGGCTCATCATACCCAGCCAGATCTGACTCTGTCACAACCACCATCGACCCATCATCAAAAACTGCCTCTTTCTCTGCCATGCATGTTCGCTTCACAATCATCTTGCTTTGTTTTGCCTTCCTTCCCATATTGGCATTGTAGAATTTCTTCACAGCCTGCCATTCAAAATATATAATCTTAGCAACCGTGGTAACGAAGCACCTCAACAGCTTGTCAAATGAATGAATTGTAGGGATGGACAGAGAAAGCACACCTTCCACTGTGCTGAAGCAAGTGAGACCCGCGGCCTCGTGGACCTAATGTACTCATAAGCGCACTCGGGTGTCATATCCCTGTATTTCACCTATCGGGTACAAATTAAAAAGATAACAAACAGCACGCTAGTAAGAATAAAAATGGTGGAGGAGAGATGGCAAACCAGGTAACAGAGAACAACGGTTGTACTGCGTCCTCGACCAGCCTTGCAGTGAACATATGTAGTCTTTCCACTAGACGCATTCTCTTTTTACAAACACAAGGATGACAAAAGTATGAGCGAATGACAAGTCTGAATTTTTCAACAAACAAAGAGGATTGTAGAAGATGAAACTTACGGTGAATAAAGTCAACAGCTTGGGCAATATCAGTGATGGATGGAGCAAAGAGATAATCTCTGGTGGGAAGCTCTAGATGTTTGATACCATAGGCCTACAATACAAGGTGATCAATTAGAATGCAGAGTAAAGCAGGTGAAGGAAGGTGAGAGAAACATAACATACATGATAGAGAGAAGTGGGAACCAAAGTCTCAAAAGGCTCGTTGAGGGTGATGACGCCATGTACACCAAGTTCCTTGAGACGTGGAACATGAATGGGGAAAGGCACAGCACCTAGCAATATATACTGATAACCCAACCAACAAAGCTTTGATTAGATCCCCAAAGGATGGTCTTTGTGGTGTTTAAAAGGGAATCCAATGTTTTTTTTTACCTGATCGACTAGATCCCACCATCGGAATTCTGACTGAATCATGTTCCTGAGAAGGTTGTAGAGCAGAGTTGGGTAGAATAGTGCGCGGCCTCCAGCTCCGACAAGAACACGTTTCGCATTCCAGTCACCTATGTCACTTGTACAAGACACAATCCCCCTCTGGCTTATCTCTTCGCCTTCTTTAAACTCTTCGATGTGCATTTTTAACCACCTAAATCAGTGTTGGGTAACAAGAAGAAGAAGAAGAAACCCCTAGCTACGGAGAAGAAAGAACAATCTAGGGTTTTATAACCGATTCGATGATTCAGTGAAAGAAAGAAAGAAAGGAAGATGGGTCAAACCGAGGGCCGATTTCACAGGTAAAGCTGGAGACTGCAAGAATAAGAAAGCTCAATGACAAGCGATTGATTGATTCAAAACGAAAGGAAAAACTCTCTCTCTCTCTCTCTCTCTCTCTCTCTGGTTCAAAATCAAAATAAGACATCCCTCTATCCTTTTCTCAACAAACCCATCATCTTTTGCTCCAATTTCGTGTTTCCTTTTCTTTTTTTTTTTTTTTTTTTTAAGACAAAGTGGAATAATATGTACCCTTTCGAGGACTCATATCGTAAAAATAATAAATATTTTCAAAACAAACCTAAAATTCTTCTATAAATATGTGGGCTTGGGCTTTCTGTTGATTGAAAAGTGAAAACACATCTTCTTAGAATCAATATGCAGAGATTGTTTAACACCATCTCTAATTCGTAGAGAGGAACAATTTAATTAGCAAAAAAAAAGAAAAACAAACTCAAAAATGTATGTCAAATGGGGGAAGAAGACTCTCTCTACTAGAGAGTGAAATGCACGATACATATACATATAAATACATAATCACTAATGAGAGTTATCCGAGACCCAACCAGAGACCATTCCCTCGTCCACAGGCTTGAGACCACCACAGGATCTGGCAACCGATTCAAAGAGTTTCTCAATCTCCGGCGCACACCTGATGAAGCCTTGTTTCCAGAAGCCATATCTTGGATTCTTGATCAGCTCAATGAATGTGATTAGGAGCCCCCACGGATGTGGCCGGTTCACTATCAGCCGTTCCAACAACACTCTTGTTATCTGCTCCTGTATGATCTCCTGTTTCATTCCAAAACCAATTTCAGCTTTTCTATCTACTTTATTATTATCTATCTATCTATCTACACGTACACGACAGGCAAAGCCACCTCACCTGGTCAGACTCAAAGAAGAGATAGAGCATGATGAAGGAGAAGTAATGAGTGTGGTTGTTGGGATATCGAAGCTGATTGGCAATTGCATTTAGGAACAGGTACCGCCCTTCTGTGTCAAGTTCCATACTTAGATACTTGAACATCTGCAAGGCCACAACATTTTGAGCCTGCGTCTCACCCGCCTGTAGCTGCTGAATAGCCTGTTATCACAATGTCCGTCAATTACATATATTCCACAGCAGCAGATCCATTTAGTAAACTAGACTTACAGAAAAACGCTGTATGAAGAATAATCATTAAACCCATACCTGCATCCCAGTATATAGCACAAGCGAGTTGATCAATGGTACACTGTAACGCGTGCCCGCTGAGCTAGCCTCACTGGACGAGAGAAGCAGCTTCTGCTTCAATTCACTTAGGAATGTTGAATTCTGTTGCCTCGACTGCACAAAAACTATATGAGTATCCTGATATAACCTGAAGAACCCAAAAAGGTGAAGTAGTGTGAAGAACAACAATACCATGAGGTACTCATCCACGTCATTCTTCATTTGCTTTGCTTTTAGGGCAGCATCAACCTCAGAAAGGATACAGGGAGCTTCTACTATCTCGGGCAGTAAATCAATCTGCAGGGAACGGAACACGATAAAATCAGCATACAAGATATAACTTTTCTTCAGAATATCAACATGCTGGACTCTCCACTATCATCTCGAACCTTTAAGTTTGGGGTAGAAGGATCTGGAAGCCTCATGTTCCTTGGAAAAGAACTAAGAATAATGTTCCGCATTTGAATGCAACTTGAAGGAATCACATCACAGAAAGTAAAGTGATAATCACAGAGGAACTCGGGGAAGTCATGAAGCAGCACCAGCAACACTCTCAATGTCCCTTTGTATAGGCAATGAACCTACATTATTGATAAACAAACAAGAGAGAGACCAGTTTAAGAACCTTTTAAGTTAAGATCAATGAGAAAATAACAGGAGAGAAAAAAGAGTCACAAACTGGTCCTCCGAGTTCAGCATTTCTTAAAAACGGCTCAAGAAACTGGAGCAAGTCCACCAGCAGTTGTTGAACATATGGCCAACCCTTCTGGCCATTTACTGTAAGTAGTTTGGGCATGAAGCTTCTGTGGCTGACAAGCTCTAGCCATGCAAAGCTGGAAATTTTGTAAGAACATCAGTGCGGGCAGAAAAATATAAAACACAACTAATCAATCAAAGAAAAGAAGACACGTGTGTCAACCACATGAATCATTCAACTGCCCTCATAGTTCCTGATAGGTTACATTTTTTAATAAAACCATGGCGAGAAACAGGTTTATGTCCTAACCTGAATGCAGGAATTTTAAGAGGCTCCAATGCGTGGAATGCATTGGCAAAAGCTGTGAGAACCTGCGACAAATGATGGATGTTACTAATAGCAATAAATAGCAACTACTTCAACGAAACCAAAACTCACCTGAAAGTTTGCACCATCAGTCCCAGGATCCAGGGAACATAAGTCCAGTAGCCAGTTGATGAACAATCTAAAATATGGTCTCGGATTGAGTGATGTCTTTTTATCTTCTGCGTCCTTTTGAATAGATCTCACAGTGACAGCCATGATCTGCAACAAGTAATCAACATCAAACCCACTAACCTTTTTAAACAGTTAAAGTAATATTTGGATTTATTTCTCATAAGAGTATGTGTTTCCTAACCTCTGAAAGAAGAAATAACTTGCTGCTAGACTCCTGTTCAGGGAAGTACTGAAAAGACATCCATAAGAAACAAAACAAGCTTAGCCAGCAATGTATTTTGGGCTTAATCATCCATGTTACATATCATAATAATTCATGAGCATTTTTACCTTCAAGATTGAAAAAACAAGCTTTGCATAGATATCAATGATAAGAAATGATGGACTCTGAGCTTGCTGAGGAGATTGCACAGCACCAGAACTAATTTCTTCAGATGATATACAATGATCAACAGAAAGTTCCTGAAAGGAACGCCCAACTTAATAATAATGCCTCCCAAGATTTTAAAAGTGCTCATGCTAAAAAATCAAAAAGGTTAAATTACCAGAAGAATTCGGAAAAAGCTCTCAGTTGTATCATCTCCTTTAAGTAGCCCAGATTGATGCAACTGCAAGACATATTGTGAACAAGCGGTTTCATTTGCACCGGGATGATCGCAGATTTTGAACCACCTTTCAAAGAGTGAGGTCACCTGCCGAACCATACAGACCACAACAAGAAAAAAAAAGGATAAACAACACGTATAAGAGAATGTAGCAACATAGAACTGAAGATATAACAAAATATGTAAACAAAATGCATATTGAATGATAATATCTTGATTGTGGTGATGCAAGCATTTTAGCTTTAGATTTACTCTCTTGGTGAATGAAATTTTTAAGATTATGCAACAATTCCCAAATTAACAACAAAAACCCACATGGTCTGCATCCATATTGAAGTAATGAAAGCTAGTAACATGTAGACAACACTTTACCCGATTCCGGAAACCCACAGGATCTGATTCCACAAATTCCAAGCTGGTATTCTCCTCTGTCTTAGTGGTGGTATTGCTCGCAACCTGACAACAGAGCAAACATGCCAAATGAATTTAGAGTCTGATTAAAAGCAACATTTGGTAATGAAATCGTCGGAAACCTTTTCATCCTTTGATGGCCTATCATTATTCTCATTTGCAGTTGCACTTTCAGAGAGACCAGCAGTGTTGGTAACTGGATTGCGTATGATGTCAATTAGCTGTTGCAGTGACTCAGAGGATCCGGATTTTGAGGCAAGCTACAGCCAAAACAAGAAAAAACCTGCAACATCACCATCTAATAGTGCCAAATTTCATAACATCGAAATCATTATGTATAATCATGCAAAACATATAAGCATCAAAACGATATTTGAACCTAACCACGATATCTGACAGTTAATGCTCAATAATAAGAGTATTTGATCCTAACCAAAATTTGTAGTTTCACGCTGTTAATTAGTATTATCTTAAAGAAATATAATTTATAATAGAACAAAGCTGTTAATTAGTATTATCTTAAAGAAATATAATTTATAATAAAACAAATACGCGAGGCTGCAACAGCAAATGCAGAAGAAAGTTAAAATTGCAACCTTTGCCAGCGCATCAACAAGACTGTGGAGCTCCGAAATGACACTTGACTCCTCAGTGACCAAGGATTGGAGTAGAGAAATAGCAAATTCAGTTGCGCTTTCTGCACAATAAACAACTAGTTAGCTACGTTCAGTGACCAGAAAAATACAAGGACATAAACAAGTATATGTTCAGCATACTGTTTCTCCCTCCATCAAGATGCTTCGCCATGTGGACATTGTACTCCGCTAGATTAAGCAACTCGCGTTGGATAAGGCCGATAGTAATATCTTTGTTGAGCTTCCGCTCCTCCTCTGAATAAATCACCTGTTTCAGGAAGTTTGAAGAAAGTTACACAGTTATAACTAACATTGCCAAATAAATCTCATTTACATAACGATTTGAAAATAGTTCATGTCATATCTTATCAGTAGCTCCAACTACAGGAAATAGTGGGCATATTTTTAGAAAAATATCACAAGCAACTAAACGAAAAAACGAAAGCACATAATATAATTGTGAAATACAGTGAAGATATGAATACTTAGATGTTGAAAAGGTTGCGAACATACCCAGCTAGTGAGCTCTTTAACGACAAGCTTGCAAACATCACGAATAGCCACAAGAATTGCTAGGTTAGCACTGACGTTAAGGTTACTTGATGCATTCTCATAAAGAGCCTTAAAAGCTCTTTGAGCAACAGCCAAAGCCGCTTCATCTCTACTTATGCATCTGAGGATAATTTCAGGAACTTCAGAAACTACAGCCTGAAAAATCAAAGAGTTACACAGCAGTTATTAAATGATATTGAGTGAAACCAGATAGCCCTCAATTGCGAAAAACCACAAAAACGATTTTATGATTAACTCGTTTATTCTATTAAATGAACAGAGATGGATACTGATTCTGCACTATAAGTATGCACTAGGAAATCAAGTACCTGAATTTCATCATCTCCTGCATCATTGGCTACTAAGTCCTCCATCTGAAACAGTTTCAAGCAGTCAACCACATATGATATACCAGCAGCCACGGCAGCAAGGAAAAAAACAGATATAGCCGCTTTACTAACTTTCTGAGTGACAATTTGATACTTATCCAGTGCATCTCTCGTGGACAGATAAGGCTGTGTGATATTATTTCCACCAACCCGGTCCATGGTAGCACTGGAACTCAATGTCTGCAATGATGTCCCAGTTTCCTTGTGTATAAATAAGAAGCACAACTTAGTAATTCAATATAAACCTAAGTGAGTCAAAATTTGAAGGTATGTCTCACCTTCATAGCAGCGTCAGAGGATTCAACCAGGTTCGATTCAGAGGTTGAAAGAGATTTAGAAAATTGAAGACCGACTGTGTCACCAGCTGGATCAACTTGTGAGCTTTGAACACAGCAAAATGGAATGTCAACATCTAAGCAGTAAAATACGACAGAAGAAATTAAATCAATTTTGCCAATACACGACAACAAAGCACCTCAAAAGGGAAACTGGAGAAGATTCAAAACCCTCCACAGAAATATCTGATGGCCGGGAGACCATATCCATCCGAGCATTTGCAGCACTAGACGCAAAGTCAGAGGCAAGTTTTCCTGATACTGGACCATAACCACTACCAATCCCAACATCGCCAGATGAGCTTGAAGCAGCAGATAAACCATGTGAAGTTTGGGTTGACTGCTTTTGCCAAGGAAGTTGAACAAAGTCCTGAAAATGCAAACGTAACGCTTAGTCATACAAACAAAGAACATACCAGAGGTAACTACTTGTGAGAAATGGCACCTCATAAACTCGCTGCTGGGAAAGCGACAAATGTCCAGGTTTTGGTCTGAGGGACTCGGGAATAAAACTAGCAGAATTTTGTGATAGCATGTTTGGATCATAATAGGAAGATCCAGCACCATCTCTATGCTTTCTCCGTAACGACAATTGCTGAGCAATATCTGCATCAATAGTTTGTATTGCCTGTAGGGACACAGGGATATAAGGCTCAAAAATAAAGATTAGGAACAGGAAGGAACTATCCTTCGTAAAGGAAGTTGCATGCACTACCAATCTAAACCTAGTCCTGTGACTTTTGCAATCAATTAAACTTATATTTCAAAAATAAATAAAAAGCGGGATCTAAGATCTAACACAAACCTTTTCTGTAGCCGCCTGTTCAATGGCAGCACAGCCCAAATCAAGGTTGTCATTGGTGACAAGTTGCACGATTTGTTCAAGAGGTTCATTTGTAGCAGCCAGTCCCTGGAGCGAATTCCGTAGATGACCTGATATTGAAGTGCGCAGGGGTTCCTACAAATAGCAGAGAATTAAAAAAAAACCAGAAATATAATACAGCTGATTGGTTTAGTGTAACAGGGATGAAAGATAATAGCATAAATATAAAAGAGATGTAAACAAAAAGCTTAAATATCCAAGGGTCATAAGCAGGAAAAACCTTGCATGTCACATGAGCCAAACTCCCAGCTAGACTCGCAACCATCAAGTGAGCTGCATTATATATACGTGTTTCATCTGGTTCCTGAGCATAATCCTGGACTCATAAAGAAGTTAAGAATGTACAATTAATATATAAGATCAACACCCCGGAGATTTTCTGCTTAGAAAGTAGAAACCCAAAAAGAGATGCAACAAAATATACATGTACGATGCAGATCTAAGCTAGACATTGACGCTTGTGACAAACGGGAATCAAATAATTTCAGTAGTAAAGTGAAAACAAATGGAAAACGAATGGGATATAAGGAAAGTATTTGAGGCAAGAGAGTATAAACAACAACGTTCGTCCCAAAAAAAAATAATAATAATAAAAAGGAAAAAATATTAGACTGGCCAACCTTCAGCACAAGCTCTTTCGTTGTTTGGCATGCAATACAAACACTTCGCTGAACAATACCAGACACAATCTCCTTGATAGCTCTGTCCATGGCAAGTGGTACCACTCTGACAATGCTTAAAAGTTGTGTGTTAAAGAAATACCTTCAATGCACTATATACATAATAATTTTTATAGTACGAGACCATCAGTCACAAACCTTTGAAATGGAAAGTGCATACCATATCCGCTTAATTTCTGATTAATAACAACATGATTTCCAATGTTGGGAAGTGCTGCTGACAGCTGTTAGCCATCACATTAACAGTATAAAGGGTTTGAGCCAAGCATATATATAATAACTTTGATCCGACATTCAGAAAACAAATATCGTACCTGACTGATAGTAAACAAAGGGGATGGAGTTGACTGGAACAGCCCTTGAGGTGACGGGAGCTGATCAGGCAAACCTAGAGTTGCCACTTTTTCTTCTTCCGTCAAAGTATTAGCATAAACACGTTGAGGGGCTACATACTGAAAAGAAAAACCAAGGGATTAAATACAGTCGATAACAAAAATATCGACACTATAAATCAATAACAATAAGTGCACATAAAATAACCTGTGATAATAACTTCGAGGAAACATCTGTATTAGGTGAATTTGCAACATCAAGAGGTAGGTCAATTTGCTTAAGAGGTGAAAGTGATTTAGGCTCCGGAATCATCTGTGGTTGAGATATATGTGTTACTCCAAGATCTTTGTTGCTAAAATCAGGATTCCCATCTATTTCTCTCTTCCGATCCTTTAGAAGGGAAGTCGGCGCTACTTCCTTCAGATCAACACCGAGGTTCTTGAATAAAACCTGAAGAGGAAGACAATATGAGAACAAAACATAGAATAAACAAAGAGAAAAGATGTAAAACAACTTGTTGCCGCTCAAGAGGAGCAATCCTTTATCTAAAATCCTTCTTAACACCAGATACCTCTATGTCAAACTTCAGATTCATTTTTAGGTTTGGCATTGAATAGATCTCAGCAAGCAACCCGAGTATAGCCATCGTCCAAGGATTGGGAGGTTGATACGCAATACTGTTTTGGCATGGCTCCAGAACCTGCAGTATCCACAAATTAGAACTCAAGACATCAACCCCACAACAGTTGAGAACACTGATCAACCACCACCAACCTTTGAAGTGAATGGAATCACAGCTATCATCAACCCTTTTTCATATGCCTGCAAAAGGAAAAGAGAAAAAAGGTTCAATAACTACAGATTGACACAGTTATTACGGAAGAGCGAGATAAAATTTTGAAGGAACTTGCAGAAAATACCTCCACAATCAAGGATTTTGGGTCTATTTCTCGCGCCCTTAACACGTAATTCCTTCCAATGGTCAGCTTTCCAAGCCAGCTGCCCAAATTTTTAAGCAGGGATCGCTCTTCCGAACTTGACTTTATGAGCTCTGAACCCAAAAGAACCTGCAATACCAAAGGAATTAAGGAAATAAAATTTTGCTAAACAAAAGTACACTCATCACAGCTATCATTTGTATGAAGAAATCTTTACCTTGCAATTTTCGTATGTATTTTGGAGTATCTCCTTAAACAACAGTTTGGAATCAACTTTGTCCAAGAACTTCAAGTACAAATCATGAAAATTTGGCTCGATGCTCGCTCTAACAGGTATTTAAAACATGAAGGAAAACAATAAGAGAAGAAAACCTAACATAAATTGCAAACAAAAAAACACAACTATCAGTACCTTTTCATAACCATATACTGTGCGAACCAAGGATAGTACTGCTGAGGCAAAATTTCAGCAAATTCTTTCCCTTTAGATTCAATGTTCGCTGTAGAGATATTATTAATTATGAAAGAAACTTTGTCCTGAACATCTGAAGGTGGAGCCTGGAAAAAAAAAGACTTATCCTTGTCATTCTTATTAAACAGTGGACAATTGGCATATTGACAATTCATAATGCAATGTAACCAAAAGCAAATAATTCTGAATGTAAATGCACAACGTAGCAAAGTACCTCTATTGCGTTTTCCCTTCTCTCTGCTGCTGCAACCAAGGTTTCTATGTTCAAAGCAGAGCCAAACCCTGTGATAATCGGAGATTAGTAACACTTCCTCTCTTGGTAGGAAAAGAACTATATTACCGATCATAATTTTTGGAAAAAAAGGTCACAAAATCAAGTTGATTGAAGATTACTCGTCGAGGTGGCTCCACGAGTTGAACGACCAAAACCAGCTGAGGTCGATGAAGTAGTCGAAATGCCAGGATTCTGCAAGAATAACTAGCAAAATGAAATGAGAACTCCTCCCACACACCCACATCCATAAAAAAAATACAAGAAAAGTCATTACCTTAGGAGCGACAGAAATATCAGCCGAATTGGAAGCTGACGATGGCAGAAGTGGCTTTGCCTCGTTCGATGGCAAACTTGGCACTTTGCTGCGGTCATCAACATGCACTTCATTTTTCTGTTGAAGCTGTACAGGAGAAGGAAGCTGTAATGCAGATTGGCTAATTTCAGAACCACTCAACTGCCACCGGATGAAAATTGAAACAATGTGTTAATAAATAAACAAGGAACTGATAAGGAGATACAATATTCGCAGAATCAACTTACAAGAAAATATAAAATTAGCTACAACAATCGCAAGACAAGAACTGATAAGGACAAACAAAATAGACCGCAAGACAAGTAGCAAACTCAGTCAAAAGAAAACTTTAATATCAAAATTCTACCTCGCCATTTAGAGGGAAAGACTGTGAGGGACCAGGGTGCGAAACAGAGACATCTGATTCTAAGTTACCAGATGATATCCTTGAGAGTGCTTGTTCAATAACAGTGACTAGCTCAGGGTGAGTGCTCCGCAGATGAGATATTTGCAAGATATGGTTGCAGTATTGAGGCAATTCAACCAGACGATTCACAAACTGTTCCAGAGCTTTGCTTCCAAATAGAAACATCTGCATGAATCAGGAAAGAAAGAAGATGACAGATCTCTCACAATCAAAAGCCCGGAGACATAAACAAAACACAATAGAGTCCATACTTTTGAATCTGCAGGTTTACGCAAAGAATCCAAGACAAGACGCAAGGCCATCCCCAGTGTGAGGGAACTTATAAGCTGGTGCTTGATAACAGAACCTGAAATTTGTGCAAGTCACAGCAGATTCAAGAGAATGTAACGACAACAATACAAATTTCAAGACGAGATGCCCAAACAACATGCACTGGTAATTTCCAAATTCAGCAAATCCTTCTGAAACATCACCATCTTGCATGTCAAACTTGCTAAGAGGTTTCACCGGTTATAGTATGCTAATACATGTTGAGGACAAGAAACAATAGCACTAACGGTTTGATGGTATCAGGGTATCTCCCCCCCCCCCCCCCCCCAAACTACATTAAAGTAAAAAACATGCTTTAGAAGAACCCACTCACCAAAGAGGATGGAGGCTATTTTCAGCTGTCTCTCAGGATACTTGGGGAAAAACCGATATTCCTCAAACAGATTAGCAATCATGCATTCAAAAATTAATTTTTCCCTGTAAAAAAATAAAAATAAAATAACCTTGTGATTTTCATTATGGATAAGGAGCCTAGCAAACATGAAAAACAACTCAAATAGGTACAGTTTGCCATTATCAAACCTTTGAACCAAAGAGTCCTTGTATCGGGAAAGCATTTGAACCATTGCATCAACACTCAACTGACCAGAAAACATTTGATGGAAATAGGCGTTTGCTTCTGCCTCAACATCATCTCCATATGCAGTGGAAGTTGATGAATCTTTAGCCTCACCATTCTGCAGTTTCGACTTACAATCCAAAATTGCTGCATTGACCTTTTGTATCTCTTCAACCAGTTGAGGTGAAGTAATTACATTATCATGTGCTTTCAAAACCTGAAAAAAATGTTCAAACAAATTAACCTCAATAGATATGAAGCAATAGACGAGCCAAATACGAAATAAAAAGGGAAAACTAACTAACTTTCAAAAGTGAAGACGTTGCATCCAAATGAAGATCTGCTAAAGGATCAGAAGGATGGAAATGTTTGGCAGTAAAATCCTCTGATTCACTAAAATGCACATCCTTGACAAATTTGAGACACTCCTGAAATTTGAAAAAACATAAATTTGAGATGTTAGATACTTCTCATCTCTAAGAAATTAAAGTAATAGAACTTAAATTGTAAGAAAATGCATTACCTCAGCAAAGAGGTCCTTATACACATATAGACAGTTTGGCAACCAGTTCTCAATGTCCAACAAACCTCTCAATGAGGCAAGGACTGCCAATCTTATGCAGAATGAGACTGGAACTGATTCTAAAACAACAGAGAGAATCTGAAATAAATAAGTAAATAATCCAATGATTAGTTCATAGACAAAGAGAAGCTGTTGTAAGAAACAAACATTTCAAGGAAATAAGTTGAGCCACCATCACACATATTCAATACAACATATTCACCTTAAGCTCATGGCATATTTGAATTATCCTGAGCATGCTGTCTGCTTTCAGATTTTGGGCATCTATAATCCCCCACAGAACGAGTTCTGCGTTCTGATGCCACATATTAAGGATAAAACCACTATCTTGGGAATTCGTTATAATCACTGGAAGAATAGCAGAAACCACCTCACGCTGGATGAGATTATAGGCAGTCTGCAACAACAAGATTTGCATACTTAGCCAAACAAAAAAGTCAAAGATTACGAGCATACATTACCAAAGACCAGTCATGGAGAATTACTTTGATGTGTGTCATTCCAAGAAGCAAGGTTCTAGGACAATGTGTGAGTGGATACTGGAGCAATGAACTAACTAAAACAGTATGACCTCTCTCTGCCAGTTGGCATAGCACATCTAAGAGGTCAAGAGATAGCCATGCGTGATTGGAAAGTCCTAATTGTTGCTCATGGCTGTGCAGGTTATCAACATATACCTGAAAAACAGCTAGTCAGAATAGAAACAGTTTCAAGGAAGAACAGATCTTAACATAGACGTTGCGGTGTCTCACCAGCTTCCTTGGAGAATAAATAAAGGTGAATACTTCTGGTGGGGCTGATATTGCATGCTTAAGAAAGGATAATTGACCTTCCGTATTTTTCCAGACAGAACCACATATGGCATCAAGAGGAAACGGCTCCTGTAAAAAATAAGTTTAATGCCCTCAAAAAGCAGTGGAAGTGAAAACAACATAATGAACTATAACATATTTTGAACAGTCAAATTAGATGGTAAGAGAACACACCTTGCAGGCAGTTTTATACAGCCGCATGAAAAACAAAAAAGACTCCATATTAGGGATGTCAAATCCATCATGGTCGAGATTCTCGATTACTTTCCTCCAGCTTGTGCCAGGAGCCTGCTTTAGCATAAAAAACTTAAGCGTACAGACCACATAACACACAACAAATAAGGTAGATACCTTGTGAAAAAAACATTGATAAAAGAAAGATAATCGTACACACTAGTCACAAAACAATAAATACGAAAACTGAGATGAAGTTTTGAAGCTATCAGAGATATTAATTAGAAAGAGAAAAAGGGTTTCGGATAACTTACAAGCTGCTTGATTGTTTCAACTAGAATATCAACATTCCATGCCCTTGGCGTGGGAAGTTCAGTTGGAATGCAGCAACCAAGGGCCAAACTGAATGTTGAAAAGGTGGTAAGATTATCTTCGAGATCAGCACATGTACGAGCAACATTACCAAGAATTCTTGAGATAGAAGCCTCTCTTAATGGTGTGAAACCAGACAAGATCTCTTTGCAAAGTTGGGCATCAGCAGTGAATCCACAACCTAATTCTCCCATGAGATCTCCAACACTGGTTTCCTTATCGATTTCAGCTAAGATAGCATCAAACTCGTTTTCAGTAGAGTCGCTGTGAAAATCCATGCTCCTACAGCAGAAAAGGAAAACCGTTGAGAGTCACAATCTGTACGTAGGGAACAAAAAGGGATACGAGATGAAAGCAACTCGTAAACAGCACCTGAAAACATCAGTTTCGTGAACATCTTGAGAACGGATAGGCGTTAGAGCAAAAGAGAGTCCATCTCTTGGTTGAGCAGAAGACAAAATCTGTGTGAAAGAATCCAGATGCCTGGAAAGGTCCTCAGATTTCTGGAGAAACAAAATAGCATTCTGAATTTGCTCAGTTGACTCAATCTGGCCAGAATTGGCACACAGTTCCTCAATGACAGCCAGTAATAAGTTCCGTCCTACAAAAAAAAAAAAAAAAAAGGCATCATCAGACAGATGAACGTAAGAGATATGAGAAGTAAGACGTGAGCAGAATCAGCTTTACCACTGGTCTTTGCATCAGATCTTTCAAAATCGGCGAGGGCGAGAGCAAAGCCAATTTTCTCAGAGCTTGTTAAGTCCAATGCATTTGTCAAATCATGGAAAAATTCATCAGTGACCTCAACATCTTTAAATGCGTGAGAAAGCACGGTTCCAAGATTAGAAATTTTCATGACACGTTTAAACACCAGGGACACTACTTTCTCAAGTTGCAAAGCATTAGCCTGGCTTCTCCGGAGGGTAAAGACATCTAGGCAGGTCTTGAGAACTGGAATACTAGTCTCAACTCCAAAATCAACAAACTGGCGATTGTTATAAGAAAAAGAGACAAGATCAGAAAACGAAAGCCGTACAGAATAAAGGTGTCGTAATTCCTAAGGATGAAGTTTGGCGACCGACGAGAGAACTAAACCCTTACAAAAATTAAGAGAGGACAAGAAACATATAGGGGGGTGGGTAGTGAGCATGAGAGAGAGAGTACCTGACAAATCTGTTGGGCGATGGAGTCGGCATCGGAATCAGTAAAGCTATCGAGCAGGAACCGGGTATGTCCGGCGACCTTGGACGGAATCATCAGCATGGCTGATCCGAGATCCGAAATGGTAGGAGCAGTATTCAAGGGGGTCTAGGGCTTCGAGTCGCTCCGGTGAGGAAGAAAGGGATTTGATTTCGTTCCAACAAAGTTTGCGATTTTGCGTTTGGGCTGTGTCTGCTCTCCATCGGCCTTGCCCGGAATTTCAATAAATATATATCACCGCCACTCCTAATAAGCCCATTCCTACCTCATTGGGCCTTCGTTGTACTATGGATTTATGGCCCATATTAATAGACCCACTCAATTAATTTCGAATCTCCCTTCCTTCACCTACACTACATATCCTCCAACAAAGTAGAAGATCCTATATATCATCATCATTGGTAATCAGTAGAAAACTCAATATCATCATCATCATCATCCTCAACACACAAGTTTTGAACATTCTCTTGACAATGTGTTATTTATTCAGATTCATCATTTCACTTGCTAATATATAGGCTTATTTTAAAGGCTAGGTGTGGAACCAAACAAAGGAACAAACTAACAAGAATTCTAACAAATTTTCACAATCATCATCGTAAAGCATAACACAAACACACAAATAGTTAGTAAGCTACACCACCCAAGCTGTGTATGACTTTCTCCATTATCCATCATTAATTAATTCATCATCCACATTTTTTTTTTTTTTGTTACTTGAGAAATACTAGTATCAAAGCTTCCGTTTCCAACACCACAGCACAAAGACATCCTGATGGGAAGCTGACTAAACCCATTAGTGACTTTCGTGGACTTGGACAAAATAAATAGAAAGCCAAGTATTAATTAGTTTCTTGATTTCCCACTAGCTTGTTGATTGCCCAACAAAGGAAAAAAGCATTCCTTTTAATCTATGTGTGTCGGGGATTTATGTTTGGGTGCGTGCCGTACTTATGTGTGTTCACGAAACAAAAAAAAAAAAATATATATATAATATATAGTCTTCTAGTATTACTTCATCTTTCATTAATTATTGGCTTCTTTTCAAATATACGATCATCATCATTTTGATTCTGAAACTTTTTACCAGTACAAAGAAAAGCTTAAGTAGTCAAAGAGGTAGGGTTGTCCACTTGTCTCGAATGATTAGATGAATTATTTAATCTGACCATCTATGATCGATCTGTTATCTCTCTTTTCTTTCAAATTCTTTTTATTGCTGTTTGACTGCTACCTAATTTGTCTTTATACTATATTAAAAATCAAAATGATCAATTTTAAATCACTGTATTTGCAGCGCTGTCATGGATGATCGACATCTTTTGGTTCGACTCATGAATTGGAAATACTCCTTATGTTTCTCAAAAGTATCATTCTAACTATAAATAGTAAAAATTGTATTTTACTATTTATTAATACACTAAATAAATTTATCTTTCTAATTAATACATTAATTAGATTTTGACCTACGTCAAACTTAAGATTAAATGATTAAATAGATTGACTAATCGATTTTTATACATCCCATTTTTTTACTATATAAACATGTATTACAAAATATATAATTTCTAATATCTATAAACATAAAAAAAAATTATATGTATTGTGCATAAAGTTGAATACTTTTCATCAAGCCATGAGTTTTAATATTCTATTTGTAAAATTGATTTTCAATATTCGTGTAAATTATAGAGCATACGATAAATCAAATATATTTTAAATTTACAATATATATGAATTATATGTTTTTTAATAATAAAATGTATAAATAATTTTAAATGTGGTTAAATATGTATAATAAACTAAAAATAGTTGTAAAATATATGTATAGTATATTAAAATATATATGTATACATCATAATAAACATATATGTATAGTATACTAATCTAAATACATATACACATAGTAGATAATATTTTTATAAATACAATTATAAAAAATTTGTTAATATATCAGAAAATAAATTAAAAATAGATGATATGGTAAATCATAAATATTACATTTAGTTGGGCTTACATTTGTAAAATATGTATTAATTTGATTTTGTTATCAAATTAATGAAATTATACAGAGAATTCCACCATGACATATAATTTTAATTGAAATATTTTGATTGGTTAAATGTAATGAAATGTCCCTTAAAACCATTATTGAGTGATACATAAGATTTTTCCACTTAGTGTCTCTTCAATTAATATATAGAAGATACAGTAGGGTTAAAACTGAAATTTTATTCCAAATTCTGCATTGAAAATACAAAACGATATTTTTATGAAATAAAAATAAAGTCGTGGATTGACACTCTTTGTGAAACGGAATAAGTATAAATTTAAGTTTGAGAAAAAAATAATAATAATAATAATAATAATGATGAAAAAAATAATTTCCTCAGAAATGGGACTAAGTAAATCTTGAGCCCACCACTACTAGGGAGGATCAAGTATACATTTGTATTGGCATGTCTTATTGGTTTATCATCCTACTAATAGTAATCAAAGTTCATTTGATCAGCATCCCTCTCCTTCTCACGCTGATTACAGAGCTATTAAGAAGCCGAAATTCGAATTTAAGGAATACTTGAACTTTGATTGGCAACGTAAAGGAATACTTGGTGGTGGTGGGCCATAGTTTTTTTTTTATTTCTAACGGGTCCAAGAAATGACACGTGGCACGCATGCTATTTACACGTCAGAAATTGCTGTTTAAGCTACCTTGTCGGCCAGTCTCTTTGCTTCACAACCAAAAGTTCCTCGTCAGATTATTATTTCCCCATTAATTACCAAAATTGGAATTATTATTAATTGGAAGCTTAGAGAATCATTAAGAGTCCAACGATGGTTAATTGTTAATCAAGAAACGCAAAGGATGAGAGAGAGAGAGAGAATGCATGTGTTTAACATGGCCAACCAAACTCCAAAACTATCGCCTGAAATCTGCCACGTGGACCACGCTCCGACCGGGAACTTGAGATCGCCGTTGATCTTGTCTCCTCTCAAGGTTCTTCGACCATGTGATTGGTGCGTGTAATCAACGCCCGATCAGTTTAAAAGACTCTATAGTGTGCGTGTCTCTTTCTAGTGCAAGTCGCATCAAACCGGAGTATTATAAACACCGGTTTTAAAAAGGGAAAACAAACCGCAATAAATACGGTAAAAGCAAACAATAAATGTGTACCAAATTGCATTAAACCTAACCCTTCCCATTTAATTCATCTCAATCCATATCTACACATAATTTCCATGCTCAAATAAATAAACATTTACCAAAACCCAAAATCTAGAAAAGATAAACAATCCCGTGACCAGAACATTCTAGCTTTAGCAACTGCCACAAATACATATTTACATTTTTTTTTTTTTTATAAACGTGTGATCCCAGAGACTTTCTAGGCCCAAAGACTAATTCTCCGAGATTTTGCATCCGGATACGCATTCGAAAATATTCCAAATTTAAAGCGCGGCTAGATAGTCAAGGAGATTCGAACCCAAGACTCTCCCACTTGGGAATTACCACTGGACCACGAGGCCTTGGTTTCGTATTTACATAACAATAAAAGTTTCTTTTTACCTAAACTTAAAAACATAAAATAAAAACAACATCGCAATTAAATTAAAAGGGTATACCAATTATGTTGCAAATTAAGGAAAAGAGAACGTGCCATTGCTCTGGCACTAGTTTGTTTGGGATCAATGGTATGATATCGTACAATATCATCATGAAATTTTTATACTAAAAGGGTATCATAGATTGAACAAAACAAAACAATACTTATCTCCTAAATTTACATGAATGCTACAAATTAATGATCCCAATAATGTACGATAGTATAGGGCTTAAGAAGAAGAGTACATGAAATTAATAATTTAATGATCCACACCCAAAAAATCGTATAAGTAAATGACAGAAACGTCCTTATCCGCTTTATGGGAAAAGGGAAAAAGCATTTTGATAACTTTCCATGTTTTACTAAACATAACTGTTTGTTGTTCACATTGACCCTCTCTCTTTCAGTCACTCGCACACCAGCGAGCGTTTCCGTCACGTCAACATCGTTTTAAAGTAAACCACCTTATGTTAAACTTTACTGCAATTTGATGGAAAGGGAAGAAAAAATAGACAAGACCAAGATGAACCGTATGTTCATGCTTTCACACGCTCTTACTCGAAGAGCTAGCAAAAAACACACAAAAGAGGGTGAGGTTTTTGGTAAATAGTAAAACCAAGGACAAAACTGTCATTTGACACAACGCTCCCCATTTTAAGGTTGGCTCTTTCTCAAACTGAAAACGACTGCAAGCAAGGAAAACTGTACATTTACACACACGCATAGTCCAATAACGTATAATATATGTGTGTGTATATATATATATAGAGAGAGAGGCTAGGCTTGTGGGAAATAAATAATCTAACATATATATAGAGAGAGAGGCTTGGCTTGTGGGAAATAAATAATCTAACATCACTGCCTTCTTCTAATCCTATAAATTAAAAACTTGAAAGCTCCATCTCTCAAGAACAAGAGCTAGTCGTAGAAACAAAATAACATGGAGAGAGTTTGCTGCATGTGCGGCGACGTCGGTTTCTCCGACAAGCTCTTCCGCTGCCGCCACTGCCACAACCGTTTCCAACACTCGTAAGTACTCCTCCTCCTCCTTATCACTCAAACCTATATAGCTAATTAATAGCTTCTCCATCCTTTATAATTGTATTCAGAATCATAATTATTAATAGTTGCGCATATATATATATATATATATATAGTTATTGTAGCAACTACTATAGTGAGTCAGCGGAGCCGACCGAGACATGCGACTGGTGCCGGAGCGACGACCTGAAACTGACCAGACATGGAGGTTCTTCTTCTTCTTCAAAGAAGCCTTCTAATTCCTCCGTCGGCTACGAGAATGGGTTCACAAACCGGTCGGAATACTCATCCGGCGGGGGGATCAAGCATAACAATAACCGTCAAGATCAAGTGGCCAAGAGCGTTGCCGGAGCTGGAGGGGGAGTGCCGTCGCCTAGGACCGCCACACGAAGGTACAAGCTCCTCAAGGATGTCATGTGTTAGATTATACTAAACGAATATGGAATTAGGAAACTTTTATTATACTCATCTTTGGAGACTATAGTGTGTGATTATGTAACATGTATAATATAAATCAGCCACCACCGAGAGAGAGACCCAAAATGAAAACGTCTTTTATTTATCTTTTTGTCACTTTTTTAATTAAAAAAACAATAAAATGTATAACTAATGCGTGTTTGGCGTGAGCTTGTGTTTTCTTAATCAGCAAAGTTAATAATATTAATAACTGCATGTTCCGTAAAGAGGTCTCTTAATTTTCCCCTTGAAACCTTTCGTAAAAGACTTTTTTTAAAATAACTTCAA
Source organism: Arabis hirsuta (assembly GCA_964056655.1). NCBI lineage: Eukaryota > Viridiplantae > Streptophyta > Magnoliopsida > Brassicales > Brassicaceae > Arabis > Arabis hirsuta. The sequence goes on from OZ053307.1 coordinate 97,252, forward strand.
CGGCCTTGTGACGCCAAATGGTCAAGTGGTAAATAGGCGGATTTATGTCGCCAACACGTTACAAGTTCAATACATGTACTACGCGAAACTAAAACACATTACTTTGGATATCCACATGGATATGGGCATTTGTTTTCGGTCCATTTACATATCCGGAGAGAGGATCTATCCCTGAGCTGCACCTCCCCGAAATATTAGTCTGGACTCTTTGGTCTAAAATTTATCCTGAGTCATCAAAAAAAAAAAAAACTTCAACGTTCTATTTCATATATTTTCTCTGTTTCAATTTCGTTGTTATTCTGGAAGTTTTTACACAAATTAAGAAAACATTTAAATTTTTTATTTTGCTCTTATTTAATGCAAAGTTTTATTTGATATGTATAATAAATAAATTTAAAAGTAAGGATAAAAATGAAAAAATTAGTAATAAATATATTGAAATTGTAAAATGACAAGTAATATGAAACAAAAAATTAAATGTAGAATGCCAGAGGGAGTACCATATCATATAACTAGGTATGGTTTTCTTAAGATTCGTAAAACACCATTAATTAAGGCGAGTATAAAAGTCATCATGATAAATTATAACGCAAATATCAGCAAACCCTGATTGTCGACATGCAACTACACACGTGACGTGCGCCTGCGTGTGAATATAGACATATGTAAAGAACCGGTACCGGTACGTGATTGACAAATTGGTATGGGGAATTAATGTGTGGATAAATGGAATATATACGAATGGTGGGGAGGAAATAGAAGAGAAATAGGTAGTACAAGTTCTTAATTAATTATATTAGTAGGAGTCGTAAAGGACACCTAACATGTATTAGTAAGGTCGGTCCATTTTATGCTTCTCCTCCTCTACTGCTATATATACATACTGTATCCTGTACCTTCGAGGTTACCAAGAATTCTTGCTTTTTACCGACTACGAAAAGTAGCAATCTTCTAAACTTCCATGTTAAGGTTATGTTTTATATGAAAATTCTCATGTTTTGTTTTAGTATATACGCAATCAATCATCTTTAGATAATGATAGAAAATTGAAAAAAAAAAAAAATGATACATAGAAAAACGGACACCATACGGGAACAACAAGTAATCTCATCAGTGCATGCAGGGCCGGCCCTGAGTTGAAACCCGTAAAGCCCATGCGTTAGGCAGAAAATTATATTTAGCAATTAGATGGCATCAATTACGCATCAATTACGTAAAAGTGCCTTTGGTTCAGTGGTCAGCATGTATCCAACAACAGTGCTTCGGGTGTCGAGTTCGATCCTCGTAAGGGGCATTAAATTTATTTTTTGAGTTAGGCAGCAAAACATGATGGGCCGGGCCTGAGTGCACGTACCAAACAAATGGGCTCTAGTGGTAACATCAAGTATACGTACCAAAAAATGGTATATTTTGATAGTTGACGATAACAATAAAGTTGAAATTATAATGGGCTGAAGCTATAACGAAAGGAACTTTCTTGGGCTTGTCAACTCTAATACTGGCCCATAAAACATAAGGTTCACACAAGCGCTATCTCACTTTCTTGCATCAATTTAACTCATTTAGTAAAATCTATGTACCCTCTAAACTAGGAAATTTTGGAATCCTTTAAAAAAACTCCCACGACCATATTTGAAATTGAAACTTAAACGCACGCACGTGATGTGTGGAAGGCATACGGAATGAAATATTGGCAAATGGCTCCATTCAAAATATAGAAAGAATTGGAGGCTCCACGTATTGAATAATTTAATGTGTTAACTAAAAAGATGGATACAAGGAAGGAAAACATTAGAAGAAGTAATTGAAACATTTTTGTTTAAACGTTTAAAAACTTGTATTGATAAATCTCCAAATGGAGAGAAGAAACAAACCCCAGGTACGGTTAAAGTCATAAAACAACAAGAAGCAAAATCCAAAACCATAAAACATCAACACCCAAAGATAAGGGCCAGAAAGATGCTATCGTCTACCTTCCCGATCAATCAAATCGTGTAACCAAGCTGGTCCGCCGAGGGCTAAGTACGAGTTAAATCTGCCATCTCGTGTAACACTCATCGCAATGGTTCGAGCAATGGAGTTAGCTCCAACCGATTCAGCTTCGAATAGACATGAATCAAAACCATTTCGCAGTACCTCAATCTGATGAAACAAGGCCCTATAATGTGCCCATTCTGGCGGTTTAGTAAGCGCTTCAAGAGTTGCTCTACAATTAAGACCAAGCACTTTTTTTTAGTAGCTCATTTTGGTTTTATTAAATACGTATTTTTTTGCTAAAAAATAAAAAATAAATTACGAGTGAAATACGTTTTTGTATTTTACAGTGAAATACGAGTGGATAATTTTACAAAAAAATACGTTTTTGTATCTTTACACTATGTTTTACTGATGGATAATTTTGAATAGTGAAATATCCGAGTTAAAATATCCCCAGATGGCCCCAAAATTCAGGCAGTTCGCACGGACATTAACCCATGATAAGTTTTATCACTCACCGGATATGATAAATGACACAGTGTTTGTGCCATAAGTTGACTGATGCATGCATGAGACATTATATTACTATAAGCTACTATTATATGTAGCTATACAAACGAAAAAGCTGCAAACAATTGACAACAAGAAAGAAAGGGAAATCTGTTGAAAAAACAGTGTGAAATGACGGGGCAAATTGTTCACGACTGGATAAAGTGCGAGAATCTCACACTGTTGAGTTTTATCATACACACTTTTCATTAGTTTGTACCCTCTTTTTTTTTTTTTTTGGGTGTTTCACTAAAAGGGCCAGTAAATGTTACCGATCAAATAAAGATATCCATAAATATAGGCCATGTGTCTTCTTCACAGAAGTTGATATTTCTTCCACCCAAAATTTCAAAACTCTTTTGCTCATCGCTTCTTAATAAGTAACAACACAACTATAGGTTTTGTTAGATTTTCTGCACTCATAATTGCTCACATTTAATTATTTAAAAAAAAAAGAATATTGCTCACATAGATTACTTTTGTCTCGTCCTGATTCTTCTATACTAAGATCGCGATCACTCTCACATGAAGCTGTAAAAGGTGATATATAGTAATGGTATGGTGACATAATGATTGAATGAGGCAGCTGTTTCATCTAACCATATAATCTAAGACATTGGATGTTCTCTTCCCAAGGCCCTTGGATGACATTAATGATTCAGTCTCTCTTTCCCTTTTTTTGTTTGTTGTAATCATTGACTTTTCAGCACCATAAACCCTTTTTTCTTTTAATATTCATCTAAACAAATTACTCCATATAATATATATTTATTTATATAAATCGTAGAAATTCTGAACCTTTTGGCTCATAATTTTTTGGATATTCGGATGCAATCTTTGAATATTTCGATTTAAATAATAACCTTCCGTACCAAATGAGAGTTTGAATCCATGACATAACCGTACAAGGGAACCAACTAGTTGTGTTACCACTAATCCACCACACTTTTGGTATTGTATATAAATATTGAAGATGGCTAAATTCAATCAACCTAAGGGAGACATGCGTTCCAAACAAATTACATGGTTCTGGATAGTCCAATCCGTGTCACGGAAAGAGTTACAACATAAGACTCTCTATGTAACAGCGACATATGTAAAAAAAGAAACCAACCATACATATATCTATTCTACATAGGCGACGCGTTATTGCGTGTGGTCCAGTCAATAAACAAGACCCTAGTCCTCCAAACAATTATCATCATCGTTTGATTGGTCCACTCGCACATATATATATATATCTTAAAATTTTTTTTTGGCAAAGGAATTAAGGATGATAACAGAGGATACTTTGTTATTAATGGTTGGGCCATTGGGGTTTTCATCCCCACCACACTGGATGGTTCGTGCCATAAACGATCGCATGTGGTGCGTGTAACGCCCCGGACCCGATGCCAGAGCCGGACGGCCCAGAACGCTACGACCCCAGGCGTTCGGGACTGTCAATACTTCTGTTTGGAACAAATCCGAAACACAAACACGACGGTCCCGCAACGCCCTTCCCGCCCATCGCTCTCCGAGGCTTGCCAACCCGGATCACGGTGGACGGTTGGTTTGGTCCGGACTAGATCATGCATCATTATCACTTGATAAAATTTGAAAACACTTGTTCTATTCCATAGATTATTTTTAGGCAAAAGTCTAGTTGTACAAACGTATAAGGTTGGATCCGCGATTTAAGATAATACATAGTAAAAATAATGTCTTTGCAAGAACATCGAAATCACCTAACGTCTGATGATCCTATTCGTCCAACGAGCCCTCTAAGGTTCCCGACTAGGGTTACCTGCAACAAATAGAGTGGGATGAGTAATCTAGAATTACTTAGTGAGTTAGAGTCGAACTAACGGTCAATACAACAACCCGCCCAAATCCCCAAAATAACAAGCATCAAGCAATCACGCAGCAACAACATGAAGCAATCAAAGACTCAGATTTGTGACGACTCTTAGACCTATATGAATGCACCATACGGAATTTCTCTCACATTCCAAATCTCAAGGCCTCGCAAACCCGTCTTCCATTCCCGGGCAACCCGCGGAAATTGCAGCCACACAGGCACACACTTCCCCAGTCCCACCCGTGGACTCATACACAGTCGTGTATTGCACGGCCGAGGGAGCGACCCTAGTACCCTCCGTGCTCACATGGCTATCCCGTAATCGCCTACGGTTCAGACAACCATGATCCATTCGGGAACGTCGGTTCGCCACTCAACATATCTCACCCAGTATGCTTACTATGACCGCGAATGCATCTATTACTCATCAAGTAAACAAACAAGGGCAAGCAAATAACATGCAGTCACGCAACTACGAGAACCTAGCATGCAGTACGAATCTAGGTTACGAAAACTCAAGCAGAGATGCATGCAACGGTTTCTATCAATGGATGAACGAGACAGCTAGCAGTGTGAAATTCCTTCTCGGTCGGTGACACACAGTCACCGCGACCTTTCCTGGCCGTTCTCACATACCAACGACCAGCCCCACGTTCGGGAGGGTGAAGGCATGCACTACCATCCTACCCGCAAGTCTCAATTAGGAGGTTCACAGCCCACACGGCATCACTTAACAACGTAATGAGCATGCATGCATATAACCCATAACCAAGCTCAAGAGAAATCAACAAGGTAACAAACCCACGGGGATTCGACTCATCAATCCCTGTGACCCAACTCACAGTGTTCAAGCGGATGGAGAGTGGACTTTATGGCGACGATTACTCCCTGGAACTCGGAAAACCTGTGGCTATGGGAATTAGTTCAACTATGGATTCAACCCCTAAGGGTAAGCGAAACCAAAGAGAATCGCTAAGGGTAACTAGACCTTACCAGAACGACACGCGACTCTACTCGGGTAAGGAGATAGATTTCTAAAGAGAAAAGGGCATAGTGTGGGTAAGGAAAACGGAAAATGGTCGAAGGGTAAGGGGGTTGGGTCCTATTTATAGAGGAAACTCGGCTTCTCTCGATTTTGTCGCACTACCCGCATGACCGACACGTGGCGGGTAACTTCTGCGTGCGCCCAAGTCCGACAGACGCTACCCCTGTCGCGTGTCAGACTTAACCGCCGATCACAGACTCTACCCCTGGCGTGTCAGACACGACAGTCTGCACCACCCACGGCCCTTGCGTGCGTCAGTTGCTACCCATGGGTTCAGACGCTACCCAGGTCGTGTCAGACGCTACCCCGGTCGTGTCAGACGCTACCCAGGTCGTGTCAGACGCTACCCAGGTCGTGTCAGACGCTACCCAGGTCGTGTCAGACGCTATCCGCGGATGATGGCACGTGGCGCAACAAGACTGCCACTCCAGCCCGTGCCCAGCGTGTCCTCACGCACTCAACCGCGTGTGGGAAAGTCCTTCCCCCCGTCCGACGACATCGACCCGCGTCTCGCAACACTTACCCGTGGACACACAACTGTCCCGCGACACGATCGAGCCATCCCGTGGTGAGATTTCTCGACCCAAGGTCGTTTTCTCTCGGCGCAACCTAGATTTTCCTCGGCAAAAATCTAACTTAGGGCTTCCTAAGTCTAGACCGTTCTAATTTCCTCTAAAGTCGCACATTTAGAAAACTCAAGATCCTTCGGCCGTCCTAGGCACTTACCGGGTTATAACAGTGCGGCTGCTGAAAATTAGGTCGCAGACCCGACCCGGAACCCGCTTAAACTGGCCGAATCAAATAAAGGCGACCCACCCAGGTGGAATTAGGGGAACCATGGCCATGTCCTTGCAACATCTGTATTGTATATTTGTGCCTAGGAAAAGGGAATATTGTAACAGTCGATGCTAGTACGTAGTTATTGACTTATTTCACTAATGCAAGTAACACACTCATAATAGTTATATTCTCTTTTCATCTCATATACAGACTCAAACTGTACGTGCTGCTGAATATACTAATCTACTTCTATACAAAAAAGGTTACTAATTAATCTGTGCAGTAACTAAATCAAGTACGCAAGTTACGTTGTAGTATACTAGTACTATTAAATATATACGCCCATTAATATATAGATCCACATGTTTAGCTTAAGATTTGGCATTTTTTTTTTTTTTTTTAAATTGGAGGATTGTGGGGTAGCTAGCATTTACACTACAACCAATGAAAGTACAAATTAAATAAATCTGGGTGGGGTGCAAATCATGTGGCTAATTGAATTGAATTAAATTTAGAAAAAGAGGGTATGTATCCGATTAATTAGCTTCAGAACGGGGGACAGCGAGACCAACCAAATTTCCAAGGAAAATGGAATTTTGCTCATCTTTGAAAACTGATTATTGAACAGGGAAGCACGTGGCCGGCATCGATCAGTCACTTTCGAAAGTTTGGTTTGATGTAGTTTTCAAGGAAAATTCCAGCAACATATCAGACACATGACAGTCTCAATTATTCAACACTTCCCCTTAATGAATAAACCATGAACCAACCACCATGCACCTCTACCTCTTCATTTGCTTTTACTACCACAACCATATAGAATATTTTGTTTGTTATAGGCCCAATTCAATTCATGATCGTTCACATGTAAGAGATATATATATATATATATATATATATGTAGAAGAATCAATATGATCATGTGGTTAATTAATCATCTCTCCACTACTAATTAAGTCGTCAAAACAAACAACGGAAACATAGAAGGAAATTAAAAACACGGACCAAATGTCAATTTATCGATGGACTAATTAAGATGATAAACAACAAGCGCTAGTGAAGAAGGTACACTCTTGTAGTCGTAGCCTATATAGCTACCCGCTCGAGAAAAAGATTGAATTTGAGGAGGAAGTCGCTGACGTGGAAGACGAAGCTGTGTTTTGGAACCGGAAACACTCCAATGATATTGTAGGCGGCGACGTCGAGGACTTTATGTCCGAATCATTCGGCGACGACTCTGATGATTATTAGTCGCAAAATTATTAATAACCAGAATACATATATATATATATATATATAAGATGGATTATTTGTAAATGGATGATGACAAGTCATTATTATTAAAACAAATTAAGTACTTGGCGGAGTGGTGGTTATGTCCAGATTGGGCTTGCCGCTGTCGTGGGTGGCGGAGGCTGACTGGTGACATTTACGGCGGCGACGGTTATGGTCAGCCAGTCGCTTACGGCAGCTCCGTTTCCCGTTGTCGAATTCAGACAGCAAATGGAACCTGTATATATGTTATGTACGTATGGAATACATTAATTAATTTAAAATGTAACAATCCATAATCTAGAGAAATGAATGGCATCGGGATCGACCACACGTACGCACAATGATTAATCAAAGGTCATTTCCGTCATTTTTAATATAAAGCTAATCATAAAACTAACAAAGCTGGTTAAAAACTGTACGGACCATGTTTGCCCACACACACTCACAAACTTTTCCAAAGGTAAAGGAGATGTACGGACAAACATGGCCTAGTGATGTATTATTGTATTTGTATTGTATTGTATTGTGTGTCAATTCAAGACAAAGGTCAAAGTTTTTTTTTTTCAGACATCAAAGGAACGATAAAACAAAGGTAAAGGTTGGATCTTTAGGAGACAAACCTGCTGCATTGCTGGCAAAACCTCTGGCTCAGCCCGGCCGCAACAACCGTCGATGCTTTCGAGTGGAACTCGCACACTTTGTGTCGCCGGTGATAGTGTTTCGCGTGGCTCAGATCCGCGTTGCATCCCTCCGCTTGGCACCGTGGACTGCTCAGCGAGTTTCCCATTCCGGCCTCTCCCGGTCGAGACCGCCGGTACAGACGGCTCACGAAATCGTCGTCGGCGGCGGAGAAGTAAGTCCGGCCTCCCAGATTCAGCCCGATCCTGTTGGGAGTGTAATCGAGCGGGCGAGAGACGTCAACCTCGGTCTTGGGAATGAGGAAGTTGTAAGAAGAGCCGGATCCTGAGCCGGGTCCGGTCTGGTCAAAGGAGAACAAGGGGGAAGCAGAAGAGTGGTAGAGGGAGTCGGCGTAAGGAGAAGTGGTGGTGCGTGGGTCGTAGAAGGAGTGATGAAACTGGTTGGTGGTGATCTGAGTGGTCTGATGACCATAGACGGTCAAATGCTGCTGGTTGGAGAAAGAAGAAAGGAGAGGTGGAGAAATCAAGTGGCGGTGGTGGTCGTTGTATGGCTGGTGATGATGGGTCGGGTCGAAAATGGACAAGGCTCGGGTCGGGTCAGACTCATGGTGGCTGCGTTCTTCTCCGGACAACATAATGGAAGAAGGATTGTCCCATTCGTAGTCCAACATGTTGAAAGAAAGAAAGAAAAAGAGAGAGAGAGAGAGAATCGTGACGCCGTCGTATAGAGGAGATCCCGAGGAAGATACACAAAGTGAAAGAGAGAGAGAGGCTAATAAAGGAAGAGTAGAGGAGACATGTCGGTGCGGAATAGGTTATGGAGTGGCTTTAATGGGCTGAAAGCAAGAGACGTACTATGCCTCTCTTAGAATTAGAGTCTCTCAATTGGAATCCTGCATATTGTTTGTTGTATCTCTTTCTTTTGATATACTAGTAGTATATGATGAGTGTGTGTCTCTGTGAAAAACCCTAACTTTCTATTTGGGGGAGGTTCTCTCGAGCTCCTTCTCTCTCAAAACTTTCTCTCCCTATCTCTAAAAGGTTTTTTATTTATTTGACTTGTATTTAATAAAAACCAGGGAAGTACTATGATGTGTATTATATATTGATCTTCAGAAAACAATAAAAAAAAAAAAAAAAAAAAATAGGAGTCTTGTCCTAGATTAAAAAAGTGAAGATGGAGAAGAAAGAAAGAAAGAAAAAAAGGTCACATGGGTCGTGAATCCTCTCCCATGTTCAGTGTGAGTGTCTGTGCCAGTTAATCTCATTTACCAATCATCAATCATCAATCATCAATCATCTACCCTTTTGGATTACTCTTTTATGATTAATTGTGATGTTAATTTGAATCCGACTAGTACTATGGTTTATATATGGAGACACTAATCGATCTTGGTTTTGACAAAATACCACTAGTAAGTAGGAGTAATAAGGTAGTGACAGTGATTATAAGTCACTCTTTTGTTTCACGATTAAAAACAAATAATGATTTTTTCTAGAGAAAGGAAAAAAAAAGGAGTAAAAGAGGAGTTTGTGATCTCGATCGTGTGGTTAAGGATGAAGGAAGGAAAGGGTGTGTAAACGCGTTATAAAATATGCTAGGGCCCACGTCTGCTCCTGGGCCACTCTGTTTGTTTCTCCTTAATATTCAAATCCTTTTTTTTTTTGCTCTTCTAAATGCAATTACTACTACATAACTAATAATAATACAAGAGTATGCCATTGCCGTTTCATTGCATTGACATTTTGTAGCGAAAAATTACAAAATGATGAATCACATATAAATCTCTCCAAGTAAATTACTATATGTCTACACGTGAATTTTATATTATAGCAGCTGAAAAAATAGTAGATACCTTTCTCTGTGGTCTTGAATTAAATTGAAAAGAAGAAAAAAAGAGATTATGGTATTATATGTAGAGGAGGAGGAGGAGGAGGAAGAGGCCAAGAAGGTACTGAGAAATGCTGTTGGGGTTTAGAAAGACAGGATGGCAATTCCGTAAATAAGAGGGAAAGGGAAGGTGGATCGTTTATGGGAAGACAGAGTGACCGATCGTATCTGCTACGTACTCCCACCTCATTATTCGCCTCTCCTCCCTCACGCTCTTTGCCACTCAATCGACGGTTCAGATTCTATTATATACACGTGGCGCGACGGGGAAGAGAGTAGCTAGACCGGTGCGAGTGAGGTTGTAATGAGTCCAAAAGAAAAATGGAGGAAAGAGTGGGCCCCTTTAGGTGCCCAAAGGCTGCCATCGACGTTGACCCAACCCGTACGGACTGTCTATTATCCTCCTTCCCTCTCTCTCTTTTTTTTTTTTAATTTTAAAGGAAAAATACTTTCTATTTTCATATGAATCTGCTTCACACAATTATGTATGTTTGTTACACTGTAGAATACTGAATCTGCCCTCAATATATAGTATGCTTTTAATTCATTCAATGAGACAATTTGATTCTGTACATGCATGTTTATATAAAGGACTGGATTTTCGTTTTTATTTCTGTTCACCAGCTAGTGTTAATCTAAATTAAATGAAGCTCTTAATCAATTTTAATTTATCATGGTGCATGGTAGTACTAGTACTCAAACATCGATCACACATATGCCTTTCTCACTCATCCTATCTAGTAATAGTATTTACAGCTCCTGATACAAAGAACTGTTCATATTTGCATCTCATTAAATATATTTTCGTTTTGTGGTGCACGTACCAAACAACTTCGTCTAAAGTTTAATGCAATATTATTGATATAATTATTAATTCACCCGATTCTGTAACAGCTGCAGTTTTCATTTTCTCATGATGAGTAACAGTAAAAAAACAAAAAAGAGGTTTATTACTAATAAAAAGAAACAAGCGAAAATGGGTTGAGAAATGTGCTTGAGAATGGAGAAAAAGTCAAAGAAAAGGAGGGAGATGATGCCACACCAAAACTGGTTGCCTTCTCAACATCTCTTTACTCACCCAAACCACTTAGAGCATGTGCAATGGTGTTTCTTAAACATGTTCTTAAAATATAAAATTATTAAAATTTGAGTAAAAAGAAGAAAAAAAAGTGTTTTTGTTTGAGTAAAGAGAGGAGATAGTGGGTGTGTTTAAATATAAAATTAATAAAAGTTGAGTAAAAGGAAGAAGAGTGTTTTTAATAAGAACTTTTGGAGAGTGTTCTTAAAATGATGAGAGAGTGTTTAAATATAAAATTAATAAAAGTTGAGTAAAATGATGAAAGAGAAAGTAAAAAGTTGAGTAAAAGGAAGAGAGACTGTGTGTTTTAATAATTTTATATTTAAGAACTTAGCTAAGAACTAAGCATTGCACATGCCCTTATTACACTTACTCTCACTCTCTCATCAAACCCTATTTCTTCTCTTCTCCCACTCCCAACTCATGAATTCGCTATTAATTAAAATGATGTTAAGGTGATTGTTAAAGACATTTAAATTTTTACATTGATTGATACAAATGTCCCAATGGAAAGGAAATGAAATGTAGATATGTTGGTGCAGTTACAAGATTTCATTTTGGGTTATAGCATTAAATCTAAATGTAATTAGGTACTATAGATTATAAATGTGCTAAGGTTAGGCGAAAAATCTTAAAGGGAATTTTTTATATGACCTTGCTTCCATTGCATGATAGGGATCCAGATCCGTGGTAAAAGTATCCGGACCCGGATATGTGGTCTTCGGATATCCGAATCCGGATCCGGATTTATTATAAAACAATTAATAAATAAATAATATATTTTTTAGAATTATTAATTAATATTTTGAATGATAATTTTGATAATATATATAATATATTATAAAAAGAGCTAAATTAAATTTTTATATAAATATTTATATAAAATAACTATTTTTTTAATATATTTAATGGGTCCGGAACAAGATCTGATATCCGGACCTTAAAATTTTGCTTTCTGGATCCATATCCTTTTTTCATGGATCTAAAATTTTACTATTTTTATTCGGATTTGCACTCAACGTATATCTTAACTTTTGGAACGGATAAAAACGAATCTCGGATAATACTTCCACCGCAATTGCATGATACTATGAACTAGGAGATGTGGGGCCCTTTTAAGGATGGATAAAAATGATTAAAAGAAACACAACTAGGAAATAAAAGCGCCGTGTTGGTCCATCTCTCTATTTGGGCCTTATCTTACGTTATGCTACTAGCCCATTTACTCATTTACATTGGACTCACGTCTGAGTCTTCACTCTCTTCTCTTCATCCATCTGAACCGCTCTCTAGAACCACCGCTCTACAAACACTGATAACGTAAAACTTGTATGAATCAATCGTAACAAATGATAATCGAATGTTCGTAACAAACACAAATTCGCACCTTACTTTGCTAGATTCTCAAAAAAGAATCAAATCTAACAAGAGCAAGATTAAGAAAATCCAAATCCAGAATTACAAAGAGAAGAAGACGAATCTTTTTCAACAAACAACCATAATCCATTTCTTGTTAGCTAACGAGCAGCTTTAATGGCTCTGTAACGGCCATTAAATCTCAGCCCTTCAATCCTCTTCTTTGACTGGGTTTCCAACAAGGGCTTCTCTCACAAAGAGCAGTCTTTCTTCCTCATGTTAGAGTTCCTAGGCCGAGCTCGGAATCTCAACGTGGCTCGTTCTCGATTGAGAAAAGGTCAAATGGCTGCGTTAAGCTCGAGGATCGCTACTTCAACAGCTTGATCAGGATCTACGGAAACGCTGGGCTGTTCGAGACCATGAAGAGGATGGGTGTCTCGCCTTCCGTTGTTACATTCAACACTCTTCTCTCCATTTTGCTTAAGACTGGTATGGCCCATGACGTGTTGCGTCGGGATACTCCAGATTCGTTCACTTTTAACATATTTGATAAGGGGGGTTTTGTAAGAATTCCATGGCTGATGAAGCACTTTGGTGCGAGGGTATTGTATGAAGCTGATATGATCCCAATCAATGGATCATAACTTTTGATGTAGAGCCGAGTCTTAGTCGGGTTATGGAATGGATGAAAATGAATGGGAACGAATGTGGATGATTGATTGGCGGAATATGAATACAATCACACGAGTATGGAGGACTCGGTGAAGGGTTGATGGGCTCGATCTACTTGGATATAACTCACCAAGATAGAAGGAGAATTCTCTCGAAGAGAGAATAGCCGAAGGTTTTTAAGCTTGGGCGGTTTTGATCACAAGTTAGAGAAAAAAGAGATTTGATTTTCTTGTAAGAAACTTGGATGATTTTATTATGAGAATGGTGAGGCCTATATATAGCCTAAGGAAGGTTACATGCAACATTCCTAGGAAATAACAACTTATTTAATGAAAAACATGTAAAAGTCTTTGAAAAATGACAAACTTGTCATAAAAACGAAATGAGCTTAAAAGGGCTTGGGCTTGGGCTTGTCTTTATGGATTTGATGTTGAGAAACCCATGGTAAAATCAAAGAAAATTACTAAGTGAAAATGGTGAAAGTAACTTAACTTGCCTCGTTAAAAACCATGTCCGGAAAATCCATTGGGACAAAACCGAACATGGGAAAAAGAGTACAAGTTAAGCACTGGTTCACTTAGACATTCCCTTGATCTTCTTCTTTTGGTTGCATAAGCGTCACGATCCGGTTTGTCTCGGCCGGTCCTCCTTGTGCTTCCTTGAACATGCGTTGAATGGTTTGCGTGAGCTCCTTTGCCTTGGTCCTCGTGACCGGTTGTTGGGCATGGGCTTCGACAGTAGTCACTCTAGAAGCCCATTTCCGAAGAGGCCCAGCAGACCGAAACCCGACGAGTTCGGCCCAGAAGGTGGAAGCCCAGCGAGCTCGTTTTAGTGCTCAACGGCTCGGGCCCGAGAAAGGGCCCAGTCATCTTCTGAAGATGATGACGTCGGCGCCGATCCCGAGGAAAACCTAGTACCTTACTCATTCTATTTTTAGTATAAATAGGGTGCCCCATCCCATAAGTAGAAGAGGATTTTTTTCGATTAGAAGACAAGCAAAAAAGAATTTGAGAGCTAAAAACAATCATTCTCTGACACCAAAAAGACTTAATCTCTTAATCAAGCTCGATTGATCAATAACATAGTTTTCCATACAAACAATCCGACCTCAAATACCCTCAGCATCCAGCCCCGATCTCCGGTTCAACGACCTCGACGTCCAGTCTTGAAACCACCGACCTCAGATGCGCATTCATCGACCTCGATTTCCATGACCTAGAATACAGCGACCTCAAATCTTCTGAGCTGGATACATAGCTCTTCTTCTGTCACTTACAACATATGTGCCGTAACCTATTCCGAGTTAGCATCAATTAACGGGAATTTCCGATCCTTTTCCTAATACAAATATATTGTCGAACCCTTGAATCAACACCGGTCCTTGTGGTAGCTCCTTTGCGCTCGAGTCGTCCGGAACCTCGGTGTCGCCGTCTTGGATCATATCAGAACCCTTTCATGAAATGTTGAGTAGAGGGCTCAAACCGAATGCCGTAACTTACAATACTCTAATTAAGGGGCTCTCGGCTGAGATCAAAGAAATTTTGAATGGAGGGGATAACATTTACCACTTTTGCTCGAGATGCCTGCACTTTTAATATATAGAGGATCAAAGCTCACTGGACATGTGGATGCAGCGATGAAGCTCCTAAAATCCAACACATGCGATGCGACCGGTATGACTTCCTTAACAAGTAACTTATTTCCTTTTCCTCTGTCCTCCTTAATAAAAAAAGGGTTACAACCGTTAGATTAATTACTAATAGGTCCCACTAAACTTAACGATCCAGCTCGTTTTGTTTAGGTGCACCTCACCACTGAGGAGTGTATCTCTATCTCTTTCTCTTTGTCTATAAACCAAAACCTAGGGATTCTCTCTTCCTTTCTCCACATATCCATCGTGTTTTCGATTCTCTCTCGGAGTTTGTTTGATTTAGGGTTTATTTTCTCTTGGGAATCATGTCGGATGCGTATTGTACGGATTGTAAGATGGAGACGGAGTTGGTGGTGGATCACTCCTCCGGAGATACGCTCTCTTCTGAGTGTGGTTTGGTTTTGGAATCGCACTCGATTGATGAGACATCTGAGTGGCGTACCTTTGCTAATGCGTCTTCTTCGCTTCGATCACGCCTCTGAAGGTCTTCGTCGTGATCATTGCTTCTCATGTGGATTTTATATCTTATGGCCTTTACTTATTATGTTTGGGCTTTATTATGTTATCGTCGTATTTTGCTTCTTAATTACGCTAGGGTTTTGTGTTATGGCTTCTATTTAAGTAAACCGCTAGACTAGATTGTAGAGCGCTTTTGATTATTGAATAAACCTAGAACTTTTCATTTCATCTCTTCCTTGTTATCGATATTCTTTGTGAATCTAACGATATTCAAGAACCCTCGTTTGAACGCACATTCTTAAGAATCAACGGTTAACTAGCTATCTCTGTGTTCAATATTCCTTTGAATCAACAAACATTTTGGTATCAAAGAAAGCCACGTTCCTGACACGTGATCTCCTCACTCGATCATGTCACCTAGCCATACTATCAATCCTTTCACAACATTTCATCATAGCAACGAACCAATGAACGATTGGGCAGTGTTGCTTTGATACATGAAAGGAGTCTGTCAACTATCCGTCGATCAATACATAAATTGGTCGAACATGTTCCGCCACAACGACAACCACATCACAGTGGAAGCATCTAACTCTTTCGCGGAAGATTGGTCGTCTCACAACCGTCGATACAAAACACAGATTCTGATAAGGGACAACCGTCAATGGAAATTGGAATGCAAACTTGACACCATGGTGTACGAAGCGAGAAGCTTATCGAATTGCTGATGAATCTGAGGACTCTTACGATCAAGTCAAAGACTTTGCCGGCGAGCCCGTCTGCGATGTTACCACGAGGATAAGTATCATCGACAGATCAACCGCGAGCCACCAGATCGTAATATAGGTGATGATTCGTCTCTTCGTGGTGAGGAAATAAAAACCTACACTCAAAGCTGGTTTTGATCGTAGATCGAATTTATGATGGAGAAGCCAAAGGGTTAATTGGAATCGAAGTGATTAAAAATGCAAACACTCTTGTATCACCAAGAGGAAGACAACGTATAATGAAGCACAAGGGTAAAAGAAATCAAGCTCATACAATTTGTGTGCAAAAGGCAGTGATGAGTTCACGACAACAATGGTTTAGCTTCGAAGCTAACACGATTAAATCAAAACGAATAATAATAAGGTAAAAATAATTATATTATCAAATCAAAACAAAAATATATGTACAAGGAGATGAGAATGTATTTTGCATTTTGTTACACTAGTAGCCCATTTAGTTATTTACATTGGGCTTTTAGATCACGAACAATGTTTTCTTAAAACTAAAACGACGTCGTCTCTGTCTTCTTCTCTTGTGTCTCTAAACGAGTGCCCGAAAGTTTGGAGCGGTGGGCGTCGAGCCACCATCACCATCGGCAACTTTCTTCCTCAATGGTTCTAGGCTCAGGGCTCCACGCTTTGTTCGTCTCCTCCAAGTCTCAACGTCCTCTGCGGTAATCGATTCCTTTACTTCTTTTGATTCTTCAGACACAGTAAACTTGCTGCTTGTCTCGAAAACTCTTTCCTTTCGAAGCTAAAAATCGTCCAATTCATTCTTACAGGTTTGTACCTTCGATTGTCCGAGCCAAAGTTAGCAATGAAGGATCGAAATCGTCGACCAAATCAAAACTCGCAAGGTCCATGGCTCGTGCTGTCAACTCTAACCCGTGGTCAGACGAAGTCGAGTCTTCACTCTCTTCTCTTCATCCATCTGAACCACCCTCTAGAACCACTGTTCTACAGACACTACGTCTCATCAAGATCCCTGCAGATGGTCTACGCTTCTTTGACTGGGTTTCCGACAAGGGCTTTTCTCACAAAGAGCAGTCTTTCTTCCTCATGTTAGAGTTCCTAGGCCGAGCTCGGAATCTCAACGTGGCTCGCAATTTCTTGTTCTCGATTGAGAAAAGGTCTAATGGCTGCGTTAAGCTCGAGGATCGCTACTTCAACAGCTTGATCAGGAGCTACGGAAACGCTGGGCTGTTCCAGGAATCAGTGAAGCTGTTCGAGACCATGAAGAGGATGGGTGTCTCGCCTTCCGTTGTTACATTCAACAGTCTTCTCTCCATTTTGCTCAAGCGTGGTAAGACTGGTATGGCCCAGGACCTGTTCGACGAAATGCGTCGCACCTACGGGGTTACCCCAGATTCGTTCACTTTTAACATATTGATAAGGGGGTTTTGTAAGAACTCCATGGTTGATGAAGCCTTTAGGGTTTTTAAGGAAATGGAGCTGTATAAATGCAATCCTGATGTTGTTACATATAACACCATCATGGATGGTTTATGCAGAGCCGGGAAGGTGAAGATTGCGCATAATGTTCTGAATGGAATGATGAAGAAAACAACAGATGTGCATCCCAACATTGTTAGTTACACCACTCTGTTGCGAGGGTATTGTATGAAGCAGGATATTGATGAAGCCTTGGCTGTGTTTCATGAAATGTTGAGTAGAGGGCTCAAACCCAATGCTGTAACTTACAATACTCTGATTAAGGGGCTCTCGGAGGCTCAGAGATATGATGAGATTAAAGAAATTCTGAACGGAGGGGATACATTTGCCACTTATGCTCCAGATGCCTGCACTTTTAATATCTTGATCAAAGCCCACTGTGATGCAGGACATCTGGACGCAGCGATGAAGGTGTTCCAAGAAATGGAGAATATGAAGTTGCAACCTGATTCAGCTTCATATAGCGTTTTGATTCGTACTTTGTGCCTGAGAAACGAATTTGATAGAGCCAAGACATTGTTCAATGAGTTATTTGAGAAGGAAGTTTTGTTAGGCAAGGATGGATGCAAGCCTCTTGCTGCAGCTTATAACCCAATGTTTGAATACTTATGCACCAATGGTAAAACAAAACAAGCTGAGAAAGTTTTTAGGCAGCTAATGAAAAGAGGAGCGCAAGATCCACCCTCTTACAGGACTTTGATCACGGGTCACTGCAAAGAAGGTAAATTCAAGGCTGCTTATGATTTGTTGGTTCTAATGCTTAGGCGGGAATTTGTGCCTGATCTTGAAACCTACGAGTTACTGATTGATGGGTTATTGAAGATCGGTGAAGCTGTTCTTGCTCACGATACCCTTCAAAGGATGCTAAGGAGCTCTTATGTTCCGGTTGCAACCACTTTCCATTCTGTGCTTGCAGAACTTGTGAAAGGGAAATTTGCTAACGAGTCTTTTGGCTTGGTAAGGCTAATGTTGGAAAAACGAGTAAGACAGAACATCGATCTATCAACGGATGCTGTCAGATTGCTTTTTAGCAGTGCTCAAAAGGATAAGGCATTTCTGATTGTTAGGTTGCTTTATGATAATGGGTATTTGGTGAAGATGGAGGAATTACTTGATTTCCTATGCGAGAGTAGAAAACTAGTTGATGCACACAGACTTGTGCTGTTTTGTCTGGAAAAGAGTCAAATGGTAGATATCGGCACTTGCAACACAGTCATAGAAGGACTATGTAAGGATAAGAGACACTCTGAAGCATTTAGTTTGTACAATGAATTGGTAGAACTAGGAAACCACCAACAGCTTAGCTGCGACGTTGTTTTGAGAAATGCCTTAGAGGCTGCTGGAAAGTTGGAAGAACTTGAGTATGTGTCAAACAGGATGGCTACACTGAGAAAGTCAGATGATTGCTATGGATTAGAACAAGGGATATCATCTTAGTTCTTCTTGACCCGGAGGACAAACTTTGAGCAACATGTATAAAGCGTTTGGCAGGCTCTTTATGTTTCATTCAAGCAGGAAAATTGCATGCGTCCTGGTAAAGCTGGTTTCTTTATCTGTTTTTCGGTTTCATTCTTCGTGTCTAAAATGATCATTCTTCTCCCTCAGAAATTCAACAAGTTTCTTTTTCATTGTGTCTGATACAGGTCTGTATGGATGTTTCAACTCTCTGTTCCTAACTTTCACCTTCATGATACCTATTGTATTACTTTTCCTGGGAGAAAAAGGTTTGTTTCCTCTTTCATGGTCTATTTTGCATTTCTAACCAACACAAGTCAAAATATCACCAAACCCCAATAAAATAATTAGTACACTCTTTTCATGGTCCTCACTCAATAACACCAAACTCTCTCCAAGAAAACCCTCAACCCTTCCTTTATAATCCTTTGCTTTTGTTGATATTCTGCATCCACCACTTTTCTTCTCAATAATCAACTGAGATTGCTTCTATTTGCACCTGAAAAGAGATGTTGAAGTCTGGGATGAATGGAGTTGAGAAGCAAAGCAGCATACCCACAAGGCGTGTAGCGAATCCCGGGAAGGCAACGGTGCTTGCTCTTGGCAAGGCCTTCCCAAGCCAAGTGGTTCCTCAGGAGAATCTCGTGGAGGGATTTCTACGTGACACCAAATGTGATGACGCCTTTATCAAAGAGAAGCTGGAACACTTGTGTAAGCCTCACTCTCTTTACATTTGTTTCAGACAGCTGTGCTCTCTCTTGTAATAATGCTGAAGTTTGCTAATATTTTGTGGCTGTTCTTTAGGCAAAACTACAACCGTGAAGACACGTTACACGGTGTTGTCGCGAGAGATACTGGATAAATACCCTGAGCTAACAACAGAGGGCTCACCAACAATCCAGCAAAGACTTGAAATTGCAAATGAAGCGGTTGTGGAAATGGCATTGGAAGCCAGTTTGGGTTGCATCAAGGAATGGGGAAGGCCAGTGGAAGACATCACTCACATCGTCTATGTTTCCTCAAGCGAGATCCGATTACCCGGTGGTGACCTTTACCTCTCTGCAAAGCTAGGCCTGAGGAATGACGTGAACAGAGTGATGCTGTATTTTCTGGGATGCTACGGAGGTGTGACTGGCCTCCGCGTGGCCAAAGACATTGCTGAAAACAACCCGGGAAGCCGTGTTCTGCTTACAACCTCTGAAACTACCATCCTCGGGTTTCGCCCACCAAACAAAGCTCGTCCTTACGACTTGGTTGGGGCTGCTCTGTTTGGAGATGGTGCAGCTGCAGTGATCATCGGGGCAGACCCGAGAGAGTGCGAAGCTCCTTTCATGGAGCTGCACTATGCTGTTCAGCAGTTCTTACCTGGGACACAGAACGTGATCGACGGGAGGTTGACTGAGGAAGGCATAAACTTCAAGCTAGGTCGAGACCTCCCGCAGAAGATAGAAGATAACATAGAAGAGTTCTGCGAGAAGCTGATGGGAAAGATTGGTGATGAGTCCATGGAGTTCAACGACATGTTCTGGGCTGTTCATCCCGGAGGACCTGCGATTCTGAACCGCCTGGAGACAAAACTGAAGCTGGAGAAAGAGAAGCTAGATAGCAGCAGAAGGGCGTTGAGGGATTTCGGGAATGTGAGCAGCAACACCATACTATATGTGATGGAGTATGTGAGAGATGAGCTGAAGAAGAAAGGCAACGCAGCACAAGAGTGGGGACTTGGCTTAGCTTTCGGACCTGGAATCACCTTCGAAGGCCTTCTCATCCGCAGCCTCACCTCTCCCTGATTTCATATTGTCACACCGAAAAAAGGAAGAGAGACTATAGTTTGCATTTGGGTTATAAAGTTATGTTGTAAGCCATATATAATTCAGAGTGTTGAATTGATTATAATAGCATGAAATGAGAGCATTGTAATGTTTTCAATATAGCATGAGACTAGGAATGTTGGAAAAAGTCAAAAGTAGCACCACGTGTCATTAGAGCAAGGGCTCAGCCACTTGGAACCACATAAACAAGAGACACCAAACCCATTACTTCCACTAAAAACAAGGGCTTTCTCCTTTTTAATTCACACCCATAAGTCACTTACACACACACACACACAGAGCCATGAACTCATCATCATGCATTGATTTCATCATGTTCAGTCGCGGACAACACGATGAGGACAACATGTCACGTCGTCCATGGAAGAGGGAGAGATCGAATCATCTTAGCTTGTCTCCAAACGAAGACGAAGAGCTTGCCAACTGTCTTGTCTTGTTGTCCAATTCAGGGGATGCTTATGATGACACTAGCAACAATAAGCATGGACATGGTAAGGGCAAAACCGTCAAAAAGCAAAAAACCGCACAGGTATTCCAATGCAAGGCTTGCAAGAAGGTGTTTGCGTCGCATCAGGCATTGGGTGGACACAGGGCAAGCCACAAGAAAGTGAAAGGTTGTTTTGCATCTCAAGACAAAGAAGAAGAGGAGGAAGAGGAATACAAAGAAGACGACGATGAAGACGAAGAGGAGGACGATGAGGAGGAGCATGAAGGCAGATCAACGGCTCATATCGCAAGTAAAAGATCCAACGCTCACGAATGCACCATCTGCCATCGAGTGTTCTCGTCGGGACAAGCATTGGGAGGCCACAAGAGATGCCATTGGCTAACACCATCCAATTATCTTCGCATGACGTCGCTCCATGATCATCATCATGATCATTCTGCAGGAAGACCTCAGCCGTTAGATCAACCATCTCTAGATCTCAACTTAGCTTGCCAAGAGTATTCGGTTGATCCAACGGTCATGAGCGTAGGGATGATTGGGAGAGATGGTGGTGTTGGCACTACTAATCACAACGCTACTTCGTCTTCATGGTTAAAACTCGCAAGTGGTGATTGGTCTTGACGACTGACTAAGTAATTAAGTTTGCTAATTATATCCATTCATTCGTTTATATATATTCTTTACGTATACAAGTGCATTAATTTATAGAGCTGTATGAATTTTATATGAATTATTACGCCTTAACGTACATGCATGCTAGCGTTTTAGAGAGCCATAACTTGCTCTAGCCAATATATCCATATTATCATAACGAAATATATGTACGTAAGTTAAGAAAAGAAGTATTATTACAAGAGAGAACCCACCTATAATTGCGCCAATTTTTTTCGTACATATTTGACTACTTAATAAATAGGCGTTGATAACTAACGAATGTTAAATTTTTCTTGTAATTAATTAGAAAAACCGAAAGAAGAAAATATCACAAATAACGCTTGTGATGAACCACGTATATTGCAACATTAATGAGGAAAACGCTCTTACATAACCGAAAAGAAGGCATGAACATTAGTCAACGGTATTGATAAATTTTGTGGGTCTTCTTTAATTAAGCACGATTGCAAGGAAAGGGTCATATTTCTCTCAATACTATTCTATACATATATATAGTTTTTGGAAAAGTGGTTGCCATTACAAGTTATGAACTTTTGACTTTAGGAAGTTGATCAACCCATCAGCTGAAAACTAGGATTAGCGGTGGAAATTAGATTACTGTCAACTGATATCCAATCTCTCTTTGAAAAAGTCTCAAGTAAAGTATATATAGATATGATTTGTTGGACCAATAAAAAAATCTTTAATCAATTAACTCGAAGACATATATGTATGGTTATGATTTTCTAATCAGCCGTTGACGCATATACATAAGCTCACTTTTAATACAAGGAATTTCTGGTATAGTATGGCATAATTAATGTCGCTACAATGAGTTATTCCAAAAATATAATTTTAACTATAATAATAATAAAAGAAAATTGCCATAAATGCCAATTTTTTGGTAAAAACTTCAAAAAATACCTTTAATTTTGAATCCCTCAAAATTATACCACAAATTGTTAGAAAAAACAATTTTGTCCTACTTATAATAACATATCTAAATTTCTCTTTCTCTCTCTTTTTTTCTTTTTTTTCTCTCTCTTCCTCTCCCTTTCACCGACTTTTCTCTCTTTCTCTTCTTTTTTTTCTAATAAATATCTAAACATCTTTTTCTCTCTCTTCCTCTCTCTCTTCCTCTCCCTCTTCCTCTCCCTCTCCTTTCTCTCTTTCTCTCTTGTGGCGGTAGAATCTCACAATCACGATCTAAGTAATTCTTCAGGGTTTGTAAAGTTCTACGTAAAGCAACCAAACGCAAAGATCTCAAGAGAGGTTTTATTAAGCTGTGAAGAAAGCTGTTACAAGAGTTTTTGCTAATGAATTCTCGATCCCCTTTCTGGGTGATAATGAAGAGCTATATATAGTGAAATATCTAGAATGGGCCAGCTAATAAAATGGACATGGCCCATTAAACAATAAATCTAATTTAGCCCATTATTCTATTAAGCCCATTTTGCTTATGGGCTTAATGTCATTTTGGGCCTAGATTCAGGCTGAGCCTTTGTAGGCTTGTTGTGATTTCGTCAGGACATTGCGGAGTTGATCTCGTTGCTATATCGATCTCGCGTGGGTGAAATCTGACCCCTACAGTTAGCCCCCTAGCTTGGTAGTATCGAGTTATGATGATGCCAAGGTAAAAGTTTCTGGAGTCTGAGATCGATATGTTGGACTGCGAAGTTGCCAGGCGTGGACGTCTCGTCATCGAACTCGGGAAGTTCTTGTTATTTCGCGTCGAGTTGATGTCTGCGTGTTTTCCTGGGCTTGTTTTTTTTTATTGTCTTAAGAGACTGAGGAGGTTGTTGACCTTGTTGCGCTGATGGGCTTTGAGGCCTGCTGAGAAATTTTAGGAATTTTTACAAAAACCTAGTGATTTTAGGAAATCCTCCCAGTATAAATAGGCCTGCTACCAGGACATTATTTTCTACCAAATCACTTTCCCTCAGCAAAGCAAAAGGTAAAAATCACATCTGATGCTCCTTATTTTATTATTATTCTTCTTCTCTTGGTTTTTTTTTTTTTTGTGATTTTTATGTGTGGCCGCCGCCGATCTTCGATGGAGCCGCCGCCTCTCTCTCCTCCGCCACCGTCTGTCTCCGGCCCATCTGTCATCGTCGCAGCACCTGACAACAGCCAGCACCGTCGTCGTCGCTCGTCGTCATCGCCATCGTCGTCGGTTCGTGGCTCGTGTCTTGTCCAACGAGGAGAGGTTTGCGTCGACGGCGAGTTGATCTTCTGGACCAGCAGCAGCAGTAGGGGTTCGCGTTGACGGCGGAGGTGAAGATCGTGGTTCCGACGAGCTCCGACCACCTCGCGAGGTGAGAGAGAGAAAACGACAAGGAGAGAGAGATCCGCGGCGAGGAGAGAGATCCGCCTCCGGCTTGCTTATCAACGAGCGAGCCGAGGCGAGGGGACGTTCTTTGATGGCGAGGCGAGGCGAGATCGGCGGCTGAAACCCGGCTTCGAGAGCTGACGAGTTGACTCAGTGAGTTGACTCGGCCGAGTTGACTCACTGAGTTGACTCGGTCGAGTTGACCCACTGAGTCGACTCGGCCGATTGATATTTTTTTTTTTTTTTTTTTTGACTCGGCGACTCAATGACTTGGTAGCGAAGGCCGGCTTTGTGAAGTGAAATTGACTCGAATCGTTGACATTTGGCATAGCGGAGAGGTAAAGTTAGAAGGATGGTCTCTGATTCCATGGATTCGCAGCTTGACGGCTCGCGCGCGAAGGACACCGCTGCGACAATTTCTAACTTAGACGATTCCGGGGAGATGGTCGCTGATCCCTTCCTTCTTGGAAGGAGAATGGTTCTTTCTACAGAATCCTACTCCGTCAGTTTGACGAGGCCGGTCTATTCCAATGCTCTAATTGCGATAGATGAAGTTCGCAATGAGATTGCAGTTTTTCCGGCTAGGTGGCGTTCGTTGATGGCGAGGCCTTTGCGACAAGGTTTTCACGCAGCTAAAAGGTATGTGCTAACGGGGTCTTGTGAAGACCCAGTCTGGTGAAGTGGATAGGCTTACACCGTGACGACGAGAAGACGACGACATCACATAATGGGCGTGTGAGGCGAGATTCGATCGGGTGAGAAAGATGGTGCTTCGAACTAACTAAGTGAAGGAGCATGGATTGCGAGGTGGAGAAGACATCGGCGTCGCGAGGCGAACCGCGATAAGATCCCTGATTTTGAGGAAGTGGACAAGGAGAGGAAAACCCACATCGCCAGGTGGAGACGTCGTCGGTAACGCGAGGTGAACAGCGACAAGGTCTGTGATTTTGATGAAGTGGACAACGACCGAAGAAATCCCACATCGCAAAGTGGAGACATCGTCGGCATCGCGTGGTGAACAGCGATAAGGTCCCTGATTTTGACAAGATGGACAACGACCAAGGGAAGCTTGCGCATCGAAGTGGAGAAGACGACGACATCACAAGGTGAATTACGACAAGGTCCTGCGAACATCGACTTTGACGAAGCCCATCTTTATGATGCAGCTATGCAGCGAGCTGTTGATGAAGCAAAGCGTGAACTGGCGCCAAAGATCGTCCCTTGGTGAAGAGCTCATTGATCTTGGGAAGCAAAAGGCAAACCTATCGCTCGCGGATGAGGTATTTGCTAAGCATGTGCGTGAGCTTGAAGGGATCCTTAAGGACTTTCCTGTTGGCACGACTGATGATCGAGTTGTGGAGACGAACGCTGGTGTCGTTGAAGAGGAGGCTGACTCGGATTCGAGTTCTTTTGATTCGTCAAGCGATGATAATTTGTAAAACTCCCCGCCGGCGATTTCTTCTGAACAAACCATTGAGATTGTCGATGACGTTGTCGACGACGTTGACGAGATCGCGCTTTAGTTAGATTTCAGACTTAGTATTTGATTCAGCTTATGATGTTTGTCCTTTTGTTCAGCGTCATTTTTGCCTTGCATTATTTGAGACATTGATTTGAGTTGGAATGGTCGTTTTGGTTCAAGGTGAGTTTGCGTCGACGCGCCCGTTCTGAAGATGAACATGTTATTGCGTAATGACCAACAAAGTTGTTGGGTTTTTTAGATGAACATTCTGGTTTACGAATATGTTCCCGTGAACAAATTCGCTCCAGCAATGAACACAAGATTTTGACCAGTGATTTGTTGTGTCCGCGCGTCCGCGGGAGAACTGGGTTTCTGAATTGAACATTCTGGTTTACGGATATGTTCCCGTGAACAACACCGCTCCAGCAATGAACACTGAATTTATACCATCGATTTGTTGTGTGCTGGGTTTCTGAGTTGAATATTCTGGTTTACGGATATGTTCCCGTGAACAACACCGCTCCAGCAATGAACACCGAATTTATATAGCGCGCTTTATCCACTGGGGGATGTAAAGAGTTCGTCACTGTGGCCAACGGCGACAAGATGATAAAGAGAAGTAGTCTGTTAAAGACTTTGAGTGAGTGAGCAAGTAAACACTTGGGTTTTGATAAGTTTGCAAGTAGAAACTTGGCTTTCGATAATTTGCAAGTAAAAACTTGGCTTTTGATAAATTTGCAAGTAAAAACTTGGCCTTTGATAAATTTGCAAGTAAAAACTTGGCTTTCGATAATTTGCAAGTAAAAACTTGGCTTTTGATAAATTTGCAAGTAAAAACTTGGCTTTTGATAAATTTGCAAGTAAAAACTTGGCTTTTGACATTTTTTTAAACGGCAAGTCGTGTATAAATATGGGAGTATACGAGTATACGTACCCATTCCCCCCCTTTTTGAAGGAGGGAGCAACTGAACCCATATGAAGACGAGCTGCCTACGTACCCTATTAGGGGATCAAGTCGCTTCGTAGTTCGTTTGATTGTTAGAAGTAACTTAGTGTATTCGCCGTCTGGTTTCCGGAGGTAGACTCTCACTACTACGCCTCCCACGTTTTGGGGGTTCGCCGTTTGCCTCGTCCTTAGTTTCCATCTCAAAGTCTTTGAGGTTGAAGTCCCCTTTAAGTTGGCCAGCCGCCAGCTTTGCGGCAAGCATTCGACCGAGAGTCCTGCAATCGACAGTTGAATGGCCATGGATGCGATGATAGTCACAGTAAGTCGATTCATCGTAAGAGTCTTGATCCGAGATCCATGTATTGCTCATTGTGTCTCTTCCATGTCCTCGGCCCCGTCCTCTGCCGTAACCGGGAGAATCCACTTGATAATTATGCGCACCTCTAAATCCTCCTTCGTGCTCCACGAATCCAGACGTTTGGTTGTTCTTCTTGTTGCCTTGGCTATTCTGATTGTGAGAGGGAGCGCTGGGCTGTTTTGTCTTTCCATGCTTTTCCGCCAACAGTTTCATCTCCTCTTCGTTTCTTGCAAACTTGGTGGCACGATGGAGAGCATCCTGGATAGTTGTTGGCTCGTTCACGATTATTTCCTTTCGAAAGTCTGATTCGTACCAAAGCGCTTTCTTCAGAGCTTCAAGGGCGGATGAGTCATCGATGCCTTTCACTCTTGATAAGACGGTTTTGAACCGTTCGATGAAATTGCGGAGAGTCTCAGTAGATCCCTGCGACATTGTCCACAGATCGGCGCCTAGAGTTCTCCGTTCTATGAATATTGCATACTGCTTGAGAAAGGCTTCAGACAGCTGGTTGAAGTTATCGATGGAGTTGCTCTCAAGCCCCGAAAACCATTGGAGAGCCGGTCCTTTGAGATGTTCCACAAACAGATGACATTGACCGATATCCATTTCATCTTCTCTGAAATTGGCTCGCCCTATTGCTATAGTGAAGGCAGTGATATGGTCAGTTGGATCAGACGTACCCTCGTAGGTCGGCACCTTGATTTTTCCCGGGTCAGACAGCGTTGCTTTAGAGATGCGGGCTGTGAACGGCGTGCGTTGTGCTTCCTCAAGTACTCGATCAATTTCTGGCGCCGCGCTGATCGCTCGATGCATCTGTGAGCGCATCGCCTTTAGGTCCATGTCGGTTCGGCGCATAGAGGTGCGCAACTCTTCCAGTTCGTCTTGCCGCACCCGTGGTGCGCCTCTTCGGATTTCAGCGGCGCGCTGCATTCCCCGTTGGAGACGTTCTTCCTCTTCGGCAATCTGTTGTCTCTCCCAGCGGAGGCGTTCTTCCTCTTCAGCAAGCTCGAAGGCGTATTGCTCGTCTTCAGGATGATAGGTTTGTCTTGCAGACTTTTGTCCTGGTTCATTGGGATCGTCGGAGTCATCCTTTTCGACCTCATCCTCGAGATCAACCTCTGGCGCAGGCTTGCTAGCTGATGCCGAACCGCCACGTGTTGCTGTTTTCCCGGCCGATGCTAAACTGCCAGGCTGTGTGGGGTTTCCTGCCGATGCAGAGTCGCCAGCTATGGCTTTACCCTTGTTGATGTCTCGTCCACCACTTCCGGGAGTCGGCTCGGTGTTGAGGTCAATCGGACGACGTCGACGAAGCCGCTGGGCCTCCGAAGGTATGGAGAAGTTGAGCGCTATTGGGGTGACACGGTCCACGGCGTGGGGTGTAAACCTTGTCGTTTTAATGTGGCTTGCCGCGGTTAAAGAATCCATCCGGTTCCTCATTGTATTGTTGAAGTTGTCCTGCTCCCTTGTTTTCCTCAGGATTTCTTCAAACATTCCCTTTATCTGCGTGATCTCCGCCGCGAGCTGCGACGGATTTGCTACAGTCTTGTCCCCTGCAGTGTTGTGTCCGTCGGGCGCGCTCTCTTTGGTCTGAGGATTGGTGACGTCCTTGGGCTTGTTCGCGTTTATCTCTAGATCCTTAGCCGCGGATCCATCTGTTGCGATCTGTTGCTGACTGTTGTCGCTGTTGTCTCCTTCGAGAGTCATTTCTTCTCTTGGGCGCGGTGGTGCTTTTTGAGTAAGAAACTTTACGTCCCCTTAGATGGCTCCAAATTGTGGCGGTAGAATCTCACAATCACGATCTAAGTAATTCTTCAGGGTTTGTAAAGTTCTACGTAAAGCAACCAAACGCAAAGATCTCAAGAGAGGTTTTATTAAGCTGTGAAGAAAGCTGTTACAAGAGTTTTTGCTAATGAATTCTCGATCCCCTTTCTGGGTGATAATGAAGAGCTATATATAGTGAAATATCTAGAATGGGCCAGCTAATAAAATGGACATGGCCCATTAAACAATAAATCTAATTTAGCCCATTATTCTATTAAGCCCATTTTGCTTATGGGCTTAATGTCATTTTGGGCCTAGATTCAGGCTGAGCCTTTGTAGGCTTGTTGTGATTTCGTCAGGACATTGCGGAGTTGATCTCGTTGCTATATCGATCTCGCGTGGGTGAAATCTGACCCCTACATCTCTCATCCTCTCTTTCTTCTTCTCTTTCTCTCTCTCTTTTGTGTTATGGTGACAGAAGGTGGTGGAGAGTGGTGACGAAGAAGGTGGTGAAGGAGACGACGGCTGTGGATTGAAAACGAAGGTGATAGTGGATGATGGTGGACAAAAACAGAAATGGTGGTTGTGGACAAAAACAAATAATGAGGTAAGTGGCTGACATATACGGTGGTGGATGGTGGACAAAAACAGAAATGGTGGTTGTGGACAAAAACAAATAATGAGGTAAGTAGCTGACATATACGGTGGTGGATGGTGGTTGTAGACGGTGGTGGATGGTGGTAGACGAAAACGAGCCGGTGATTGTGGACGAAAACATGAACAAAGACAGTGCTTGATAGTTGTGGACAAAAATTAGATAGTGGTGGACAATAAACACTGATTATACCATAAATCGATACTAGGGGTATAACAGTCATCTCACCTTCTCTGAACAGTGATTTGTGGCATTTTTTGAAAGTTTTTCAGATAAATGGCATTTTTCGAACATTTTTTTCAATAAATGGCATTTTTGACAAAAATTCCTAATAATAACCGTATTGCGTTGCTTGGGAATTGCTCATTGCTGTTGTCTATGTTTTTGAATCATATACTTATGCTTTTTATGGATATAATTAACCTTTCTTAACAAAAGGAAAACTTAGTGAAAATAAATAATATCGATCTAACTGAACAACAATAGCTTTTTACGAATATACACAATGTGGTGTACACGTATTAGCATAATCAAATAACTTAAATGCCTATACATGCATGGTTGGCAAGAGTACTTTTTGTTTGTTAGTAGCATTTTTTATTAGAGTTGTCAAATGAAAGATAATTCCAAAAATTCACCCAACAATTAAAAGAGCGTGGAAGAAACAAAAAAAATACAAAGATAGTCAACCTCAAGAGCGTGTGAAAACGAGTCAAAGACATGACTAAGTTTAGGAGGCGGGAAAGTCAGCATACGTGTCAATATACGATTTGATGTATTTTGCCACATATAGTATAAGAAGACATTAAAATTTGGTAATTACTCAATTTGAGTGAGAGTGTTGTCCGTCGTGACAAGAAACCTCATCAGTTTCGTAAGCATTGTTACAAACCAAACCCCACCGTTTTCTTTGTAATGCAGTTTTCAAAATATTTTTATCAACGTACCAACATATTTCAGTTATCTACGTATTTTTTTTTTTTGTAAACCAATAATCTACGTATGTTTAGCCATAAATATGCTTTGTATTGAAACTGAAAGATTCCTAGCTAGTAAAAAATCATGACTTTTGTTTGGAGTAGTAGAAGGGTAATTTTGGGGAAAAGTCAACGGGATGAATAAATAGAGAAATAAAAAGGGGAGAGAGAGAGTCGCATGCTACATGTTTGATCAACCCCTATTTCACTCTTCATTTTTCTTTTCAATATGCCATTTATATAAACAAATAACAAAGTTTTTTTTACAGAAGAAACAAAGATTAATTATATTTACAGACTTGTTATGCTTACAGGTCTTTCTTAAGCCGTTTTGGTATAGAAAGTGTATTAAAAGAAAGTAAACTGCTTTCGTCGATATTCTTAAGTATCCATTAATTCTTTTCTAATTAAAAAGAAGAAAAAAAAGCCTTTTTATTGTTGTTGGGGAGTTCGTATATTAGGCTTAGGTGTTGGGTGGAAGAGTGCTTGTAACCTACTCCGACTTGTTCACTTTCTCTCTCTCTCTCTCTCTTTTCTTTTTTGCTCTGTTTCTCTTTGACTCTGTTTTTTCTTGCTAGATTACTATGGAAGAGATAAAGCACCAGTGTAAGTTATGTTGGAAGAGCTTCCTTAATGGAAGGGCCTTGGGAGGTCACATGAGGTCTCACTTGCTTCTTCATCCTCTCCCGCCTCACCCCGAGTCAGCTTCGTCTTCAATGGCGCAAGACAGAGAGAGCGAAACTGAATCCTCCAAGAAGCCGACCCGTAAACGATCCAGGCTTAACCGGAGATCCATAAACGTCTCATCACGTCATCAACAATCCGATGAAGAGAAAAGTGAAACAGCAGCAGATTTGAAGATCATGAAGCCGAGATCGAGTCAAGAACTCAGTCATGAGTCGTGTACAGAGCAGGAACCGATGAGCTCGGTGTCGGACGCTGAAACAGCAGAAGAAGACGTGGCCTTTAGTCTGATGATGCTGTCGAGAGACAAGTGGGAGGAGGAGGAAGAGGAAAGTGATGATGATGAGAGATGGGAGAATAAGAAGAAGACGAAGATGTGGTTCCAGTGCGAGACTTGCGAGAAAGTGTTCAAGTCATATCAGGCGTTAGGTGGACACAGAGCAAGCCACAAGAAGAAGAAAGCTCATCTCCAAGGCTCATCTTCTTCTTTGATCGATGATAAGAAGAAGAAGAGTAGTAGTGGTCATGAATGTCCAATCTGCTTCAAGGTCTTCTCGTCTGGCCAAGCTCTCGGAGGCCACAAAAGATCTCATGCCGCAACAGGATCGGACAGTTCTCCGGCGAGAAGAGGAATTATAGGCTTGATAGATCTCAATCTCCCGGCGCCATCAGAGGACGAAGACTTGGTCTCTTCAGTTTTTAATGCATAAGTTGGTGATTGATCAGATTGGTCAATAATATTACTTTTTGGAATCAAAGGATTAACATTCAGTGAAACGCCTGTCTACTAGTATCGAGAGATGCATGTACACATTCTTAATTAGCTAGCTACCTGTGGGAGAGATCTGTTCTAGCTCTCTAAGTAGCTGAGTTTGTTCAAACTGTATTTTTTGATCCATGAGTATAGGTAGGGTCAAATTAAGAAATGAGACAATTCATGTGACGTTGATGATTGTTTGATTAACATATAGTAAGTTTGTGTGGGAAAATGGTAAAGCGTGATGAGTGGTTGTTGGGTGGTCAAGTGTGTTTCGTAATACAATGACTAAACTTTTTTGAACCAAAAGCAGAAATAAGAGTGAGGAAGAGAGACACTTTTGGACAGCAAAAAAGCTTTTGCGGTAGTAATTTCGATTGCACTTTGCCTTGTCATGTACATACAGTAGGAGGAGCTGGGAACAAGTCACATGTTTGGAGTTTGGACGGCCAATTCAAAGCGACGCATGCATTTACTGTAAATGCTACTATTAGAGCATCTCCATCCATAAAAACCTATAGAGTCTAATATTTTAATATAATTTAGTAGTGTAATTAAATTCTATATTTTAAAAAAGAATTGAACCAATCAATGACAAATGTTTTATGGAATCATGGGTCAGAACCAAGATTCTCCTTCTCTCTCTCTGTTTTTTCTCATTATTTTTTAATCTTTAGGTACACTCAGTACAAGTTATGTAATGTAACATTAGATACACTCAGGACCCAATGGAGGAGATGGCGTTAGCAACATTCAGAATCAACATTCACATGACCTAAATAAGGTTTTAATGGGCTTCCGTTTTCTTAAGTCCAACTAGTATAGGCCCAGTATAATACAAAAATGGGCTTGCGTGAGAAACATAAACAATGTCGTATGCTCTCTCATATTTAAAACCTGGCAATTGCGAGAGAGATCGAGAGAGGTCTTGTCAGATCAGAAGGAAGAAATATTTTAAAGATGTTTTCACATTTTCAAACTAGTTTTTTTTTTTTTTTTTTTCATCTTAAATATTTATATTAAACACCGTAAAATACGGAGATGAAATACGTTTTTGGAATAAAAGGATAGAATACAAAGATGAAATATGGAGGAGGATCTATACAGACAGAGAGGCGAAGCCTAAACACCATAAAACCAAAGTATTACATTACTAGGAACCAACAAACTAAAGTGAAAGATTCTTGATCAAAACAAACCAACTCAAAACCCCAACAAAGCCAAGAATCTTTCTTCCCACGAACTCTTCAAACGTAGTACCACTGCTTCGAATCACAACGTCGGTAAAGGTGACAAGGAGCTGCACGCATACTTGAGACAAACCAATCATGAGTCCAAAGCTAGGACCAACTAAGAGTGACAAAAGCCAATGTTTCACCAGGAGGAAGAGATCAATCCTGAGCAAGAGTAGACCCCAAACATATCCAAGTTCTTCATATTGATACACAACCCCTACCCGAAAGCAAAGAATTAGTATGCGTATGCAAAACGTCAATAGAAGAAATATTCACAACGGATAAGTAGGGAACTAAGCAGCAAGGTGAGGATAAACATCCTCGAGAACCTCTCCTTCATCAAATTAGAGTCACCAGTAAACGAATCCTTAATCAAACAGCACCAAAAATTCACCTCAAGCAGTAACACGATACGAACAATGGCATAGACTCATCAACTAAGCCGGAAGAGAGAAAGAGCTTAGACTAACAATCATGAACTTTAGAATGAAACGGGAATCTTCGAGCAAGCCGAGACCAAAAGCGAGCCATTTTCAAAAAGCGAACACGCCTAACCCGGGTCAGACCCACCACGAAGACCTAAAACTAACCTGACCATCGACGATAAGTTTGTTACTCAAAATAAGAAAGACAAACCGGGGAGAGCAAAGGGGCGAGCACGAGACCAAGGAAGTCAGCCTCCCAGATCCACCCACGTCTTCCACCCCACCCGGAGAGATCTCTCACCCTAGCCGAGACCTTGACAAGTCGTAAACCTAGACTTAATCACACACTACCTCAAACAACAGAGCAAACCAAAAAAACAAAACCTCCGATAGATCATATCCGAGATAAAAACAAGCAAAAGAAAAAATTAAAGGACATATTCCACGGATCTGCTCCGGCGCTATGGAAGTCGCCGTCACCGGACCAAATGGTGAAAAATCCGAATTTAGTACTGTTTACAACAGATGGCGGCGCAGAGAAAAGTAGGGAAAAAAGAGTTCAGTTAGTTTTGCACCACTATTTTCAAACTAGTTTTACAAAATAAAATATTTTTGTTTTCTATCAGTTTTTTAATTAAAATATTAAAATTACATAATTGTGAAAACTATTGGAATGTGGAATCATGTCATGAAAACGTGCCAAGTTTCCAGAAACATGTCGAATATGAAAGAAAGAGTCTTGAGCGAAGAAGCATCATGATGAATCCGCCGAGGTTCACCACTTGTTCTGCCTCTCTTCTCGCAATCCCTCGCACAAGCTCCGTTGTTTTCTCCGCCATGGCCTTCTCGTCTTCTTCTTCGTCTTCACCGTCTGTGGAAAGCCCTAATTCTACGGAAAAGCTGAGATTGGTTCTCAAGTACCATAACCAGACGAAGCATTCCTTCACCTCTTACGCCAGAGGTCCTCGAGGTCTCGATTGGGCCAATCAACCTAATCCCTTTCGCCGCTACCTCTCTGCTCCTCTTCTTCCTCTCCAACACCATCCCGACTCTTCAGACTCTCTTCTCTATTCTTCTCTCTTCGATTCTCTTCCTCCTCCCAAACCCATCTCTCTCTCAACCATCTCTCACCTTCTCTACCATTCTCTCGCTCTCTCCGCCTGGAAAACCACCGGATTCTCCACCTGGCCTCTCCGCGTCAACCCTAGCAGCGGCAACTTGCATCCCACCGAGGCTTATCTCATTTCTCCCCCAATCGACTCACTCTCCGACTCTGCTTTCGTCGCCCACTATGCTCCCAAAGACCACTCTCTGGAGGTTAGAGCTCACATCCCATCTTCCTTTTTCCCCAAATTCTTTCCGGAGAATTCCTTTCTCATCGGGATTTCTTCTATTTTCTGGCGTGAAGCCTGGAAGTACGGAGAACGGGCGTTTAGGTACTGTAACCACGACGTGGGTCACGCCATTGCCGCTCTCTCCATCGCAGCCGCAGAGCTAGGCTGGGACTTGAAGCTTCTCGATGGCTTTGGAGCTGATGATCTCAAGAGGCTAATGGGTCTCCCGGAATTTCACTTACCCTCTAAAGCTAAAGGTAAAGGTAAAGGTGAATTCCCAGAGATTGAGTTCGAGCATCCTGATTGCTTGCTGCTTGTTTTCCCCAACGGAACTAGAGATTTCAACATAGATTATCATGGAATTAGCTCTGCTATTAGACAAGAATTCCACAGTCTTGAGTGGAAAGGAAAGCCCAATGTTTTGAGTAAAGAGCATTTGCTTTGGGATATCATCTATACAACAGCCGAGGCTGTGAAAAAGCCTCCGTTGATCTCTGACTCATCGTCGTCTTTAGTTGTGTCTTCCCTCAGAAGAAGCAGTGGTGTGTTTACCCAGAGTGCGTATAACAATTTAACGGCAAGGCAAGTTGTAAGGAAGAGAAGAAGTGCAGTTGATATGGACGGTGTTACTTTTATAGACAAGTCTGTGTTTTACCAGATGTTGATGCACTGTCTTCCTTCCGGTTCCACTAGAGGCGAGCCGCAAAAACAGCAACTTGCACTGCCCTTTCGAGCTCTTCCTTGGGATACAGCTGAGGTTCATCTTGCTCTCTTTGTGCATAGAGTTACGCGTTTGCCCAAGGGTTTGTATTTCCTAGTCAGAAACGAGGACCATCTCAGTGATCTCAAGAGATGTACGAGGCCTGAATTTGAGTGGAGGAAACCAGATGGATGCCCGGACGATCTTCCGCTGTACAAGCTCACCGAGGGTGATTGCCAGAAGCTGGCAAAAGGGCTATCTTGTCATCAGGTACGGATTTGGACAAAGTTGGGATACTACATGTCACTTGAATAAAATTCTCGCTGAATCATGGTGGTTGATGCAGGACATTGCAGGGGATGGATGCTTCAGCCTAGGCATGGTGGCTCGGTTTGAACAAGTGCTGCGGGAGAATGGCTCGTGGATGTACCCTCGACTGTTCTGGGAGACTGGTGTTGTTGGGCAAGTCTTGTACCTGGAAGCACATGCGATGGGGATCTCAGCAACTGGAATTGGGTGCTATTTCGATGATCCAGTGCACGAGCTTCTTGGGATTAAAGACTCGAGCTTTCAGAGTCTGTACCATTTCACCGTGGGTGGTCCAGTTTTAGACAAGCGAATCATGACACTTCCTGCTTATCCTGGTCCCACCGATACTTAAATCACACTCTAGTCTTTGTTGAATCTGTAAACAATCTTGATTTGCATTTCCTTTGATAAGTTGAGCTAATGCAACAATTTTCACTAGCTCTAAGACGCCCCCTAGTTTCTGTATTGTATGTGCAGTCGTTTGGTACATGTCCACTGCCCTTTGTTTTGTTGAATAACGCATTTGCTCAGAAACAGAACAATATATACAAAACCCACATATCATTGAATTGTAAGTTTGAACATCAGGCTCCACACCATCTAGAGGCAGACTACAAAATATATACCAAGCTTCGTCGACCTTGTTACCTTTGCACATTCCATGTATGGTGATGTTTTGTGGAAATCAGTTGGAACAGTTTTGCAAAACCAAGATGGCTCATGTAGTGAGAGAAGCATGAAGCATGTGTGGAGGCTTTCTGTGAGTATGATAAAGTCAAAGCTGCTTTGACACAAAAGAGCGCGTCTAAGCTTGACTGAAAATGATGACAGGTATTTGATAAAACTGATATTGAAATTAGTGATGCGGAAGCCAAGTCAAGGAAGAAGTTTTTTCAAAGGTCTCATGCTTCATAGAAGATGAATCTTAGAAAGAGATGGATAAGCTATTTATGGAGAAGCTATGGGAAACTCAAGACTCAAGCTTTTAAATTGGCAAGTCTCGGGGCATTGCTCTGTCTGGAAGTTTCAGAAATGTCAACCAACAGTTTCGATATTTTTCTAAAAAGAAAACTGGACATTGTTCAGTCTGGAAGAAAGTACAAGAAAGTATTGTAAAGAAGTAAAGAGTGATCTTGGATGGTCAAGCTACAAAAACATAACCTTGAATAACAGAGAGGAGGTGATGAAATGTAGTGGAATTGACAGACGTAGACATTCACAAAAGTGCGTAGCAGTTTCAGGTTTATTATGTGCGAAGATTGCGGATTGCCCCTTGTTCCTCTGATTCAGAATCTTTACGTTCGAGCCCCACACCATACCAGATTCTCCCAGCTCCTCGTACAAACGTTTTGGAAGTCGGTAAACAACTCCTCTTTTCTCGAGATACTCTACAAACTCGCGAGCCAACTTGGATTCCTCAGGCATATCAGTTTGATGTGTGTCAAATTGTATTTTTATACCTAAAATTAGCTAACAACACACTCTAGTTGTTGTAGCATAGCATATGGTCGAACCACAAGGAGTGAAGAATAACAACACTAAGAATCCAATTATTCGAATAAGCTAAGTAATTCGATGTTGTATTTTGGACTTTAAAGATCCTAATTACGAAACTAAGCGAAACAAATGAAATTATAATGCAAATGGTAGCTAAACCAAACCAAACAAGTAAACAAACACTAAACAAGATCAAAGCAAGACAATTCAAAAATAAGCAAATCAAATTACAAAAGTCAACCGTAAAGTCAACCGTAAAATTAACAAACAAAAACTTGATCAAATATGAGAATACGTGGGCTTTGGGCAAAACATTTGACTTGGGATGATCAATGACTAACTAATGATGCTAGGACAACAATTAAAACTCAATTCCATGACATGAATCACACAAAATAGATTAATCCATTCTCATGATAATAATCCATTTACTAACCATTTAATTAAGCTAATTTCTCAATTGCAATTAAATGTTCAATAATCATTAAGCATAAGTTCATAGAGCCAACTAAACACCTTAAACATCAATTCCCATTGGTTAAGAATGAAAAACAAGATTTAAGATTCTTCTAAACATTTTATCGAAACCTTCCGGTCAATAAATGTTCATGATCTAGAATTTGATTGATCATATCAAATCTAGCATTAAGAACACCCTAAACTATAGAAATCATAAGAATCTAAGCCTAGACATCACTAATCATTCATCAAACATCCCTAATCTACTAAGCCCAAAAACCCATCAAGAAACTACTCACTAATCATGATGAAGAACACAATCATAATCATAAACAAAGACATAAGCATAAAAGAGAAAATTATAAAGATTAAGAAAACTTCACTAGATTAAGCACAAAGATCCAATTACAAGCACATAATCATTAAAGAAAGTTTGATCTTAAAACACCAAAGAAAATCTCCAAATCTTCTCTCTAGGAGAGTCTTAAGCTAAAACACAAGAAAAAATGAAAGTCTCCTGCAATAATTGGGAAAACCCCTCTTTTATCACACCAAAACACGTTTTGACCAAATAAAGTGAGATTAGGTGAGCTGATTTTTCATCATTTTTGTGCAGTTCTGGCGAGTGGATCGATCGATCCAGTTGTTAAAATCGATCGATCCGCATTTTCTTGGTTGAGCCGTGGAACGCCCGATGTTTTGATCATTTTAATCGGATCGATCGATCCGATGGTGGATCGGTCGATCTGGTGCTATACTCTACACTTGCTTCATTTGCTCGCCAGACGGACATGTTTTCACTAAATCTTCCATAACTTTCGCAATACAGCTCCAAATGAATTGAAACCATCTCCACTGGAAAGCTAACTCAATTTCCTTTCAGCTCACAAAATATCAGATTAAGCCGATCAAGGGAAGACCTTCAACAGAGATGATATTTGAGTCGATTTGGACTTCCTCTGCATGTGTTTTGCCCATTTGATCAATTCTTCTAACCTCTTTGTCTCCAACTTACTCCAATATCTCCAAAGTACCTAAAAAGGAATAAAAAATGCACAAAATGCAAAGAAATAGATCCTAGACTCTAAAATGATCCTAAGTATGAAATGAGATTCAAAATGATGAAAAATATGCAAAATGAAAATCTAATGACTATAAAAGCTAAAGAAAAGATATGCTAAAATATGAATGCATCACAGTTGTGCAGTAATTAAGGATGCTCACTATAATCTCATGGTTTGGAGTGTAGACAGACCACTTTGCTTGTATAATAGCATTCTTGAGCTGTCCATTTCGTGCCAATGCGTCGATATAGGTTCCAAGTTGTTCAACTCTCGGTTCGATGGCCAAAACTTTGAAGATTCTCCCAAGAATATAGTGGCAATAGCCAGTCTCCCGAGAATGAGCATTCCAATATGTCGCTTGCGTTTTCACCAAAGACCTAGGAATATTTTCGAATATCTGTCTGGCCAAAAGATGATCTCCCGCAAGGCCCATAGTCACTATTGCAGAGTTGTAAACGCCTAAACCTGCAGAATTGGAGTAGTAGCAATCCCAGAAGAAACGCTCAGCCTCGTTGGTGTAGCCATAGAGGCGTAGTAGTTTCCCGTAGATTTGATGCCTGTCTTCACAAAACTCGCATGTATTCTTGCAGGTAACGAACAGTTCTAGCTTCTGCAACTTTTATCTTCTTCTCTAGGAGCTGTACAAAGTATGCATGATCGTTCCTTAAAAAAAAAAGAGAAATCATCAAGCTTCTGGTTACTGATATTCCTTTGAACGGGAGTATAAAGAAAGATGAGAATGTTGATATTTATAGTAGCGATACAAGAGGAGTCTAGGGCTAAACAAAGATTATTTGCATAATCGTTTATATATATTCTACAGAGACTAGCCAACAAATTACCCGGAGAAATCTCTATGTTCTCGAAGAAAGGGAAAGATTCGTTTGTCAATGAAGCATAAATCATCAAAAAAAGATTGTTGGGTTTCGATCCCTTACCAACTATCCTGGAGAGGTTTTGAAACTTCCGAGATGGAAGAAAACCCCATGATCATCGTAGTCCTGTGAACAAGAAATTGAATCGCTGCGAGTGGAAAACCCCATGAATTTTCCCAGTTGTCAATTCTTTCTTACCGACTACGGTGGCTTAGTTGAGAAGATGAACGTCCGAGTACAGAGCAAGTTTTCGATCGGAGAATTTGTGATGGGAGATTCTGATCGGATATTTTGACGGGAGATTGTGTTCGGAATCGGAGAAATACCGAATGAGAAAGTGAACGCCGGAGTATGGTGGCAGTATAGTTCTTGAAACCAAATTTCGACTTAAATTCAATTTACACCAAAGAATTATGAAGATTGACTTCGAATATGTTTATCCATTAGAGTCTTTTTGCTCTCATATCATCAAGGATTTATTGTTCTCATACCAGAAACAAAAAAAGTTTCACCATTTTGTATTTTCACATTGTTTATATAATTATTCAAAAAGTGAATTATTGAATGATAAATGAATTAAAATTATTCACAACTATATGTAAATCAATTTCATGCATAATTTCCATTTCATCGATCGCAATTTTATAATAATTAAGGGGCTTTTAATTATTTTAAAGTTAGGAAAGTAATTAATTGGTAATTTGTTTTTGTAAAACTACTTCACTAGATAAAGATTTTAATTGGAAGTTAATGCTTTTGCATGATTTATACTGTATATAAATATATATATAATTGATTTGTATAGATTTAGGATAATTGTAAGAGTAATAATCTTTTTTTATATACAAATTTAGATTAGTTAATAGGTAATTTTTTTTTCTATAACTATATTTTAGTTTATACTACATAAAAGTTCAAATGGAAATTTAAGATTCTGTTTGTAATGGATATGACTGGAATAAATAAATCAAAGAAGAACAAGTTTGGAAATTGTTGTGGTGCTGCAGATTTTTGTATATATACAGAGAAGATATGCTTTGCTATTTTGGCTTATTACAAACATTTATTTATATAAGATATTCATATACAAAAGATGTTTTAAAATAATAAAATCTCAGTGCTACATCCTGACAAAACAAAGATCTCCGGACTTGTCTTCCATCGTTATGGCTGCTGCTTCCGGCGAAATCTCTCCGGTAATTTGACCTTTTTACCCCCAAATTCTTTAAGAAACAAATCGGAATTAATATTCACGCACAAATCGCTTAGGGAAGTAAACAAAAGGGAATAGAGTGGGATTATTCGTGCAAAACTTGGCTTGTTAAATTTGGAATTCTCGTGTTATATATTTGGTTGGTTTCCTTGTAACAATCGATATTTGTGTTGTAGATGGAGGAAGAAGCCACACTCCTCGTAACATTAAAAGACATGTGGTTTCGCATACTTGAATTTATCATCAAGTGAGTGTCTCTCTCTCCGTTGATTCATCATTATTTTTTTTATGTCAATCATGTTTAGAAGCAAGCAACCGAGCTTGGTTTGAGTCCTATTAATTTCGAGTAAATGGCAGGATGACCTCCGGAGTTGTCTACTCCATAGTGATGCATTCGATCATCATCACCGCATACGTGTTGCTGTTTTTCCAGATTTTCTACACAAACGAGATTAATCTCGACCTGATTCATCGAGTGTGTGGTCTTTGTTTGTTTTACATTATCTTTATGGGACTAGAAGTTGCAGCGAGATGCTTTTGTGAGGAACCGATGGCTTTCACTATAGCCGCGAAAGCCGGTCATTGGTGTGGAACGCTCAATGTCACCACCTCCATTTTTGCGTTCAATCCTAACGCGTCTACTCTCTTATTTTTCCTTGGGGTATCGCTTAGGTGCTGGGTTTTCTTCCTTCTCCTTGGGAAGATCGATCCTTAACCACACCACTGGTTTAGTGGCATCTGTTTAAATGCTCTTTATAAATTACTAATAAACTATAATGATTGAGGTTTCGTGCATATGATTAAATGAAAAATGAAAAATGAAAAATGAAAAGAGATTAAAATAGAAAAATGAAAAGAGATTAAATGAAACCATTCCTATGGATTTGGTGATAGAGACTAAAATAGTTTAAGACTAGAGCTCCGTTGAATTCACCAGTATTGTGGTTTGAAGGGCTGAGCAGGAGCCGTTGCTATGTCTCTCTCCGACAGCAGTTTCAGCTTCTGAAAAAATAGTTGGAATACTCTTTTAGTTTCTCCATAAATCAGCCTTTGTGGTTCCCTAGAGTAATGTCTTTAGCCGATTATCAACTGCTAATAGAGATGCGTATTTTTTTCTATGTTACCGTGATGTATTGTGGGGGATCGTCGAAACTCGTGGAGCCTAGAACCACTTCTCTCCTCAAACTGCTTGTCATCTTGTGGCAAACTCGGAGCTGCAGCAAAACAAAAGTCATGCTCACAGTGCTTTGACAAAAGCAACATGACGTTCACTCAGGTAGGATTTGTTTATATGTATACCTCGGATCGAGTTGCCCCACCAATAATGAATACAAAGATGCGTTGCCCCAGCTTCTTCAAGTCCGTAGAAGCACTTTTCAACACTGAGTCACTACTGTGTGTGAAGACAGATATGCACTACTCTTAGAACACCAAGCTCCTCAAAAATAGAAATCAAAATGTAAAAACAGAATATGCTTAGAGTGCGTGCCTGGAATATCCATCGTCAGAAGAATGGGGACGTGCCCAAGTTGCAGTCCGTCTCGATCTCATCGAATGAGGGGTGGCTTTTCGTTCTGGAACTGACGTAGGAGCAGCGCTCTTCCTCACTGATCCTGTTCGAGCTTCACTCTCCTCCTTGTGACTTGATTGGTTCATACATAGATAGTCGCTTTTAGATAGATCGCCTTTCACGAGTTTCTCAAGTAACTCCTGCAACAACAAAGATTTTATCTCAGCCACCATGATTGCAAAGTCAATATGTAACTGATAAGAGGGGTGGTCATATACCTCGATCATGGGATAAAAGCGGAACAACTGCCATGTTTCTTCTTCACCAGACCGATCTTTCCTGTTTGCTTGTTTTGTCTATGCCAAAAGAGTATTCATAAACTGTCAGATTTTTCCATTCCGTCTTCCTGGTGGCTAACGTAGATATTCATAAATAATTTGAATATAACTCCCATCTTTAATTTACCTTTCCAGCGTCAAATTTCAGGGAGAAACTACCGGATTTAGTCTTGCTTTCTGGAGATCCAGCTATCAATTGCATGTTGCTTATAACCTTCATATCCACGGGCGATAATCTAGCAAGCTGATAAGATATATGCATTATTTAGCAAGCTACTCCATGCATTAGAAGGGGCTCTCTATCACACACCAAAAATACCTGCATCAGCTTTACGCCCTTGTCACCTTCGAACTTCTCTGGGTACACTGTTGCATAAATCATCAATAGTCGCAATTTGTTTTCTGGGTTTGTGTCCTGCATTTAAAATATTTATGAG
The DNA here is from genome assembly GCA_964056655.1 of Arabis hirsuta. Taxonomy (NCBI): domain Eukaryota; kingdom Viridiplantae; phylum Streptophyta; class Magnoliopsida; order Brassicales; family Brassicaceae; genus Arabis; species Arabis hirsuta. The sequence continues at coordinate 140,396 of OZ053307.1, forward strand.
TCATGTCAAACCCATAGATCATTTCAGCTATTGGATTTCTTATCTTCTTCCAACCATTTCACCTGATTTATCCTCAGAAAATTGATAACGTCCTTGGCACCTGCGTCTCCAAAAACGAGATCTTGTTCCAGCTGCCCTAGATCCCGAAGTCCTGTGTCTCTGATTATTCTGTTAATTTTTCCAGCTAGCTGAATTTTGTTAAAAGAAAGTGTTAACAACCACATCTATCGAAAAGCTCTGTTTGCATCAATTTTATGGTGAGACAAACCTCTACATGAGTGGATAGTTTGTCAACTTGTTCTCCATATTGAGGCAAAGCCTGAACTATTTTCTGCAGATCACGCGTAGACAACTCGCTACCGTCTCTGCATCACATTAGGCTCATATTCACTAATACATATAGCAAGTCATTGTGAAACAATACATATTATGCAACCAGATCACATAACACAAAAAACTAAATTTCTTTAAGATAAAAACTTCTGTAACTGTTCCATAAAACTGGTTGTTACAGCTATTTGCAAATATATAAATTTAGGAAGATAGATTTTAAGCACTGACTTTGATCTCATTTGTGCAGCTTTGTTCTTTGAGGCAAAGTTGGTCATTTTCTCATGCAAACGCTCGCTAGCCTAATCATAAAGCAAAAAATGGTATCAACATGGTGAGCTATTCAGGATTAGATAAATCTTCATATTTGTGTTATACATCTGCTATATGTGTGTGTCGAAGCTCAAGCCACACTGGATCATGATCTTCAAGCACTATCTCCTTTTTCTCTGGAGGCCCACCAGTTTTACTGGGAACCTAGCAGCATATGGTAGAAAATTTGGGACGAGCGAAATAGAGAAAAGTAAAAGTGAGCCCACAAGGACTAGAATAAAAACTAGAAATACCTCAATAACATGTTTATTCCCCTCCATATCAAGCAAATCATGGCACATAGCATCATAGGTCCATTCATGTATGATAGGAGCGATCTACAGTTACATTTGACTCTAATCAGAAATAAAGTATCAATATGAACTCAAAGAGTATTTGGATTAGATGAGTCTTAAAACCTGATCCACTGATCTATCCACAATGAGCAGCTCACATGTTTCGGTCTGGGGAAAGTTGGGAATGGCTTTATATTTTGAGATACATTCCCAAATAGCAGCAGCAAGCTTTGATGGAACCAAGTCCCGCGGTTCTGTGGACTTAGCAGCTCGATACCGAACAAAGGGTAGTTCCTAAGAACACACAATAAGATAATAAAGAACAGAGACATCTGGGCAAAGCTTGAGTATCTTACAAGACCGTATATTATGAATTTGGCTCAGAGAATCCATATGTCCAATGAAAGCACCAAATTATGAAGTCCTTGTGACTGTAAAAGGAAGACGCATCAGCTCTCCCTTTACGGAGTTATGCCGAAAGTAGTTACCTTCAATGAAGCAAAGACGGTAGCAATTCTAGTTGCCATCATATTCAAACAAATATTAAAATGGCGAGAATTCTCAGCATCTTCAGCATAGAGCGTTTCCAATGCTTGATCGTGATCAGTTAGAAATCCCTGAGTAAAGGTAAGATCATCAGCGGAAAAAAACTCTGCATAGTATTTTTCCTTTTTGAGGAAAACCATAATTGTTACATCCAATGGTTCAAAATCCAACTTGAAGATGTCTAAGCTACTGCAACAAGAACTAAAGAATAGTAGGTACCTGATTATCTATGGGGAAGTACTCCATGTTCAACTGCAGGAAGGTAGTAAGAATTCACCAACATCAGAATTTGGTAACTACAGAAACTGCTATAAGAGCACGGAAAGTGAAGATGGCATTTACCTCTCTTAATGCACCAATACGTGGCAATACACTTGAATCGCTTTTGATGTGATTGACCAACTCTTTGGGGATAGTTGAACTGAAAAATATATATGCCCTGAAAAAAAAAACAGAATGGTAAAGTGAAAACAGAAATGTGCAAAGAGAGAAAAAGCTGGTTTAAAAATAAATCGTCTTACTTCCTGTACAAAGGTTCCCTCCCAGACATGTCTGATAGAAACATAACAATGCTGCGAGAGAGCAAGATAAAACATGAGTCTTATTGGAAGCAAAAATGTAAAAAAGGAAGGGTGTAAGTAGGAGGTACTTCTCTTTGGATGGTTGGATAAAGTAGATAGCGTCCATGCCAGGCATTGGTTCCCTTCTCTTAAAAAGTTCTTCTACCACTGAGCCAAATGACACATATAGTAGTTCCATGTTCAGATTGTATCAACAGAATGCAAGAAGAAATGGAATAGATGATTTCTTTCTTACGGGAAATCCCTTGATCTGTGATATCTGCCATCTTGCAAGACTGAGACATAACTTTTACAGTAACTCTATCCATGATAAGTATCTGCAGCTCCAAAACAAAGAAATACATTTTTGTTTGTTGGCATTTGGCAATGTAGTGGGATTAAAGAATCCTAAATTCCCCATTAAAGTACAAGTAGAGGTAGAGAGAGAAGAAGAAAAACACCTTCCAGGCTTTTGAATCCCCGGTTTTGGTAGACCCAAGCATCTCATGTAGCAACCCTGAAACGATAAACGAACCCTTAGCCTCCTCACAGCAACAACAACAATGTAGAGTTCGTAAGGAAAACATAAAAAGATGGAGAGAGAGATTACGCTCGCGGCTAATCTGACGGAAGAACTTATAGTCTCCGCCGTCGCGGCCATGAGAGGTTGAAGACTCTGAATCGGAGAAAGACATTGATCGGAAACTGTAGCGAGAGACGAGGTGAGGATCCAAGGAGATGAAGAGAGACGATTGATTGATTTCATCATCATAGAGAGAGAGAGGGAGAGGAAGAGACGGAGAGACCGAAATTTGTTTTGTTTTGTTTGTATGGCTCCGCTTACAAATAGATCTTCCCTAAGCTATTAATAGCAACTTTACTCTCTCTCTCTTTAAATTAATGATAACAACGAAGGATGCTTTTGCTTTGATGATTTGTTTGTGTATTTTTTATTGTATTGGTAGGTAGAGGTTTACTGAGCTTTTTTAACATTCGTGTGGGTGGGTGGGTGAGTTTATTCTCTCCTATGGAAGCTAAATATAGGTGTTAATGTGTTATGCTTGATTCTATCATTAGGTTGATGAATCAATCTTCAAATTAGCAAGAAAGTCACAATGAATCAACATGTGTGTGATTTAGGCATGAATGATCAAATGGTCTGTTTACTAACCTGTGTCTTTAAAGGGTAAACCTTTGCTTTGTAATATAGACACTATATGAATCCTCCCTTTGCAAAATTCTCAACTACATAATATCAGAGATACAACGTAACTCAACAAGAGATCCAATCCAAAGAATATAATCTCGAATGTTTGTTCATGTGTATCAAATCGTGAGTAACAACAATTATAGGTTAAGGGAAAAGACCCCAAAAAACAAAAACAAAAAGTATACAAGAACCACAAAATGTTGATCAAACCCACCCAAATCAACAATGCAATAATAGATCATCCATCAACCCTTTCCTCCTTTGTAGTAACCAAGATACCACTTTACAAACTTCTTCAAACCTGTCTGCAAATCTGTGGTTGGCTTGTACCCAAGCTCTCTCTGTGCCCAACTGATGTTAGCGTGCGTAAACGGCACATCACCGTTCCTCGGCAACTTCATCATGTTCCTCTTTGCTTTCACTTTCAACAATCTCTCCAATATACTCACCAGATCAGTCACCGGAACCGGAGATGTGTTCCCTAGATTGAATACCCTTAACTGAGCCTGACCACGCTTCTTACCACCACTCCCTGTGCTCTTCTCCGCCGTGTCTAATGCCCCCAAACACCCTTTCACTATATCATCAATGTATGTGAAATCCCTAGCCACCGTTCCGTGATTGGCTCCTTCAAAGATGGAAATAGCTTTCCCTTTGAGTATATCTCTGGTGAAGAAGAAGTAAGCCATGTCTGGTCTTCCCCACGGACCATAAACCGTGAAAAACCTCAAACCAGTAAGAGAGAGCCCATAGATGTGATTGTAAGTGTGAGCAATCTCTTCTCCAGCTTTCTTGGTTGCAGCATAGAGACTCGCAGGCTGATCTGTTCGATCTTTCTCCGAGAATGGAACTTTCGTGTTCAATCCGTAAACCGAACTCGACGAAGCCCACACAATCGCCGGCTGAGGATTAGCGGATTTACAGACCTCGAGTAGATTAACGAACCCAGCGATGTTACTATGAACATAAGAGCTCGGATTCTCCATAGCGTATCGCACACCAGCTTGAGCAGCCAGATGCATCACGTGAGTGAAAGGGACGACCTGGAAGAGTTTCTTGAGGAGAGACAAATCGTTGATGTCTCCTTCGACGATAAACACTCCGCTTCGCTCCAAAAGGGCTTGTCGAGATCTCTTGAGCGAAGTGTCGTAGTAATCGTTGAAGTTGTCGAGCCCTAGAACTCCGTCGCCGCGTCGTTTAAGAGCGGCGGAGACGTGTGTTCCGACGAATCCGGCGGCGCCGGTGACGAGAACGGAGACACCGTTACGGGTACGGACTCGGGCAGAGGATCTGACCCGTTTCTCCCAATCGGGTCCTCCCCAAGTGTATGTTCGAAGAGAGCGGCGAGAAGAATCGGAGGAGACGGGATTTGAAAGGGGAGATCGGAAGAAGAAGATGAAGATCAATCCGATAAAGACAAGCGACCAAAAAGCAAGCTTAGCGACGGAGGATTGCCACCGTGTACGGTGGAAGTAGGGGGATTTATCCATCTTGAATTTACCAGGCGTCGAAGGAGTATCGTCGAGATGCGACATTTGCTTCATCTTTCCAGATTCAATCTTTGTGACTAGATCTCAGGCTAAATAAACAAAAGAAAAAAGAGGGAATGAATAATAAATCCCTGCTTCTGCTTCTGCTTCTGCTTGCTTTGAAAGGGAAAAGAAAAAGAAAAAGAAGAAGAAAAAGCTCGAGGGAGGTTGCGATAATGGCGTCGGAGAATCTTCTGGTTTCTTGCGAGGAGGATTTGGCTTTGTTTGGTGGGCGTTTATAGTGCCTCCGCTTTATCAGGAAACATCAATTATTATTTGATATTCCTTTTATTATTTTTATTTTTTTCCGAATTTCGAAAACAATGTATAACACATGGTGAACAAGAAGAGTGGAGGGAAAGGAGAGTCAATGAAACAAATTATTCTTTTTTTTTTTCAAAATGAGATTAGTGCTCTACTAATATGTTAATCGTGGTTCGACATCAATTTGGTGGTTAGTTTGTTTTTATTTTATTTTATCAAAGAGGCTGTTTTAGGGAATTACCGATTCACGCCATCTATCTAGTGTTAATTATATTTCTTTCCTTATTTAGGAAATAAATCAGGTAAGTCTTCTTAATTAGGAGGATAATAAAATATATTGGGAGAAATGATGGGAGATTAATTGTCCATCATCAATACACTATGTAATCAACGAAACATATCATAAATTTAAGAGGCTAACTTAATTTCAAAGCTCATGTCAAATTACTAGTCTTGAAAACAAATTATACATGCATCTAAGCAAATATGTCACGACCCACATAACAATTGTCATTGGGCTTAACGAGCCCATTAATAAGAAAACATTTTTCTTCCAAAGAAAAGAAAAATGGAAGTCGCCTTTGAACCTGGAAGAAAAGAAGACTCCGCAAACGAAATCTGTAAATCGATGAAATTGGGGGTTTAGGGTTCTTCTTCCTCTTAATCCGTCGAAATAACATGGGGAGCCTTGCAAAGGCGTATTGTCACCAGATGCATCACAACATCCCTTTTCACCATTACAGACCTTCAAACCTTCAAAACCCTATTTCTCTCTTCGCCATCACTTCTCCCACATCTTCTTCGCCTTCCATTTCACCCACTGATCCTCCTTCTAATAAACAACCCCAATTCGGCCACTTGATCATCCCCACCATCGCACTCGCTGCTTCCGCCTGGTTCTTCGTTCGTCTCCACCAAAATCCTCCAATCATCGTCGCTCCTATGGATTCGCCGCCGCTCGAATTGGAGGAAGAAGAAGGTACGATCAAAGAGCTTCCTTTGCAGAACAAGCCGGGTTATGTGAAATCACTTCACTTTTACAGAATCAAGCCAGGTACGGTCTTGAAACTGATTGATTTGTATGATTCGGATAACTACGAATCGTTGAAAGCTCGGATTCGTTTATCGGCCGAGTGGTTAGAAACTGCGAAGAAGGAATTGGAGGAGGTGGTGGAGAGAGATCCGGGTCGGGTCATGGAGTACTCGCATGTGGTTGATGAGCTGATGGAGATCCTGAGGGATTTGGAGGTTTATATAGATGAATGCGAAAAGGAGAAGGTAAAGGGTTACTTGAGATCGTGTAATCGGTTGCTTGCTCGTGTGAGGAAAATGGAAGCGCGGATTCTCAATGTTCTGAAAGAGTTTCAGGAGGATGAACAAGGAGGCGGAGGAGAGACTTAGGATAGTTCATGATCCATGTCATTGCCAAAGGTGTAGTTTTGTTCACTTTATCATGAAATGAATTATGCTTGATTTGGATGGTAAATAGGTGAAATCTGAATTCTTTTTCTTATGTTTATAAGAACAATAGTAGTCTTATGTTACATCGTCTTTCTCATAAGCTGAATTGGATGTTTATGGGCATTTTAATAAGGCTTATGATCTGGATTCAGACCTGATTCACTCTCAAGTTGGAACTCGTACTCAAACGAGTTTCTCTTCTTGCCAAAAGATTTGTTGGTTCAGAGAAAAGTGATGTCTACAACAAAACAATCTTCACATCTTCTTCTTTTGCGATAGTTATTGATTGGTCAGTCTAAATTCATTGTTTGCAATGGCTCTTGTTGTCGATATAAGGTGAGTACAATAGGATCCAGCCAAGAACTCCCCTCTGAACATGAGACTAGAAGGAACATGATGAGTATATGCATGACAAATGAGTTGTAACACAAATTCGAGATTATTCACAGCCTTCTAAACCCAAATCACTTGGGCCCACTGTGTTAAGCCTTCTACAGTACTGTGCTGCGCATAAACGACTTGCACGTTTTATCATCTCCTGATAAAAAAAAAAAGTGTCCCTCGTTCCAAACAAGTTTTTTTTCTCTTAATGAAACTATGTTAAAATTTAAATATATAGCATATTGACCCTAATTTATTTCATTATTTTCACTACGTAACCATTTAGGTTTAGCATATACAGTATATACAAACCACTTTGATCATACACTACATTTTAGCGGCTACTCATTATTATGGGTCATATTTGAAAGTGTAAACACACTCAAGACAACAGAGTGTTGAAGGAAGAGATATCAGGCCCAGCACAAATATTAAGGCCCATTGAAACTGTATCAAGCTCAAATGATGTGAGGATACTCAAATCAGAAGATAACGTTGAGAGCTGAGGAGGTTGTTATAGAAGAAGACAAAAATGGAGAATTATGGTCTTGGAGGTCACACAAAATGTTGTACGACAAGGACAAGTGTCACACGATCGTAGTAAAATGTGTGAAAGGAAAAACAACTTTTGTGATATATAAAAGTAATCTCTATTCTTATCCTTTCCTTTCTCCGCAGTTGTTCTTAATTACTTTCCGGTGAAACTTTTGTCTTTGTTTGTTCTTGTTGAAATCTCAACAATATTTCCACTTGTTTACAGTGGCGAATCCAGAAATACCGAACCAAACATAAATATATAAGCATCGCATCGGGTATAATGGGTCAATAGGCTAAAATTTACCAATTATATTACTATTTTTAAAAAATTAACATAGAAATACAAATATTTTAATGGGGTCAAGTGACACCCTATTCCTCAACATAGTTTCGTCCCTGCTTGTTTATGTATTAATTTATACTGATTAGTATGGTTTTATTTGGATTTATTTTACTATAATCATAATTACTTAAAAACATAATTGGTGGATATTACAAATTAATTTATATGCTGATGCTCCATGTTAGGGAATTTGGAAATAGCTAGGGTTTCTATTTGTAGTTTTATGTGAGCAACTATTTTTGGATATATTACTTGGATAGTGATTTAGGTGGACGGTGGACCTGAAACGGTGGTTTTTTGTAAAGGAAATGTCCAAAGGAAATATTTTATTTTACGAGGATGAATATGTTGGACAAAAAGCCCCACCAAATCATATGCACGAAATTCAAAGTACCTCAAACATTGTGGTTTATTAATTTATAGAGCATATAGTGTGCCGATGATTTTTATATTATATGGTCAAATACATTAATAAAGTTATTATTAGTTAATCTTGCATGATCATATCATATGACTACACATGCATAATTGGCATGCAAGTTTACGTTAAATAGCAATAGTGTTTTTACTAGAAAACTAAACATAATACACTTGTAACCTATCTGTTTTGAAAATGTTGAATAATTTGCAGGGATATTTGTTTCAAAAACAAGATTTCTATATATATTCAATGATCCCTTTTTACAACTAAAAATAGATCCGACCCAAAATGTGTTTAATCTTCTAGATTGATTCTAATTGTCGAGTTGTAGCAATCCGTTAATCATTGTATTTTCTAATATATTTAATGTGTGATACTCTTTCGATTGTCTTAAAGTGTCTAAATAGGATAAAATATTGGAAAATAACAAGGAACAAAAATGCCATTTTTTGTGTGCATATTTGCAATAATACCATTTAAGGATGTCTATTTACAAAAATGCCACTAATTATAGATTTATAAAGTATATATGTTAAAATTCTAAACCCTAAAAAATGTTTTGATACTTAAAACCCCCTAAACACTCAAAACTAAACCCTAATAGAACATAATTAACCCAAACATAAATAATATAAAGAAAAAATAATTTTGAAAAAGTGGTATTTTTATAAAGATTTCAAAAGTGTGGCATTTTTGTAAAATGACACTTGAAAAGTAGCATTTTTTTGAAATTTCTCAAATAACAAAGGACAATTGCAAAATGTCATTTTTGGTGTGTACATTTGCAAAAATGTCATTTAGGAGTGTCTATTTGCAAAAATATCATTAATTATGTTTTAAAACCAAAATTTTAAAATTATAAACCCTAACAAATGTTTTGATCCCTAAACCCCTAAACCCCTTAAACTCTCAAAACAAAATCCTAATAGAATATAGTTAACTCAAAAATATAAATGATATAATGAAAAAATAATTTTGAAAAGTGACATTTTTGCAAATTTTTTGAAAATGTGAGATTTTTGAAAAATGACACCTAAAACGTAGCATTTCTTAACATTTCTCAAATAAAATAACAACAATAAATATCATATTTTTTGTCACGAGAAAATTAATAATCATATTATCATAAGGCTATAGTATTTTTAAAAAAGTTATATGTGAGACAAACAAAAAATGTACATACCATAGTAATGAAACAATTTTGAATTTTTTACAAAATGTCACTTTTCAAAAATATTATTTTTAAAAATCTTTAAAAAAATATCACTTTTTATTAAAAAATTCATTGGGTTAACTATGTTGTATTAGAGTTTAGTTTTTAGGGTTTAAAGAGTTTTTGGGATCAAAATATTTTTTAGAGGTTTATAATTTTAAAAGTTAGGTTTTAAAAATCCATAACTAGTGGTATTTTCGCAAATAGACACTCCTAAGTGGTATTACTGCAAATGTACACACCAAAAAATGATTTTTTTTGCAATTGTGCCAACAGTTTTTGCTTATGAATTATATAGAACGACAGTCGAGTATTATACAAAAGTTATAGTACAATAAACTGTGTAACATAAAAAAAAAACACGCGACAACTTTGCATTAATTTATAGCAGGCACATATAGCCTATCTATTCATTCAACAGAAATGTGGTATTGTTTTATTCGTTGGATCACGATCAAAATCCAGTTTTTGTTGATGCTGAAGTTTTGGAATCCAAATATAATAAATCGTTAACCTCCGATCCAAACATTACAAATCACACCTAGTGAGCTTTTGATCTTAACACCTAATGTATCATGTTTATGTCAATAAATGCATATTTGCTTATATTATTGTTCTGTTAATTCGATAAATTTTGAAATTTGTCTTCTATAAATGATAAGGTCCCTCAACGTCCCGAGGGCAAATCTGTCATTTCAAAAAAGTACGACTATAGTTATGTAATCGGATATTAACGGACGCATTTTTTATAACAGCTGTAAAATAAATGATAAAAAGTACCAATATATTATAATACGACAAAAGGTATAATATAATGATAAGAAAATACTATTAATTATCCATATAGTCTTCAAAATTAGACACACATGCTTGGGAAAATAATCACACACACATACTATATATATATTATATACTTATATAAGATCCATCATATAGAGGAATACATGTATACAAAGTAATTCACTTCAATAGTACATTTACTATATATTTTGTTATGTGCATATGTACTTGTTCAAATCTATAGATATATGTATATATATTTTATTTTTCCTTAATCTATATTTTGAAAATATATGTGTTAATTGATTTGTGAAAATAAAATGTCTATTAATCGTTATTCGTTAACCTTCAAATTTTATTATACTGGTAACCATTTACCAATGAGCTTTTTGATGTTAGACCTGACGTGTTATATTTAGATAGCGTTATCGCATTTTGGTTTATTTTTGTTCTCTTAATTTACTTTTACTGAAATTTGTCCTATGTAAACGACAAGGGTCTGCACCTATATTCTCAACACCAAAACCGCAATGACATTTCTACTTTTCATAAGATCATTAAAGACCTGATTGTCCCATGTGTCCATATGTATATATACTGAATACTAAATGCACTTTTTTTTTTGAGAAAAAATAAGTAGATCTTTTTATAACTTTCTAGTTATTTTATAACAAATAAAAAGAATAGTAATAATAATAATATACACGTATAAAACTGTCTTTTATGTACGGTTAAGACGTTTGGCTATGAGAAATTATAACTTAAAAAGGAAAAAAGAATAAATAAATAAATGTAAATAGTGTATATAACAAGCGACAAACCAATCGGAGAAAATTTGTTAAGAGGAGAGAGAGGAAAGAAAGGAAAAGCACTTTAGCCATGGAGAAGGAGAGCATGACGGCGACCATCGCCAGCTCCGGATCTCTTCCGCCTGGGTCGTCGGAAACCACTGCAATTCCGCTTGGGTCGTCAGAAATCTCTCCACCACCGTCGGAAAACACTAGAAACACTACACCACAAGTGTCCGGATCTCTTCCGTCGGAAACCACTGCAATCTCTCCACCACCGTCGGAGAACACTAGAAACACTACACCACAAGTGTCCGGATCTCTTCCGTCGGAAACCACTGCAATCTCTCCACCACCGTCGGAAAACACTAGAAACACTACACCACAAGTGTCCGGATCTCTTCCGCCTGGGTCGTCGGAAACCACTGCAATTCCGCCTGGGCCGTTGGAAGTCTCTCCACCACCGTTGAACACTAGAAACACTACACGACCGTCCGGATCATCTCTTCCGCCTGGGTCGTCGCAAGTCTCTCCAGCAGCACCGCGAGGAGGAGATAGAGACCCACCGGCGACTCCATTGCTAGAGCCTCCAAGTCGCGATGAAAGGTAAATACAAAATAAAAAAAAAAAAATCAGCACATGACTGTGATTGATTTTCTTGTTGGTTATTTGATTCGGTTTACGACCCATTAAAAACACATGACATTGATTCTATTTTAAATACCATTGTTGTTGAAAATCAGGAGAATGAGGCAATGGACTATCATATGCGCTCTTTTATGTTCTATCTTCGTCCAGTATGCCCGTGGCTTGGCTGTTATGGATGGATGCACTCTCTGTTATAGCAGGCTTCTTTGTCGTCTTTCTAGTGATATTCTACATATCACAGCCTATGTTCATCATCGGAGGTACTGCAGGAGCGTTAGTTCTTGGGATACTTTTCTGTTGCCAATTTCCACGAAAACTTATTGTTCCAAGAAACATCCAGGTGGGAGCTTGATGATGAGAGAAGAAGCTAGTCCAATCTTTACATCTCTTTAGTTCACTTACTCTTTCTTTTCTTTTCTTTTTTTTGTGTCAAGGCTGAATCGCTGCATCAACGATAAACAAAGTCTATTAGACGAATCTGTTGTTAGCCTATGTCTAATTTCATTCTGTTTTTTTTTTATATGGTGATTTGTCCAGTTTTCCTGATACGCAGAGGGTGTGGTTATCTCTATGGAACCATTCCTAACTTGTTTCGTTTTTTTTTTATATTCACTTTTTTTATTTTGTACCTTTCATCGCGACTTGGAGCTCTAGCAATGGAGTCGCCGGTGGGTCTCTATCTCCTCCTGGCGGTGCTGCTGGAGAGATTTGCGACGACCCAGGCGGAAGAGATCCGGGCACTTGTGGTGTAGTGTTTCAAGTGTTCTCTGACGGTGGTGGAGAGATTGCAGTGGTTTCCGACGGAAGAGATCCGGACACTTGTGGTGTAGTGTTTCTAGTGTTCTCTGACGGTGGTGGAGAGATTGCAGTGGTTTCCGACGGAAGAGATCCGGACACTTGTGGTGTAGTGTTTCTAGTGTTCTCCGACGGTGGTGGAGAGATTGCAGTGGTTTCCGACGGAAGAGATCCGGACACTTGTGGTGTAGTGTTTCTAGTGTTTTCCGACGGTGGTGGAGAGATTTTCGACGACCCAAGCGAAATTGCAGTGGTTTCCGACGACCCAGGTGGAAGAGATCCGGAGCTGGCGATGGTCGCCGTCATGCTCTCCTTCTCCATGGCTAAAGTGCTTTTCCTTTCTTTCCTCTCTCTCCTCTTAACAAATTTTCTCCGATTGGTTTGACGCTTGTTATATACACTACTTACATTTATTTATTTATTCTTTTTTCCTTTTTAAGTTATAATTTCTCATAGCCAAACGTCTTAACCGCACATAAAAGACAGCTTTATACGTGTATATTATTATTATTACTATTCTTTTTATTTGTCATAAAATAACTTGAAAGTTATAAAAAGATCTATTTATTTTTTCTCAAAAAAAAAAGTGCATTTAGTATTCAGTATATATACATATGGACACATGGGACAATCGGGTCTTTAATGATCTTATGAAAAGTGGAAATGTCATCGCGGACGTTTTGGTGTTGAGACTATAGGTGCAGACCTTTGTCGTTTACATATGACAAATTTCAGTAAAAGTAAATTAAAAGAACAAAAATAAACCAAAATGTGCATTTTACGCAATAACGCTATCTAAATATAACACGCCAGGTCTAACATCAAAAAGCTCATTGGTAAATGGTTACCAGTATAATAAAATTTGAAGGTTAACGAATAACGATTAATAGACATTTTATTTTCACAAATCAATTAACACATATATTTTCAAAATATAGATTGAGGAAAAATAAAATATATATATATATACATATATCCATAGAGTTGAACAAGTGCATATGCACATAACAAAATATATAGTAATGTACTATTGAAGTGAATTATTTTGTATACATGTATTTCTCTATATGATGGATCTTATATAAGTATATAATATATATATATAGTATGTGTGTGTGATTATTTTCCCAAGCATGTGTGTCTAATTTTGAAGTCTATATGGATAATTAATAGTATTTTCTTATCATTTATATTATACCTTTTGTCGTATTATAATATATTGGTACTTTTTATCATTTATTTTACAGCTGTTATAAAAAATGCGTCTGTTAGTATCCGATTACATAACTATAGTCATACTTTTTTGAAATGACAGATTTGCCCTCGGGACGTTGAGGGACCTTATCATTTATAGAAGACAAATTTCAAAATTTATCGAATTAACAGAACAATAATATAAGCAAATATGCATTTATTGACATAAACATGATACATTAGGTGTTAAGATCAAAAGCTCACTAGGTGTGATTTGTAATGTTTGGATCGGAGGTTAACGATTTATTATATTTGGATTCCAAAACCTCAGCAGCAACAAAAACTGGATTTTGATCGTGATCCAACGAATAAAACAATACCACATTTCTGTTGAATGAATAGATAGGCTATATGTGCCTGCTATAAATTAATGCAAAGTTGTCGCGTGTTTTTTTTTATGTTACACAGTTTATTGTACTATAATTTTTGTATAATACTCGACTGTCGTTCTATATAATTCATAAGCAAAAATTGTTGGCACAATTGCAAAAAACCATTTTTTGGTGTGTACATTTGCAATAATACCACTTAAGAGTGTCTATTTAATTGTTGGCACTCATAAGAGACTCACTTGATGATAAATTCAAGTATGCGTTTCCACAGGAGTGTGCCTTCCTCCGGCTACAACACAAATATCTCGATTAGAGTCCGGAAACCAAATATATATATAACAAGTATCCACGAGAATTCCAAATAAGCCAAGTTTGTTTATATATCCCACAAGCATGAAAGAGATTTGTGGGTGAATCTTCTAACTTGTTTCTAAAAGAATTTGGTGATAAAAAGGGTAAAAACGTCAAATTACAAACTAATCTTCCCCCTTCCTTATGAATCCATTCCCTTCTGTCTTCTAATTCTGATCCCTAAAATAATTCTCCCTCTGCTTCATCGGAATTTTTACTTTCTGTGTGTTGCTTATGAATATAATTTTCTGGATCTACCGAAAATAACTCCTAATTTAACCGAGAGAAAAAACAAAGGAAAATTCCGCAGATCTAGATTCTACAATAATCAACCATTTCTCCACAAGAAAAGAGAGATTACCGGAGAGATTTTGCGGGAAGCAGCAGCCATATCGACGGAAGAGGTGACGTAGACGCCGGCGGTGAAGACAAGTCCTTTGCTCAAACCTTAATGTTGAGGTCGCTGGATATATATATATATATATTTTTTTTTTTTGGCAGCACTCGATATACTATATATATAAAAATAAGAGAGCATATATAACTTAATTCGAAAACGAAACGGAGTTGCCGAACCAACAACCATAGAAAAATAAGGAAAGTGATATTTTATTTGTAACAAAATTATAAACTTCCGAAATTGATTTCAACACTAACTCGAGATAAATATGGTAACAAGTTTTTTTTCCTAACTAATTGAGTACTTTTAGTATTGGCCAAATTATCCGTTAAATTTGCTCTCATTCGAAATTAAAACAAAACAAATAATAAAATTTTAGTATCCGTGTAAATCGAAATAAATCACAAATACTAATTTTAAAAATTCGAATATTCGATACGATCCGTATATTACCTATACATACATTTAACATGGTAGATTTATAATGTACTAAAATTTTGTCTGGTGTCAAAACGCATGATTATAATATTTGAAATTAAAGGAAAAATCATTCTAAATACACAAAGTATATTCAAACGCATGGCTATATATCCAAATTGGTATCAAAATCTACACCAAATATTGAATTTGCATGATGACATTCACAAACAAATATAAATTATGTTGCTAACACCATAACCATCACTTTTGTCACGGTTTTGGTGTACCGCACGACGGAACGAAACCGATAAAATCCAGTTAGAGAATTGACAAAAGAAAATTACCCAGCCTGATTAGTAACTAACCCAAAACTCAAGCTAATCGACTATGTTTTTTTAAGTAACAGTGGCCTTTGAATATATTTGGAGCTACTAGTTTATGTTATTTACCTTAATATGAACTCAGTATAAAAGACAAACAAGTGCAATCATGAATTCAGACAAAACAAATTTATCCAAAAATCTGAAGAAAAAAAAACAAAAATAACTCGACTGGCTTACCAAAAAATCCAAAAAAAAAAGAAACCCATTATCAAAACATCTCAAAATGTGTTTGCTAATATTAAAAAAAAAACAGTTTACAAGTGTCTTTATCATCCAAAAAGCAATCTAGCTAATTGGCTTCTTTGAAATGCAGTTGAAAAAATATTCAATATTTTATGGAGATTTCAAGCAGCCTCTTGTTTCAAGTGAACATAACGATTCTTTTCCTCTCTCGAAAACCCAAAATGAATAATAACTATTTACAAGTCTAGATCGATACAATTGAACGTATAGTATTAAAAACTCTAAGCATGCATGGTTCTGGTCTCCACTATCCGAATGCAACAAATTAGTAATGAACTCCTTCAACAACCCGGTACTGATCCAATGATTACTAGATAAATGTTTATATTAACTATGTGTGTCACATATTGATGTTTTTCATGTATAACAAAGCTTTCCTGATTATTCAAACATCATATTCAGTTATACATAACTAATAAAAAACTCAAATATGGTACGAAGACCCTGAACCGCAAACCAATAAATTTCGGAAGGCCGCAAGTCACGCTTTGCCCATTAATAGAGAGAAATGATAACTTAAATTCAGGAATCCATGCACTGCTATTTATACCACAGAGAATAGCCACACAACAGAAGTCAATTTTCAAAGAAAAAATTAAAGAACAAGAGAGTTTCTTTCAGAAAAAAATGAAGCTCTCTTGTTTTATTTTTCTCCTATTTTTCGTCTCAACTTCTCTAGCGGCCGTACCGCCGAACTCTATTTACGAAAGATTTCTCCAATGTTTCAGCAACCAAACATGCACTACTCCAGATAAATTATGCGACGTTGTTTTGCCTCAAAGCAGTGCCATTTTCACTCCAACGCTACGAGCCTACATCCGAAACGCGCGTTTCAACACATCCACATCTCCAAAACCACTGATCGTAATCGCGGCGCGTTCTGAATCGCACGTCCAAGCCACCGTCCTTTGCACCAAATCTCTCAACTTCCAGCTCAAGACACGCAGCGGTGGCCATGACTATGACGGCCTTTCCTACGTCTCTAGCAGCCCTTTCTTCGTCCTCGACATGTCTTATCTCCGTAACATAACGGTCGATATGGCCGATGACGGAGGCTCCGCATGGGTTGGAGCCGGCGCTACTCTTGGTGAGGTTTATTACAACATTTGGCAGAACAGCAAAACTCACGGCACTCACGGCTTTCCCGCCGGAGTTTGTCCCACCGTCGGCGCCGGAGGTCACATTAGCGGCGGAGGTTACGGAAACATGATCAGAAAATACGGTCTTTCCGTGGATTACGTCACCGATGCCAAAATCGTAGACGTTAAGGGACGGGTTCTCGACCGGAAATCGATGGGAGAGGATCTGTTTTGGGCGATTAATGGCGGAGGTGGTGCGAGCTTCGGAGTGATCTTAGCCTTCAAGATAAAACTTGTACCGGTTCCTCCAACGGTGACTGTTTTCAGAGTGGAGCAAACCCTAGAAGAAAATGCACTTGACATGGTCCATAAATGGCAATTCGTTGCTCCCAAGACCAGCCCTGATCTCTTCATGAGGCTGATGATGCAGCCCGTGACGCGGAACACAACTCAGACGGTACGAGCGTCCGTGGTTGCTCTGTTCTTGGGGAGACAGAGCGATCTCATGTCTCTTCTGACCAAAGAATTTCCCGAGCTTCGTCTGAAAACGGAGAATTGCACGGAGATGACGTGGATACAATCGGCGATGTGGTGGGCTAACGTCGATAACGCCACGGTGGTTAAACCCGAGATCATGCTTGATCGAAACCCGGATTCAGCGTCTTTCTTGAAAAGAAAATCAGATTACGTGGAGACAGAGATCAGCAAAGAAGGACTAGATTTCTTGTTCAAGAAGCTAATGGAGGCTGGGAAACTAGGGCTCGTGTTCAACCCATACGGAGGGAAAATGAGCGAAGTGGCAACGACCAAGACTCCATTCCCGCACAGGAAGAGGCTGTTCAAGGTGCAGCATTCGATGAACTGGAAAGATGCGGGGACAGAAGCAGAGAGCAGTTTCATGGAGAAGACGAGAAGCTTCTACAGCTACATGGCTCCATTCGTGACCAAGAATCCAAGACACACGTATCTAAACTACAGGGATCTTGATATCGGAATCAACAGCCATGGACCAAACAGTTACAGAGAAGCTGAGGTTTACGGGAGAAAATACTTCGGAGAGAATTTTGATAGGTTGGTCAAAGTGAAAACAGCCGTGGATCCAGAGAACTTCTTCAGGGATGAACAGAGTATACCTACCTTGCCCACCAAGCCATCCTTGAGATAGTTTGAAACATAGCAAGAGAAGAATGCGAAGGGATCTTCTTCTACTTCTTTTACTCTTCATTTTTCGGCTTTACTTCCCAGGCTGTCTAGCTAAGGAACTCAAATATATACATATTACGTCCAACCAAGTCAGGCAATTTTATAGCCCGAATTGTAAGAAATCAAGAATTGATTTACATATATATATATATATATATATATAAAATCGTCGCGTCCGTAACTTAGAAAGGGATTAGAAATACCAAAATTTATACACAACACATACAGTAGTTGTTTGAAATTTAGGTTTTGGATCGGTTTTTGTAGTACAATTGCAATTTGATTCGGTTCATTTTAGTGAAGTTGGATCTAAGTGTCAGTAGTGTATTTTTTGCGATGGAGGGTGTATTCCATAAAAGTCTGAATATATATACTTTTTGAAATTAGTTTTGGTATCGTATTTGCAATTTGATTTCGTGGCGGACCCATAAAATATTTTTACGAAAGTCAAAGTATATTATCATTATTTACTAAATATTACATAAATTATTTTAACACTATTGTTGACATGGTAGTTTCATTTTGACCAAAATAGATTCGTTGTAATTGCGTTTTGTATAACAATTTTGAAGAAGAAAACTTGCCTTTTTTTCCTGGAAAAATTATATTTAAATATGAGTTAATTGGGTCACATGGTGGTTTCGAAGACAGATTAGGAGGGTCAAACTTGAACCAAATTATGAAGATTACTATATGATCAAGCTTGCATGTCTAATCAGGTGACCTGGCTCCCTTGCACATGGGTCCGCCTCGCTTTCATTTAACTTAAAATGAGAAACTATTGATATTTCAAATTTCTTGTTAGATGACAGACAAATATAATGTCATATATGGATGTCACAGTTTTATGTGTAATAAGTAGTATAGGATAGAAATAAGATATAATATCATCACTCCTCCTTGGTTGGAAAGACGGAGTAGAGTAGGGCTCCGATTGCGATTGTCGTATGGACCCGCAGGTGAAGGTCCTTCCACCAGAGATCGTGTCAGTGTAGTAACCGGCGCCGAAGAAGGAGTTTCTTTTCATGATGAATTGTTTTTTTTATTTTTTAAATAAAATATGCTCAACCACTCACGTTAACATGTTTCTTAACTTTTAATTCATTTCTCTTTTTTTTTTTTTTAACTTAAAAATCTTTTAAGAATCTCTTAAAAACCCCTTATGGATGTGGTCTCAATAGTGTCATTTTTCAATGGAGTTTGTATTCCTATTTCATACATATACGCGTATATATGCTTTTTGAAATTAGTTTTTTGTATCGTAATTGCAATTTGAATAGGATCGTAACGATCGTTTTAAATTGAGTTGGATCCAATTCTCAAAACTTTTTTTGGCAACGGAACCTCTGTATACATTAAAAGTCAGAACATATACGCATATATACCGCAAAAAAAGAAGAAAATCATGCTGTTTTTGGTAGACGGACGAAACAGTACGCAGTGCAGGCTCCCATCACAGAAACAGCAAAACGTGTATCTCGTTTGCCCAAATCTTCTGTGATGGTCAGAGGGTTTGAGACTCGCTAGATGAAAAATCCCTCAGAACTAATTCAACTTGTTCAACAACACCAAGCTTTTTAAACCACCCAGCCAACACAGCGGAAGCTTCTTTCCCAACCATTATAGAGTCTTTCTCAAGCTCAACCAAGAACCCTAATGCTTCGTTTAGCTTTTCTTCCTTTTCATATGCAGCCAATACAAGAGCCACACACTTATCGGTAGCTTTGATACCTCCTTTTCTCATATTCTCAAACACCAAACGCGCATTCTGGCTCTGACCCGAGACACTGTATGCGTTTATGAGCAGTCCACATAGCTTTACATCAGGAGTAATCCCTGCGATTTGAACTGCATCAAAAACCCGCTTGGCTCCTTCCGTGTCTCCACCCATTGAGTAGGCTCTCAACAATGCCTTGTAAACCTCTCTTCCCGCACAGATTTCTTGGGAGTCCATTTCTCTGAGTAACGCCTCTCCTTTCGCGGGCGAGCCAGCTCTGATGTAAGCCATAATTATTGAACCATATGATCGATTGTCTAGTGGTTCCCCAAGCAATTTGATCTCGTCAAAAGTTTCTTCAGCCAGTTTGTGATAGCCTGCCTTGCTGTACAACTGAACCATTGCTGTTAGGGTCACTTGATCAATGAGAAAGCCTCGATTTTTCATGGCAAGAAGCGTTCTTTCAGCGACTTCTACTTGGTTTAGCTTCCCATAGTAATGGATGATCTTGGTATAATCACGGGCATTCGCTTCAAAGGAATCCTCAAGCAGAGAAAATTCAGCCACCTAAGGAGGAGATGCACACAACAAACTTAGAATAGCAAACTAGCGATAAGGCACGTCCAATAACACGTATTCAGAAATCTGAGTATGGAATCAGGAAAGCAAGTACCTTGATATAAAAGGGAGACTCAAGATTCTTCAACTCTTTAAGAATAGAAAGCCAGTCAGCTCTAATGGGGTTCATTCTCCTAACCCAAACACTCAACAGATCACAAAAACTACCATTTTCGCCGGAGAAGCAAACAATCTGCCTCATAAGCGATTGACAACGTTTGGACATCTTAATAGGAATCCGAGTTAGTGCCTCATCTTGTTCTTCGGTCAGATTCAGATCAACATCAACCCAATTAAATCTAGGGATTTCATCTTCCTCTACTCCTTCCTTCTCTATAACCTTACCAATCATCATACCCGCACTACATTTGCAACCAAAACGCCTATTGTGACCGGATTCTACAGCTAATGGGTTTTGTCTAAACATGCGACGGTATAGCTTATGGCTTCCAATAACAAATGGGAATTTCAAGCCGAAGCTCAAAACTGCGTTGCAGCTATAAATCCCCATTATTTACAGACCTCGAAAACAAAACCGAAACTCAGAAACGCAAATAACTGTGTAATTCATGTACTACCTCAGAAATTCGAAGGCTCCCGCAGCCTAAGGATCATAGAAATACAGAATTGGGCTTCTTTGAATACTAAGAAAGACAAGGTTCAGAAAAATTGAAGAGTGAGAGAGGAGCGAAGCTAAGTTCATGGAGCAGAGATATTGGTGGATAGATAAATTGAAGACCGGTGGAGAAGGAGAGAGACTGGCTCTGCTCTGCTCTTACTTCTGCCGGATAGGCAAGTGGCTGCGTCAATATGGGCTTTTACTGGGCCGAAATTAGCATTATGGCCTGTTTAAAAGAGAAAATATATGCATCCTATTGTAGACGTTTCTTCTACAAAAAGAAAGAAAAGGTCTGTTCATTGTTCATGTGACATCATGTCCTTGTAATGTCAATCCTAACAATCAACACTAGATATAGTTTTCTTCCATAATGGTTCCGACTGGTAACATGTGGTATCAAAATTTAGTTATAGTAAGTGTTATAATTTGATATAACTTGCAGTAAAAAAATATGGTAGAAATTGCAGATTTATATGGTAAGTCTGCAGATTTATATAGAGTCCGACTGGTAGCATGTGGTATCGAATTTGAGTTGCAATAGATGTTATAATTTGATGTTAACTTGCAGTAAAAATATGTGGTAAAAACTGTAGATTTATGTTGTGAGTTTGTAGATTTATGTAGTGAGTTTGCTGTAGAAATACGAATTAGCATTTTAATCAATACAGTTGACTGGTGACTTTTATGATGTATAAGTTGCAGCATGTATTATTAAGCATAAATTAAAATTTTAAATAATTTTAAATAATTAATGTTTGTTACAAGTTTATAAATAGAAAGACTAATTAAAATGATACTAACTTAGATATAAAACTAAACTTTTTTGTAACATTAATATATAATATTAAAAAACAAATAATACTCACTTAAACATAAACTAAAACACAAATTGTATAACATAAAATAAAAAACTAACAACATACTTGTTTAAAGTTTTTCAAACAAAAATATAAAATCAAATCAATAACTAAGACAATATAAACAAAATGTTTGAATAAAAAATCTTTAACCAAATTGATAGAACCTTGTTAATTAAAAATTAAATACAATATCTTGTTGGAATTATTATTTTGTGTGCCATAATAAAATAATTAAAACTGGAAATAGCATAAAAAAAAAGTGAGGTCACGTTGAATACAAAAAAAGCAACAAAAACACTTAACTCAATATCTAATTCATCCCATTTTTCATGATGTTGGATTAACTTTTGAGTTAGCAATTTAACAAAGAACATAACTCAAAATGGTGAATCAACCATAATTCATGATAACTCAAACTCAAATTCTAAAATTTTAGCTTGATTCATAATTGGTAACATTTTTGAGTTATCAATGAATTATACCTTTAACTCAAACAAAATCAATACCAACTCATGCTACCAATCAAAGCCAATATATTAGGGTAAATTAGCTTAATATTATTTTTGAGAGACACAATTAGGAGAGTAACATAGGGTTAAAAGAAATTAGGTGACTAGCAGAGAGGAAAGACTTTCGAACGAAATTGCCCCTATTAAATTTGCTAAGAAATTTTTAAAAAAATAAAAATAAATGAGTAATCAGATAAGAAAAGTATTAGGAAAAAATACACTACACATCTTGTTCATCAATCATAGGCGTTTTCTAACCAGATGTTATAACTCAATATGATGTTTTAACTATCGAGCCAACAAATAGTTAATTATTTTATAATCATAGTGATGTCACTTCATAGTTCACTATTTTCGGACCGTGGCAAGTGAATAGTTAACTATTTTCAAACGATAGACAGCAAGTAGTTAACTATTTTAGAACCATAGTGATGTCGCTCTATAGTTCATTATTTTCGAACCATGGCAGTAAATAGTTAACTATTTTCGAACCATGACCAGTAAATAGTTAACTGTTAACTATTTTCGAACCATAGACAGCAAATAGTTAACTATTTTGGAACTATAGTGATTACAGTGATGTTGCTCCATAGTTCGCTATATTTGAACCATAGCTAGCAAATTATATAGTTAACTATTTTCGAACCATAGGTAGCTAAGTAGTTAACTATTTCCGAACCATAAATACCTATTATGATTTTCGATTATAGTCAACTATGTCGATCTCCATCGAATACCATCTTAATTCATGATTGGTGATTACGATCTATGGCAACGAAGAACAACGTAATTGCGAAATTAGTATGAACAAGATAGGCGACGATGGTTGGGGATTTCGATCTATGGAGAATAAAGAGAAGAAGGAGAAGAAAGAGATTTCGATCTATGATGAGAAACGTGGAGGAGGAAGAAGAAGGAGAAGGAGAAGAAGAAGAGAATGTGGAGGAGGAGGAGGAGGAGCAGAACGTGAGAAGAAGAAAAAGAGAGAAGAAGAAGAAGAAGGTGAAGAAGAAGGTGGAGGATGATCATGCGTGAGAAGAAGAAGAAGAAGAGAGAAGAAGAAGAAGAAGGTCGAGAAGGAGGTGGAGGATGATCATGCGTGAGAAGAAGAAGAAGAAGAAGAAGAAGAAGAAGGACGTATAGGAGGTAATGAAAAGATGTAATCGGTGGCAATAGATATTAGATCATAGATTAGGATTAAGATTTTTATTTTTATTTTGTTTTAAAGTAAAAAAATAAAACTCTTGATAAATAGAAAATGGTAGAATTAGAATTCTACGTACATTAATTGTTAAATACCTAAATATGTTTTAACCCTTGTTAAATAATTAATAATATGTTACAAACATAATATCTATGCTAATTACTCAATATATTAATATATAATTAGCTTACACAAATCACTCGATTACATATTTTCTTATTATATTTTTGTTTTAGCTTTTTTATATTGATCTTTCCATGGGAGGGAGGATCTACTTTTGATATCACTTTTACCCAAAAAAAAAAAAAAAGAAGAGGTTTGAGAAATCACATAAATAAATAAATAATAATATGGCATAATATCTTCGGTTGATGGAAAAAAGTAAGAAAAGGATAAATAGGACGTGGCCGGGAAGCATGACCGGGAGTCCACCGGAACGGTCAACAGATACAGATTTCCTCAGTCTTTAAAATACCAAAAATACCCTCGAGTTCGATGCGATTACTAGCGTCTCTCTTCAAGGATACATTAGTCATCTAATAAAATAATTGGAGAGGACGGCGATCCGAATCCGAATCTGGTTCTCCTCCTCGGGTTTTATATTTGATGCTACTTCACTCAAGCTCACTTTTTCCTTTCGTTTGTCTCTTCTCCTTCTTCCATTTCTGGGTTTCTCTCATCTGTGTACATGTTGTAATTCACTGAGTCGACTCGCCAGCCCTGCTTGTGAGATTGGTAGTTCCGTTGGATCGCTTTGAGAAGGAGAAGCTGTTATCCTTGTCTCTCTTGTAGATCTGAATTTGGTGTGAACTCTCCACGAATCTGGAATGGCTTCTACGGAAGTCGATTCCCGCTTAGGTCGAGTTGTGATCCCTGCTTTGGACAAGGTCATTAAGAACGCCTCATGGCGAAAACACTCCAAGCTCGCTCACGAGTGCAAATCCGTTATCGAACGCCTCAGATCGCCTGATAATTCTTCACCTGTTGCCGACTCTGAATCTGGATCCTCGATTCCTGGACCGCTCCACGACGGTGGAGCCGCTGAGTACTCTCTCGCCGAGTCTGAGATCATCCTCAGCCCTCTCATTAACGCCTCCGCCACGGGCGCTCTCAAGATTGTCGATCCGGCCGTCGATTGCATCCAGAAGCTTATTGCACATGGCTATGTTCGCGGTGAGGCGGATCCCACCGGCGGACCTGAGGCGCTACTCCTTTCCAAGCTCATTGAAACAATATGCAAATGTCACGAGTTGGATGATGAAGGACTCGAGTTACTCGTGTTGAAGACGCTCTTAACTGCTGTGACTTCGATTTCGCTGAGGATCCATGGAGATTCTTTGCTACAGATCGTGAGGACTTGTTATGGTATCTACTTAGGAAGTAGAAATGTGGTTAATCAAGCGACGGCTAAAGCCTCACTGGTGCAGATGTCTGTCATCGTGTTCAGAAGAATGGAGGCAGATTCATCCACAGTCCCGATTCAGCCCATTGTCGTTGCAGAGCTTATGGAGCCGATGGACAAATCTGAATCAGATCCATCAACGACGCAGTCCGTTCAAGGTTTCATTACCAAAATTATGCAGGACATTGATGGAGTGTTCAATCCAGCTAACGCCAAGGGCACATTCGGCGGCCACGACGGGGCCTTCGAGACTTCATTGCCTGGGACTGCCAATCCAACAGACTTGTTAGATTCTACAGATAAGGATATGTTGGATGCCAAGTACTGGGAGATCAGTATGTATAAGTCGGCCCTCGAAGGAAGAAAAGGGGAACTGGCCGATGGAGAAGTGGAGAAAGACGATGATTCTGAGGTTCAGATTGGAAATAAGCTGAGAAGAGACGCGTTCTTGGTATTCAGGGCACTTTGCAAGCTGTCAATGAAGACACCTCCCAAGGAAGATCCAGAGTTGATGAGAGGGAAAATTGTGGCTCTCGAGTTATTGAAGATTCTGCTGGAGAATGCCGGTGCTGTCTTTAGAACCAGCGATAGGTGTGTTTTGCTTGTCTTATCATATTACTATAAGCCACATTAGGTTGTTTGTTATGCTATCTCTGGTCTCAAACTTGTTTCCTAAGCTTTTAAACATTATAGATCGCTAATTAGTATCCATTTGCTTGATAGTTGATTTGGGTGGGATGTTAGTTATCAGTGTTTCGTCTGAAAATTTGGCATCATTCATGATGAAACAGGTTCTTAGGCGCCATCAAGCAGTATCTGTGTCTCTCCTTGCTGAAGAACAGTGCTTCAAATCTTATGATCATTTTCCAGCTTTCCTGCTCGATTTTACTTAGTTTGGTTTCAAGGTTTCGTGCTGGGCTGAAGGCAGAGATTGGGGTGTTCTTCCCTATGATTGTTCTAAGAGTCTTAGAGAATGTATCTCAACCTGATTTTCAACAGAAGATGATTGTGCTTCGGTTCCTAGATAAGCTCTGTGTTGATTCACAGATTTTGGTAGATATCTTCATCAACTATGATTGCGATGTCAATTCATCCAATATATTTGAGAGGTATGACTTGATATGTTGTTGTTATTACCTTATGTCACTAGATTAGGAAACCTCATATGTAGTGAATTTGTGCTTTGTTTGTGGTATAAGAGCTAGGATCGATAACTATTGCAAACTATTCGATGTGACATGCATTTATGTATTTGTCTTCTATTTCTATACCTTGTTTTTAGGATGGTCAATGGTCTCCTTAAGACTGCTCAAGGAGTACC
The DNA here is from genome assembly GCA_964056655.1 of Arabis hirsuta. NCBI lineage: Eukaryota > Viridiplantae > Streptophyta > Magnoliopsida > Brassicales > Brassicaceae > Arabis > Arabis hirsuta. The sequence goes on from OZ053307.1 coordinate 166,725, forward strand.
TCCTGGTACATTTACTACCTTGTTGCCACCTCAGGAAGCAGCCATGAAACTTGAAGCCATGAAATGCTTAGTTGCTGTTTTGAGGTCTATGGGAGACTGGGTGAATAAGCAGTTGCGTCTTCCAGATCCTTATTCAGCAAAAATGCTAGAAACTGATAATAGAAATCTTGAAGAAGGGAGCCATCCGGTAGAAAATGGTAAGGGGGATGGAGGCCATGGGGGCTTTGAAAGATCAGAGTCTCAGTCTGAATTGTCTGGTGGGACTTCTGATGCCTTAGCAATAGAGCAGCGCCGAGCTTACAAGCTTGAACTTCAGGTAAAAATTTACCTAAAGTCTGATTAAGTGCTCACTTTATATAGTCCCAGTCTCTCAGCTAAGAACTGATTTGGTTTTATTGATGGCAGGAAGGTATTTCTATTTTCAACCAGAAACCTAAGAAAGGCATTGAATTTTTAATCAAGGCAAACAAGGTGGGGGGCTCACCAGAGGAAATAGCAGCTTTTCTCAAAGATGCATCAGGGTTGAACAAAACTTTGGTAGGGGATTATCTGGGAGAAAGAGAAGACTTATCCCTTAAAGTGATGCATGCATATGTAGATTCTTTTGACTTTCAAGGCATGGAATTTGATGAGGCAATTCGAGCCTTTCTCCGAGGCTTTAGGCTGCCAGGAGAAGCACAAAAAATCGATCGCATCATGGAGAAGTTTGCGGAGCGTTACTGTAAATGTAACCCAAAAGCTTTCTCTAGCGCTGATACGGCATATGTCCTTGCTTACTCTGTCATTTTGCTCAACACAGATGCACATAACCCTATGGTGAAGAGCAAGGTACATATTTCCCTCTTGAGGAAGATCTTAATCCAATCTTGTTTGAAGCTTGTGGCTCATTTCTTAAGTTTTTAATTACAACTTGCAGATGACACCTGATGGTTTTATTAAAAACAATCGTGGTATAGATGATGGGAAAGATTTGCCTGAGGAATATCTACGTGCATTATATGAAAGGATATCTAGAAATGAGATAAAGATGAAGGACGATGGTTTGGGTCCGCAACAGAAGCAGCCGACAAATTCGAGTAGATTACTTGGCTTAGATACTATCTTAAATATTGTTGTTCCTAGGCGTGGTGACGATATGTACATGGAGACCAGTGATGATCTCATCAGGCATATGCAAGAGAGGTTTAAAGAAAAAGCTCGCAAATCTGAGTAAGGAGCTTACTTTATTGTGCTTTTTGATTTGCACACTGTTGTGCAGTGGTCTAGTTCTGACATGTTGGTTTTTCTTCCATTCTTTTCTCTTTTGGGCATCATTCATCTTATGTTCTGATAGTCGCTCTTTGAGAGTTGGTAGGTGGTCAGATCAGCACTGGTGGCTTCTGCTCTAATATTAATATCTATTGCTTGTTTAGCTATATACTTTGGATTACCCGAAAAAGTTTATTTCGTGGTTTCTGATTTGTGTTTCCCACTGTAGGTCAGTTTATTATGCAGCCTCGGATGTTGTTATACTCAGATTTATGGTTGAGGTGTGTTGGGCTCCTATGTTGGCTGCTTTCAGTGTTCCACTAGACCAGAGTGACGATGCAGTAATTACAGCATTATGTCTGGAGGGTTTCCACCATGCTATCCATGTCACTTCTGTGATGTCCTTAAAAACGCACAGAGATGCCTTTGTGACTTCACTAGCAAAATTCACTTCCCTCCACTCTCCTGCTGATATCAAGCAGAAAAATATTGAAGCCATAAAGGTTGGTATCCTTTTTCTCAGTTTCTTTCCTTACTTTCAGGGTTCAAAACGAGTTAGGGGAAATGTCATTCAGGTTTAAGTTTTATTCTATGCTGGATTAGCATTCACATGTTGTGTTTCAAAACATTGGGAAAAACATTTCTTGTTTCTCTTTACACTTTTCTAGTTTCTAGGAAATGGTGATTGGCTTAGCTATTTCCTTCAGTCTTGTTTGCTGAATTGAGTTGGGTACTTTGTGCACCTTCAAACATGCAAAATCGTTAAAACACCATTGGATGATACAAAGTGACTTTTATGGATTAAGTGTTTTTGTTTTGTTCACTGACAGGCAATAATCAAACTGGCAGAGGAAGAAGGTAACTATCTACAAGATGCTTGGGAGCATATATTGACTTGTGTTTCTCGGTTTGAACATCTTCATCTATTGGGGGAAGGAGCGCCTCCTGATGCCACTTTCTTTGCATTTCCTCAAACTGAGTCAGGAAACTCTCCACGGTCAAAGTCAAATCCCGTACCTGCAGTTAAAGAAAGAGCACCTGGAAAACTTCAGTATGCTGCTTCTGCTGTGATAAGGGGTTCCTACGATGGTTCCGGTGTTGCTGGCAAGGCTTCTAATGCGGTGACATCTGAACAGATGAACAACCTGATATCTAATCTGAACTTACTGGAACAGGTTGGCGACATGAGTAGGATATTTACTCGTAGTCAAAGATTAAACAGTGAAGCCATAATTGATTTTGTTAAAGCCCTCTGCAAAGTTTCCATGGATGAATTACGATCTCCATCTGATCCACGGGTCTTCAGCCTTACAAAGATTGTGGAAATAGCGTAAGGATCAATCTTTCCTTCACGATATCTGTTGTATTTTGGTCGAAACTCTCTTAGTTATACTTATACTCGTTTGGTTTCAATGGCAGGCATTATAACATGAATCGCATAAGACTTGTCTGGTCAAGCATCTGGCATGTGCTCTCTGATTTCTTTGTGACTATTGGCTGTTCTGATAACCTATCAATTGCAATCTTTGCAATGGATTCTTTGCGTCAGCTGTCTATGAAGTTCTTAGAGCGGGAAGAGTTGGCAAATTATAACTTCCAGAACGAATTTATGAAACCTTTTGTGGTCGTCATGCGCAAAAGTGGTGCTGTTGAGATCAGGGAATTGATTATACGATGCGTCTCACAGATGGTTTTATCTCGTGTTAACAATGTCAAGTCGGGATGGAAGAGTATGTTCATGGTATATGATCTGTTAAACTCCTAACTTTTACTCTTACTCTGATGTCTCTCTCAGTTCTTAATGACAATTCTGCTTACCAAAATCTGTTTTGATCTTCCAGATTTTCACCACAGCGGCTCACGATGCACATAAAAATATTGTGTTCCTGTCTTTTGAAATGGTTGAAAAGATTATCCGAGACTACTTTCCACACATAACAGAGACGGAGACAACAACGTTTACAGACTGTGTGAATTGCCTTGTTGCGTTCACCAATAGTAAATTTGAGAAAGATATTAGTCTCCAAGCCATTGCTTTCCTTCAGTATTGTGCGAGAAAACTTGCTGAAGGCTATGTCGGTTCATCATTGAGAAAGAACCTGCCATCTTCTCCTCAGGGACTTAAAGGTGGAAGACAAGATAGTGGAAAATTTCTAGAAAGCGATGAACATTTATATTCTTGGTTTCCTTTGTTAGCTGGTAAGCCGTTTTCGCACTTCTTGTCGTCTTGCATCTACTTTTCAAATCAATATCCTCAACAACCTGTCATTTTTGGTTTTCTTTGCTGTGCAGGTTTATCTGAACTTAGTTTCGACCCAAGAGCAGAAATTAGGAAGGTTGCGTTGAAAGTTCTTTTTGATACTCTGCGGAACCATGGTGACCTTTTCAGTCTATCATTATGGGAACGGGTTTTCGAGTCTGTTTTATTTCGGATATTTGACTACGTGCGACATGACGATGACCCCTCCGGTGAGGATTCAACTGACCAGGGAGGTTACAATGGTGAAGAAGTCAACCAAGAGTCTTGGCTATATGAGACATGCTCATTGGCTCTACAGTTAGTTGTAGACCTCTTTGTGAATTTCTACAAGACTGTTAACCCTCTCCTTAAGAAGGTACTGATGCTGTTCGTGAGCTTGATAAAACGTCCTCACCAAAGTCTTGCTGGTGCTGGTATTGCCGCGCTCGTACGCTTGATGAGAGACGTTGGTCATCAATTCTCCGACCAACAATGGCTCGAGGTTGTGTCGTGTATTAAAGAAGCAGCAGATGGGACATCCCCTGACTTTTCATTCGTTACCAGTGAAGATTTGACGGAGGATGTAAGCAATGAGGATGAAGCGAATGATAATTCTGACAGACTGAGAAGAAGAAACAGGCAGCTTCATGCTGCCGTAGCAGATGCCAAATCCAAAGCTTCAATTCAGATTTTTGTGATTCAGGTCAGTCAAGTCTCAGCCCCTTAGGTGGATGAAGCATTAATATATATATATATATATATATGTGTGTGTGTGTGTGTATTTCAGTCATATAACCAATCTTATGTGTGTGTATGTGTACTTGCTCTTAACTTGCAGGCGGTAACAGATATCTACAACATGTACCGTGCATCTCTCACAGCCAATCACGTGTTGATGCTCTTTGATGCTATGCACGGCATAGCATCGAATGCTCACCAAATCAACGCAGATCCACTATTACGTGCAAAGCTCCAGGAGCTTGGGTCGTCCCCTGAATCCCAAGAAGCTCCTCTCCTCCGCCTGGAGAACGAATCTTTCCAAACATGTATGTCCTTCTTAGACAACCTCATCACAGACCAGCCTGTTGGTTACGACGAGGCAGAAATAGAAACCCACCTCATAAGCCTCTGCAGAGAGGTGTTAGAATTCTACATAGACATTTCATGTTCAAATGAGCAGTCATCTAGATGGGCGGTTCCATCAGGGTCAGGAAAACGGAAGGAGCTAACCGCGCGGGCTCCGCTAGTGGTGGCCGCGATACAGACACTGGGAAACATGGGAGAGTCGCTGTTCAAGAAGAATTTGCCGGAGTTGTTTCCTCTGATAGCGACATTGATAAGCTGTGAACATGGGTCAGGAGGAGAGGTACAAGTAGCTCTTAGTGATATGCTTCAGACATCAATGGGACCCGTTCTCCTCCGATCTTGCTGCTAATCTCTCTCTCTCTTTCTCTGTAAGATGTATCCTCTTCTTCTTCTTTCATTTTATATTATCATTTCTTTTTAATTCTGATTGGTTCTTCTCTCGAGCTTTTTTTCTTTTCTTTTCTTCTTTGTTTGGTAGCCATGGGAAGAGATTAGCGTTCACGAGTTGTGGTTTTTTTCCTTTTTCATGTATGTAAATTTGTAATATTAGACAGTCTATGTTTTTGACACATTGCAAAATAAGTCTAGCAGCATATTTTATTTTGATTTGAGGTTGAATCAACGTAACCAAAAAGCGAATAAGTAGAAGCAACGACAAAAGGAAAGAGAGATGAAATAAGTGAATAGTACATATGATAATTTAAAAACAAAAAGAATGGATACAGAATTGGAAAAAGATGTCTGAATGTTGGTTGTTGAGAGATTGGCTATTTTACATACATTTGGAAAATAAAGTCAAAAGTGGATGCCGAGGCGGCGGATCTCAGAACGGAAGACGGGACTGGAAGAGAGAGTTCGATGAGCCAAACTTCGAATGTCTTCTCTCGAACATTCCTTTGATATTCTCACCAGTTCCCATAACGCTCCTCCGCTTATCATCTCCTTCGCATTCACCTCTGTTGCAATTTTTACACCAAACAAACAAAACCCCAAAACATAAATTAATATGATCACATGAAGTCGCTTACTGTTGTGTCTTTTTGTACGCACAAATAATGTCCGTGTCGGTCTGTACACATGTCAAGGGACCCACAAAAGATAATTAAAACAAGAAGGATCGCATCGCACTAACCATGCTGGGCCAAATGGCACAAAGCGAGTTCTATGTGGCGCCTGATTGGTGCTGCTTCATCGTTAGCATGTTGTACAATCCACGGAAGAGCTCCGTCTTCTATTAGTAACGATCTTCCACTCTTCACACCTTCAATCATACACTCCTCACATTAACCCCTCCCAAAAAGCTATATATATATAAACACTTAGATAAACCTTGAAGGAACACCGGAAGATGAGCCTTTTACCTTGCGAGGTTGCTCGGGACTCGCACTTTGCAAAGTTTGCAATTCCACGAGCCACCTGAGCAAGAACATCAGGATGTCCGCATCTAACCATACCTAACAACGCTTTTATTCCACCATCCGACCATAGCCTTGCTTGTAGTTTGTCTGCCAAAAACATACATGATGATATTCAGACATCCATTCGGCTTTAAGAAAACAAAACCATGTTGGATGTTATTTTTACCGTTGCCACAGAGATTAGCAATAGCTCCAGCGACCATGCGCAAGGTCTGTGGATCCTCTGCATCTGCAGCTGTTAAAGATAGCAAGCTGATTCCACCTTGGTCCACAATCAGTTGTTGACTCACTTCTGTTACCTCACAAAACAAAAACTTGAACATATGAGCACAAACTGTCCCACCAAGCGGCCACAAGCCAGCTAATTAATTACCCTGTTTCTGCTTTCACTCTCTCTCCAATCACTAATTTTACTAAACAGTATCAGTTAGAGTTTACCGTTCATTGCGAGATTGGCAATTGCACCAGCGGCAACTCTTCGGACAGTTTCATCTTCGTAACTTCTGAGAAGCATTAGCAATGATGTAAGACCTCCAGCCTCAACGATCTTTTCCTGATTTGCCTCTGCTTATCAAACCCCAAGAAAATATGAAAACGTGAGAACCTATATCAAACAAAATTGATGCATATACGTCTGGGAGTGAGCTAAAGTTACCTTCAGCTGCTAGATTGGCCACAACTTTCACAGCATGAATTCGGATGTTTGCGTCATCTGACTCGAGCAATTGCAAGATCTTTTGTAGACCCACTGTTTCAAAGAGGATGGAAAGTGATAAGAACCACTAAGACCTGTACACACTCTGGTTCAAACATTTTAGAAGAAAATTCCATTACCTTGCTCACATAGTGTAGCAAACGGTGCCTTCTGTCCGTTCACAGATTCTCTTGCTTGAGAATGCCGCGATGGCAATGAGTCCGTGCCAGAGTATGAATTCCCCGGGGAGCCTCTGTCCAAGCATCTTCTCATCTGGATTCACAAGACTCTATTGTTAGATTACAAAGTCATGAGACTCAAGGTTTGACCATAATTAGTAGCAACATACAATTGTTATCAAGTACCAGAAGCGGATTAATAGACGATATGTGAAAATGTGCCTCATATTGAAAATAGCTATCGAAGGAAATCTATAGATACTTGTACTATTCCTTAAGGGTTGCAAAGTATTTTCAAAGAGGGCAAATGATGGAGACTAATCCTAAATCTGATGTATAAAGACAGTTGTATTACAGCAATTAAAGGAGAGACCTTTACACACATTGAATTTGTAAACTTTGTACCTGGTCAGCTTCAAAAGTAAGCTGCACAAGTTGACTTCGTAATATGGTGACCTCTTCTTCAAGTTTCTTTTTCTGAAGAGCTTCATCCTCAAGCAATTTTTGTAGTCTAGAGATTCCAGCATCTTCGCCTTCCTAAAACACCAGAGAGCTTGGTTAAATATTATCTATGATGTTGAATCATCGAGAGGGGAGAGAGATGTGCGAGATTAGAAGTTAAAGACTGAGTACCCCTGATCTTGTCTTCGGTGTTGACTGGCTTTTTAGTTTGTTAACTTCCTCTTCAGCTGCCTTCCTTAACTTCATTTCATTCTCAAGTGACTCTTTTAGCCTAGTAAGTTCACTTGCTGTAACAACCCCATTGACCTGCAAAGTGATATTTACTGGTTAAACATGGGCACTCCCATCACCTGAAAATAAGTAGCAGGTCTGTGGGCAGGTACCTCTACATTGCGTTTACCATTCTCATGGTTCCGCTGGTTTGATATCAGTTTTTCTTCAAGCTTCTTAACTGACTCCATATACTCCATTTGACACTTTAGTTTCTCCTTCTGTAAATAGAATACTAATTGTTTTATGCTTATTTCAAAAGATACTGAAACAAATCACGAATGAAACCACTTTTCCGAGTTTTCTTTTCAGATTCTTTTTGGGGCATGCTTGTGGAATTTTAACGAACTTACCTCTAAGGCCTCTGCAAAGTTCTTTTCAACTTCTGATATACGATTTTCTGCTTGTCGATTTATTCTCTCCACATCATCATCAAATGCTTTCAGCTGCCTTTCATTTTCAGCAATCACCTTATCCAGTTGGACCTCAAGTTTCTTGGATAAACTCTTATAATCAAATTCTTCCTTTATCTTTAACATATTCTCTACCTTCATTGCCTGCCCACGATTAAAAATACTTATGGATTTGAAATGTCTCAATAGACTTGTACATTATGGGTTGGGAAAAGTTAGTGAAAACTTACCCTTTGACCAAATAGTATGGTACTTGTTGTCTCTCCTCTATGACGTGGAGAGGGACCAATGGTCACAATTAGGGATGTTCTTGCTGTGCCTGAAATGCAAACAACACATATATACATGAATGATAATACAGAAAAGTCAGTTTAGTAGAAATTCCTAAATCAGGTTACTAGGATTTAGCATATGAACAAGAAGGTATAAGATATCTAACCGCCAAATGAATCTCTCAACAGGCGAGTAAGTTTTGAATCACGAAGCGGAACATGAGGGCTATTCTCAGCTATTGCATTTATGCATTTCCCTAAAGCACTAAGTGAGAGATTAATGGATTTAGCTTCCTCCAGCATATGCCCTTCACTGCCTGCATTGCACGGAAGAAGGTGAAAATTGAGCAATCCCAAAAGGTAAAACTGTGTAAAGAAGTTTCATATTCCCTGATGGAAGGAAAATGAAGAAATGAGTAAATCTGTTTTGTTTTCAAGAGCTTTGACAAGCTAGCTCATTTGATTATTAGAGGTTTATACCAGACTTGTGAACACGTTCAGATCCAGCAAGATCTACTAGAACTAGCTTGCTTCTCCTAACCAAAGGCTTTGATGGTCTGACAAAGTGTGATGAGTTCTCCATTTCATTTGAGACTGAATCCTCGTTTTCCACCACCGACCTCTTGACATGTACCTGAACTATTGATCACGCATCAACACAAAATAACAATAAAGATAAAAGAAAATTTTCTATCTAACGCCTAGGAAGCTTTAGAGAAAGTTGAGAAGGCTAAACTGAGGTGAATTACCATGAGAATTGCATGACTTCGAGAGGATTCAGTATTCAACTTTGTGTTGGCTGCTACTCTATGTGTTTCCCCAAGTTGAAGTAGCTCAAGGAAGTTTTGGTGGGTCCTGATCTCTACATGGGTAGCCCCTGGCAAGGAGACATCTCCAGTTTTGGGATCTTCCACTATTGCAATATTGTCATTAGTTGGGTCTAGGAGATCTTGGATGGTCTCCATATAAAGCTATTCAATATGAATGTACAAAAGGAATCAAAACAAACTAAAGAATGCAAAGTAGTTACTGAAGAATCAAGAATTAATTTCCAAAGGGAAGAAACCTGTAAATATGAGACAGTGACGGAATCAGTCTCTAGAGAAGTGGCCCCAATGATATCTTCCATAGATCGAACCATGATACCACGAGCAGCAGTATCTTCATCTCCTAACCTCCCAAGGGTAAAAGTCTTCCCAGTACCCGTCTGACCGTAAGCCATCACAGTTCCATTATAACCCTCAAGAACACTCTACGAACAAAAAGTAATTCACTGTGAAGATAAATAAAGAAACCAGAGAAGAAGAAAACATAATGATGAAGGAAAGACATTACAGACCTCTACAACTGGCTTGGCAACGACTTCGTATACTCGCTTCTGTGAAGCAGCTTCAGTAAGCACCTCATCAAACTCGTAAGTCTCTGTGTCCCAATTGTTTTTTCGTAGTTTCAACCTTTTAAGCTAACACAAAGCAAGAATTGAAACAATGAGTGATAAAGACTAAACCCCTCACTCAATAACAAGGAATTAGAGTCAAACCTCAGGTTGCAACTCAACACAATCAGCAAAATCAGCATCTGCCACTGACTCATCTGCATTTCGAGGTCGTAATCTTACAGCCACTCGAACTCTCCCAGGCACTATAAAAGAAAAACAAAAAGCACATAACCGCAATCTACATGAGCAAAAAAGAACTCATCGAATCCAGAAAACTCAACAATCCTATCCTAAAAAGCAAATTAAACCTCCCTTTCACTAACACAAAGTTACAGCTCATGGAAACGATAGTGAGTAAAAACAAAACATCCATTTAAAATCGCATCTGAGTAAGTAATAACAAACGGACCTCCATTGTCTCCGGAGGAGGCTCCTCCGAGAGAAGCAGCAGAAGAGTTGCGACGGGGAGCAGGAGCGGAGGAAGGAATCCGGGATTTGAAAGAGGACGATCTGAGATTGGAGGAATTAGCTCCGGAGACAGGTCTCAAGGATCCTCTAATCGCACCGTTTCTCGAAGACGCCATAGCCATATATGCTTATTAGTCCCCTCCCCAGTCTTCTTCTTCCTCCTCCAGAGAGTCGAGACGGCGGTTTAAGCAAAACAGAAGAAATAAATTCAAAACGGAGAAAGAGAATAGAAAAAGAGATGAAGGAGACTGCTTTTTGTGTTTCTTCAATTTTGGGGATTTTCATTTTTACTCTCTCATTTTGTTTTTTTTACAGTGATGGAGGTGGAGGACGGCGGGCCCCACACGCGTTTAGAATTTGAATGAGGACAGAGACAGTCGTACATGAATTTACTGTTTTACCCTTACCAGGGTGGTTCGGTCCAGGTAATGATCGCTTTTATTGCGCCGAACGGGTCGGCTTTAGTGATCAGTGGAAAGGACTGAATTACCCTTGGAATGATCCGGGCTAGGTTCGGCTGGGCCCATTGATAATGAGACTTAGCAGGCCTCGGTGAATTAACAACTAATCACACTTATATTTGGAGGGACTACTCATAGGTATTTTGACATTTTTGTGTATTTCAAATCTTGATGATGCTGCTGCTGAGATGATTTAATATAAGCCTCAACTAACAACTTATATTACTAGAAAAGACAGGTATTGTGTAACAAATACAAAACCCCTTTCAAAGTACAATGATTGGTAAAATCCAGCACATACTTTTTTTAAGAGAGAGGTGAAACAGTGGTTCGTGAGCATGTCAGCTTTACCGAAAACAAATGAAGAGAACATTAGAGCTTGATTCGGTTCTGCAGACATTTGTTTTAACCAGCAAGGGGATTGGCGTGGATCGTCACACGGTTTAGCCTTATCTCGGCAAGCGGCCTATCTCTGGGTCCTGTTTGAGTCTGCAAGAGCTCACAATCACATCATTCAAATCATTAGACGAGTTTTGTTAAACAAATTCAGATCAATAAATCCTCTTCTTTAACACTCCATTCAGCCTAACCTTACAACACTCACAGTAAGTAGGGAACAAAACATGAAAATTCAATCTATATTTGGAGCTGAGGTGATTTTTTAGGTAAAAAAAAAAAGGGGACAAAACGTTTTGTTTACCTTCTCCATAATGTCAAGCACTTCGAAGCCATGAATGACTTTGCCAAAGATGGTGTATAATCCATTGAGATGTGGTTGTTTTGCATAGGTTATGAAGAACTGGCTTCCATTGGTGTTTGGGCCACTGTTTGCCATTGACAGCATCCCTCTTGCATTGTGCTGCATAAGAGAGTGGCATCAGTCATATTATCGAGTACGAAACAGGATTCAACTAGTAATAGATATGGTCATCTCATCCACAACATACTCATAATCCGTTGCCTAGTTCTATGGAAGTAAAAAGTTCTCAAGTGGCTTGCAGTAATGGTTATGAGTAAGGTTATGGCAGGTACATGACCACTTGACCACCAAAGTACATTGATACTTATCTTACAGTAAAAAGGAACATATCAGGATGTACTCAGCTACTTTATACCTCATAGGTTTATCTAAGTCTTATGGGTTTTGAGCTAACAGAACCCTATACTTATGGCTGCTAACATGGATTATCAAGACACAGTAGCATCACATTTATGATCCCTTGGCAACAAGATGAATAAAACCACAGTTGAGAGGATAAACAGGAAATAGAGCTCAGATACCTTAAGGGACTCTCGTATCTCATCGTTGAATTTCTTGCCCCAAATGCTAGTTCCACCTTTACCAGTCCCATTTGGGTCTCCTCCTTGAATCATGAACCCTTTGATATTCCTATGAAATATAGTACCATCGTAGTAGCCACTAGCACATAGAGCCAAAAAGTTCTGCAACAGAATGGAAATCAAAGCTAAAGGTTAAGGTGCTTCATACAAAAACTCCCATCAATGTCTGAGAGAAACAGCTCAGAGAGATCAAGAGACAATAACTAATGGAGGACAACACAAAAATCAGGTGGTAACTATTATTCAGGCCCCCATCATAGCATCCACACAACCCTAATTTCGCCAAACGGATTTAAAGAATCTAGAGATTGAGCGAAAAAAAAATCCTCAACACAAGAGCGATAATCGCTAACTAATCAAAATCCATAACTAGAAAATCATCTGAAAATTGTTAATTGCGTCAGCTTTGGATCATCGGAGAAGAACAAACCTCAGCACTCTTGGGAACCTCGTCACAGAAGATCTCACACTTGATATCGCCCAGATTCGTGTGCAAAGTTACTGACTGCGCACAGAAGACGAAGACGAAGAATAAAAATCAGGAAACTCAAAAGATCCAAGGAAAAGCTAAAGAGGAAGACAGATCAACGTCTCACCATTGATGCGAAGAAGCTCGGAAACACACAAAATTCGAAGCTACAAAACCAGAGCTGTCGAGTTCCTCTTTCTATCAGTGGCTTCGATGCAGAGCAGCCCCTGGTATTTTCTAGGCCCCGAGCTAAAAAAAAATGGGAGAATTATCAAAATAGGCCAAAAAAACAATCGAAATTAAAAAATAGACCACGTTTTTTTAAATTAAAAAAATAGACCTTGTTTAAAGTTAATAATAGATAAATAAATTATAATTAAAAAATTAAAAGTAAACAATTAAAACTTCAACTCTTCATTGTGTTCTTAGCATTAATGAGCTTGATTAACATGTTCAGAAATTGTCCTTCATCTGTTGTTGTTGTCTTTGGCTATACATGGTAACATCATTATACAATTTTGCAACATTCAGTTAGATTCAGCAATTCTGCTAACACCATTTGCTATTTAACAAAATTTTGCCAGATTCAGCTAGATTCAGCAATTCTGAAAAAAAAAAAAAAAAAAAATGTAGTTGAATTCAACAATTCTTAGAGCATGAAGTGATAGATAATATGTCTATTTGAGGTAACAAAAATCGGATAAGAGCGAATACGAAAGTTATGTAAGGATATCAAAATTATATTTGAAATATTTCTTTAAAAACGGATCGATAATGCGAATATGGTATATATAATCCAAATATTAAAAATCATTATCAAATGACTAAGAACCATATCGTGTTCGGGTATTTCAGTTTAGATAACTTATGTAATTTTATTATTTAAGAAAATATTTTTGCATTTCGATTTAAGTTTAAAATTTTCAGTTTAGTAAGATTCAAAATTTTCAATTATTGTTAGTACTACTATTAAAACATTAAATACAAAATTATTGATAAATAAATTATAACATCCTCAATATAATTCATGTTTAGAGATATTCTTTAATTCTTAGATATTCAATATGTGGTAACATAAAATTCGTTATACTTCGAATTGCTGTTAGATAATGGAAATTTTTAATTGAGTAGAATATTTAAGATATCTAAAATTACAAACGAATTTTAAAAAATAATTCTTACAAGTTACAAGTTATTGTGTCAAATTATGTTGTTATCTTATGTTTAAAGAAATTATTAAATACATCAAATTTAAAAATTAATATTTTACTAATTTATTTGACTATTTTTGTTGACAAACAACATTGTTTAAATTTTATTTTAATAAGTTTAGTTTATTTACTAATTTTCAAGAATTCAGCTAGATTCTGCAAGATTCAGCCGTTACCATTTAAGTTTTAAGTTATTCCGCCAGATTCTGCAAAAAATCACAAAAAATTCAGTCAGATTCTGCAATTTAGCCAAATTCAACCGTTACTGTTTACACCCTTTATGTTCATGTGTTTTGTTTTCGGACCACAAGTGAGTTTCAATGTTCGATTTGAAAAACAAAGGATTAGGGATTGGTGAAAACTAACCAAGGATGTTTTGAAGTGACTCCTCTGAATTCTTATATTGATTCAATGATTTTGATTCTCTTGGATACACACTTGTCTCTACTATATAACTTAATTGGATTGGTTTAAAACAAGATTAGATTATTAAATTTGAATCAAATTAGATCGTTGTTTTGCAAGAAACTAAACCTTTTAAACAACTTGCAAAAAACTCATTCTGAAAATCTCACAGAATAATATTTACAAATCTGAAAACTACTACAACAATATGTTGAAATTTTTAACAATCGAAATTAACCTAGTTAACATTAGCCTATTTTTTTAATTTAGAAAAAAGGTGGCCTATTTTTTTAATTTTGATTGTTTGTTGGTCTATTTTCATATTTTCCCAAAAAAAATTAAGGCTTTAAACTTCAGAATTTAGATAAAAAAAAAAGCAATTCTGTGTCCAAGTATTGAACCCCTCACCTCTTCTCACAATGTCCCAGCCTAAACCTCTATACTATGAGCTCTTATCGACAAAGCGTCTGGTCCTTAAAATTTATAAACAAATTTAGAGCACTGTCGATGCTTTCGGCGCTTCTAGTTCATTCAAGATTTTTTGGTAGTGGTGGATGATATTCGTCTCTTTAAAACAACGTCGGTGGCTTGTAGTATTGGGCCTCAGGGCCAATCTAAATTTAGTAAGATTGTATATCCATTAAGAAATTAACAAACTTTTTTGTCGTTTTCTTGCAAGTATGCTTTCAAAATTTGGTGTTAGAATCTAATTGTGGGAATCCAAAGCAAAGCAAGTGAATTCAAGCTCTAAAAGAGCTTATTGAAATTAAAATGAATATGATAAAATAGATAATTAAGATTCGGAAAGGTTAGATAATACAAAAAAAAAAAAATTAAACGACTATATAATGCTCGTTTTTTAGCTTATAATTAGAAGACAAATGCACTTGGTTTAATATATGGTGATTGTTGAAAAAAAAAATTAGAAAACAAATAAATTTGAGGAAACATTGCTAAAACAAACACACAATTTGTTTAGAGACTTTGGAAACTCACCGTAATGACTTTACGTACAACAATTGCACAAACTAAGAAGAGCTACGTTTCTGTTCATGGGTATGGTCAGTGGTTCGGGTCTTACCGTTGGATGAGCATACTCTCCCGATAATACGGGCGTTGAGCCAGCCATAGGCATCTCTTTTCACATGTGGTCACGAATGTAGCTCTCTACTAGTTTTCTTTTCTTTCTTATCAAATCTACAACCTAAAACTTGTCTAGGTGTTTTATAAAATTCTAGTTTCCTTTTATTTTTTCTTATCAAATCTTCAAATTCATGGACAACTCTAAAACGCCATGTGATGGTGGCAAAAGAGATGACAGCCAGCTTCTACTCGGACATTGCCTCTGTAATCCCACCTCTCTTATCAGCTGATCATGCTCCCTCCGAAAAAGAGGTCTTGTTTCACATGAGTTCTATCCGCTAGGTTGCTACCATGTCAGCCTTGTTTGACTGAGATATGACATCGCTCAAGTTATTTTTCGATTGGTGGGAAAATTATCAAGATTCCCTTTGAGGAGAAGCATAATTGTGTGTCTCTCCACCTTCACACCAAACTCAAAGACAAGCAAGTTGTGAGAGAGACCTATTTTCACCGTTGCGGAGGGACACCAATGTTCATGATACAAACTTGGGAGAGGAAATATTCAGTTTGATATTTATTAGAGAAAATAAAGAGTAGTTATGTAAGGCAATGAAATTGCAAATCTACCTAGTTAAGAATTAAGAAATCTGCTAATGTATTGTTTATATTTATGTAGATCAGTATGTATCATCCCCCACCCTCATTGGCTAACACCAATGTTGGAAAAGAGATACAAACTTACGATCGCAGACTCGTAGCTAGTTAGTGATTTTCTTTCTTTTTAAAACGACGACGTATGATCAAGAAAATAACAAACGGTGTCGTTTTGATAATCCAATATTTGTTGGAATTCTTAATATACTAAATCACAAGTCACTCCACCAATAAGAATGTTACATGTTAGCAAAACAAATTTTAAAAATCAATTTTATTTCTTTTAGCAAAAAAAAAAAAAGCACGTTCAATATATTTTCAGTTGAAAAAAGCACATATTTTATAAGTCTTAATAAAACAATAATTTGTAAAGCTAAAAAAAAAATCTATTGACACGTTCGAATATAAGTACTGCTCCGCAATTGCCTGACATCTTAATATTGAGAACATATATTTCGAAAACTTAACAAAATTTGTAAATTTGTAATATCAATCAAGATAAACAATACAAATAAAAAATACAAAATAACACACATTTATTTAAATCTGTGAACAACAACAAAATTTTCTAAACTTAAAATCCCACGATCATGAAAACTAACTTCCCCCACTATCTATGAAAACCGGCATGTTTCAAACCCATTAACCTTCTATAAATACTTAAAAAAATATCTACATCTTACCGTTTTTCTCTTGCGTCAAAATTTTTATTGAGAACTCACAGAAATGATCTCCATGTTGATAATCCATAGCTATCAAACAAGTCTCTTGAGGTAATACTGTTTTTTTTTTTGCATGATCCTTTTGTTGATTTAGGTTTTTCTTTTTTTTCGTTACAACAACTTTCAAAACTTATGGGAAGAGGACTAAGCACATTGAAAAATAAAGCGAGTCCAAAAACAGGTTGAGATTGAAAGGGTATTCAGATATCGAAGCCTAGAGGGGGGACACGAAGAAAGGAAGACATGATTTCTCAAGTGTGGTTACATTTAATAATAAAATGCAAATTTATGTTTGATTTGATTATATGTACATCATTTCGTAACAGAATAATATAACTCTTTGATAATATTTTCTTCATTTTCAACACATCGTATTTTCAATATAAAATTTATTGTTTTGCTAAATTAATTTCTGTTAGTTGTGTTATTTTTAGGTAGGATGACTTTTTTTTCTCAAAAAAAAAAAGAAAACAAGTTTAGTAATTAAGTGTTTTAAATTATAATCAGTAATTAGTTTTGTTATGTAGGTCCATATAATTTGCCTATTAACAAAAATATAATTAATTTTATAATTTCGGTCGTAATTCTAGTTTCTTCTAATTCACAATCGGTGGTCCATGGCGACCGAGGCGCCCTCTTCCGCCGCCGGTAACGCAGAATATAAACTGCCTCGATCGATATTTGAATTGAAGGCGGATTTCTTTGACTCTTGTCGGTTGTTGGATCCTTCGGTCCGGTTAGGACCTGTGGTTTTACCCGCTTTCGATCCGGACAAAAGAGACGAGGCGGAGGAGAAGGGTTCCAAGGACGGAGTGATTTTGGACAGATGGACCTGTCATACTTGTCAAATCGAGTTTGTATCTCTTCAAGATCAACGCTCACATTTCAAGTCCGATATTCATCGCCTTAACGTAAATCCTCTTAACCTTTCCAGTTTCCGAGTAACCTTTTTTTTTTTGGGTTTTCACTAGAGTTAATTAGGTTGCTGTCTGATTGTAGATTAAGCTGAGTGTTGCTGGGAAGGCTATATTGAAAGAGGAAGATGTTGATGAATTGACATCTGAGTCTGTCCAAGACTATGATGTGTCTAGTATCTCAGGATCAGAGGACGAAGCTGAGTCAGCTAGAGCTTCATTCCAGGTTGTTGATCCTCAAAAGGGAATTGATAAAAAGAAGCTCTTTTTTCGTCTTCAAAGTGGTGATAAAGTTTCTATATGGAGAAGCTTAATCGTGGACGAGGCTGAGAAGGTTTCATACGGGAATGACAGGGGAGGAGGAAGCTCTGTTGATGATTGTGGGAGCTTGGGCGAGAATGAAGTCACTGAGAGGTTGAGAAATTTGATTCGAGAGAATATCAAGGATGATAGGAAAATGTGTGTCGTGTTGCTTGCTACTGGTGGCCACTTTGCCGGTACTGTCTTTAAAGGAAAATCGGTCGTGGCTCATAAGACATTCCACAGGTATGTCTCTCAAATTCATGTTTTTGTCTCTGCTTGTTGATTACTTTTTAGTTCAGAAATCATGTTTCTCTTTTTACTTATGATACATGAAGTGCACTTGTAGAAATCTGACTCAGGGAAAAGATAATTTTTAGGTCGTTTGGTTTGAAACATTATAGGTCACTTTGTCTTAAAAAGCACGATATGTGCAACATTTAGCTTCTCTATATCTTGTGCAAATGGGTCTTCCCTAGTGTCTTCTTGACCTTTAAGTCCCTTTCCCATTTATAGATACGTTGTAAGAGCTAAGGCTGGTAGAAAGCAGTCCACAAAAGATGCAAGCGGGAGAAGTATTCACTCTGCTGGAGCCTCACTTCGTCGATATAATGAACTTGCTTTGAAAAAGGTTCTTCTCTGAACATGCTCTTTTCGCCAAAGATTACAAAAAGGTCTTTGGTTTTTTGATTACCGATATTTCTAAGCCCCTTTTGTTGCTGACTATATAATCGGGAAAAAGTGTATAAGGGAGGTTCTGTTATTTGTCTAAACTTGCTCCTGTCACTGTTTTCCTTAACATGGTTTTCAGTTTATGATTTTCCTAAAACCCTTTATCGCAGATCAGATAGTTCTTTTATCTGAAGTGAGGAAAGAATAAATGGCCCCTTATATAACATATGCGGCTCTTCCCATTGTAAAGCCCATTCTAGACTCTGCAGTGTGGTGTGTAGTTTTGAAAACATGGTTTAGGTCTCTTAAACAAGTGGAAAACACGTTGGTCATATTGCCTTGAATTTTGGCAACTCTAACCATCTTTTTCAACTTTGTTAGGATATTCAAGATCTACTTGCTAGCTGGAAGCCTTATTTTGATGGCGCTTCTTGTGTTTTTATCCATGCTCCCTCAAGCAGTAGGCAATTGCTTTTCAATGGAGGCAAACCATATTTTAGCAGCCAGAACTGCGCACAGCGTATATATAGTCAGTTGACTCAGGTTTCATATGTAACTGAGGAGATTTATGTAAATCCACCAGAAGAAGCCAAAGCCAATATCGTGGTGCACACCCACACTGGTGATATCGCAAGACATGAAGAGCCTGATGAAACTTCTTCTATCAGCATAATCTTAGAGGAACCAAATCATGTAGAAGAGGAGGATCATGGGGATGGAGTTACTGGTACGTCAACTCCATTACATGAAGCTGCTAAATCTGGTGATTTTAAGAGAGTTCTGGAGTTACTGGAGGAGGGTATGGATCCTTGTGCTAAGGATGAAAGAGGCAGAACACCATACATGCTTGCAAATGAAAAAGAAGTGAGAAACACTTTCAGACGATTTATGGCGTCAAACCTTGAAAAATGGAATTGGCATGATGCTAAAGTACCCAGCCCGCTGACCAAAGAGATGGAAGAATCTCAAGCTGCCAAGCAGGTACCTTGCATTGACTTTTTATTTGCCGATTTGAGAGCTTTGGTAAGGATTCTGCATCAGGGAAACATAGGACTAGAGCAGAACTCCTTTCCTTATGCACTGGTTATGGATTCATCCTCCCATGATTTTGTGTTCTGGATTCATATGGGATTCTGAATCCATCATCTGACTAACTTGATTTGTGATGGTGATGATTATTCAGGCAGAGAAAGACGCCAAGCAGAAAGCAAGAACAAAAGAATTGAAGAAACTACGTAAAGCGCGAGAAAAGAAGGCTCAGGTAACGTTCTAATTCAAAACAAAAACTCACATTAGTCAAGCCAGTTAACTTGTTACCTAACCCTCTTTCTGATTGCAGGCGGAAGCTGCGCAAGCTGAGAAGGAGAAACCGATCTCTAAAGTGGTGAGTTTCGCAAACCCAAAATGTATATTATATGATTTGAGTATGATATATAAGGAGAAGTAAAGTCAACATTTGTTGTCTTTGTTTGTAAATAGGAGGAAGTGAGGAGAGCAATGGCGGCTGCGAGGGAAAAGAGAGCAGCGGCTGCAGAAAGACGGATGGCATCGCTTAACATTCAAAGCAGTTCAACGACAACATCATCATCGGCATCATAGTGGGAGCAAAGACAAAACTAGTTTATATAATAGTATAAGTTGTTTTGAACCACATGATACATTTTGAAATTTGAAATCCAAAAAAAATCAACAAAACGTGCAGAAAATGTTGTAGTTATTTATTTTTATATAAGCTTAGACGTTACAAAAAAATTAAAATTGGAATATGGAATATAGAATGATCTGTAGACTGTAGTACATAGCATGGTTCGGTTCTGTGACATTTGGCTAAACCAGCAAGTGGATTTGGCGTGGATCGTCACACTGGTTTAGCCTTACCTTAGCAAGCGGCCTGTCTCCAGTAGTGCGAGCCTGCAAGAGCTCACAATCACATGATTCAAAAAAATGTTTGGGATAGGATTTTGTGCAACTGTTCAATTTACAGATTGTGGCACTTAGTCAAAATGAAGAGAGGAAAAGGAACATCCTTAACTATATAGAAATATCTAGCATACTAGAATTTACAAGCACTACTAGCAACAGAAACCACATAATTTCTTCTTAAGGGGAAACCGTACTCAGGAAAACGAAGGAACCCTAGAGATGAGCTTACCCCTCCTTTCAATGAATTAGGTGAAATAAATGGGATAAGAAACAGTAAACTATATCCTGTGAAGAAAAAATAACAAAAATGATAAGAAATTCCTAGCAGAGTTGTATTTATACAAGTGCAGAATGAACTCTGTTCTGAACCGACCTAAAAAAGCAAACGGAAAATCTAGCCCGTCCATGTCTAGATGTACTCTCACTCCGTTCTTGTAGAACCTGAAAACCAAGTACATTGTGTTTGTTCAACGAGTTGAATTGCATAAAAAGCCATATTGGTAATTGCATAATACATCATTCCTTTCATTAAGATCTCTATCAAAATACAACATAAAATCTTACCTGAAGGGAACATTTTCCTCGTACATTCCATACAATTTGCTTGGGACTTTGACAAAGAACTAGAGCAATATTTAATACCTCCCGGTAAGGAAGCATCTCAACCAATTTCTTCGTCCTCTTGGGAAGTTTCTGCACTTGCCAGATCTTTTGTGCTAAGATGACGCATGATGAAATGAAAAAAATTCAAACTGGAAGACACATCTTCTGTACTAGTGCTGATTACTATCAGTCTGGAACGAATAAGAAGCTGACCATCAACAAAAAGACATGATGCTTCAAAAACGTGAAGGAAACGAAAAAAATTTCAAACTGACCCTGCCCCAAGAAACGCAAACCTTAGTCCTCTGGCCAACTTTACCAGGCAGAGGGCGGGTGTATTATTTCTCTACAAACAAAGATGACTCACACGTCAATAGTATTAATAATATATATATATGATCCATCAATTCCCCTGTATAGAAGACCCATTGAACGGGTCTCTTGGTGACAACTTACTCATAGTACCATATGTAGTCAACCTTCTCCCATACACTGCAGAGAAACCCATCAAATGTTGTTGACCCAAATACTTTGCTCCATCCAGCCAATTTGGCCTCAGTATTCCCAACCTTGATCGACTTAGATATAAATCCAGCACTAGTTACTGCCAGTTTACTATGAACAGACCGTTTTGATTATAAAGATCTGCAAATCGACTGTAAAATGACCGTTTCTACTGTCGACCTTTACTTCAGCATATACTGGAGAGTATAATAAAAACAAAATGCTGTGGAACCATAAGCGAAATCAATATTCTCCATACAAAGTCTTAAGGATTACAATCACTTGGTTCAACTGTTAACTTCAAATGAAGCAGTACATCACACTGACAAACGGACAGGGACTTTTACAATATATCCAAAAAACTAAACTACATCACGGACAGACTTTTCCAGTGAAGCAAAGACAAACTATCTACAAATTTGTAAATCTGTATCAAAAGTATGTAACTCCACCTGCACCGTAGAGTAGAGAGACAAATTAACAAGGGTAAAACACTCAAATAAATGAACTAATACAGAAAATACATACCAGGTCTAAGAATGGGTACTCTTGGAGAAAAGTTGTTGATCTAATCCTTTCCATACGCTCTCGTCGTTGATGACAAGCTCTTGGTGTTCCTTGACGAAATCCGCATAATCCTCCTTGTAGTTTTCTACCGGATCGGAGTTGTTGTAGATCTTGGAGAGTACATAGTCCATCTGTAATACAAAACAAACTCAGGGAGGGCTAGAAATAGATGGATATCGAAGATATCACAAGATATTGTAAACATTATATTAATTCTATATACCCTTCTATAATTTCAATAACCAGAAACCAGATATACACAAACACATACCGTTGTTCGCTCTGTTTCGCTGCTGCTTATGTTGCTGCTGGCTCTGTTGGAGTCGATTTCCATCTGCAACATATCAAAAGGTAAGACAAATAAGTCATTATACACAAGTATTCCTATATACACAAGTCATTATAGGGTATAACCAAAGGAGACATAATGCATACAAATACTATATACCATGTTGTTGCTGCTTGAATTCAAAGCAACCAGCCTGTATTCAACCACTAGCCACTTCGTTTTACCCTCTTTCGGTGGTTTTCCGCTAAAGAGTTTGCCATTGTAGAAGCAGAAGTTTTGCTTTTCGCCAATGACTGTGCCTCCCAGAAGTATCTTCTTCCTCCCTGTGGTAGAATGCCAAAAGCCCTCTTTCGCCGACCGAGAAGCCCTCTCACCGCCGTTGCCGAGACGACTTCGAGGGGTAAAAAAGAAGTATTCTTGTTCATTGCCCTTTTCGAAACCCACTATACAAAAATCAAAATCCACCAGAATCAATACCAATAATTTGATTACTATCTATTCTTTATAGAATCAACATACCTTCGAGTTCGTCTGGATGAAGCGAGTAGATGTAATGCCTATGAATCTTGTTTTACGGAAGTGTTCTTCCCTCCGCGAGCGGCTTCAAGTAACCCAAGACAAGCTCCACGTCTCTGGGTTGAAATCGGAATCCTACCGCCTTGCGAAACGATACGATCTCACGTTCAGAGGCCTGATGATTCTGTGTTTCTTCTTCGACGGGAAGATTGAGATCAAAATCTCTGAGCGAAAGAGATAAGAAACTTCAGAACTTGATAGATTCTACATGAAATCGAATTGAAAAAAAAACCCTAATACAAACCTCTCATTCGAGGGCTCAAATTGAAACTGCACCATTTTTGTTTTTCAAGATCACGAAGAAGAGAGAGTTGAGTTGGTGAAATTGTGCTTACAAAAATCAACTTTAGTTTTTTTGGTATATTAGTGAAACATTTAAGAAAACAATAAAAAGTTATAAGTAACTAAAAACTTTAAATTAATGATTTTTTAAAAAAAAAATTTTTATACACCTGAATCACCCTTTAAAAAATGAAAGTATTTGTGAGAATTATCTTTTTATTTTCTACCAAAAAAGAAAAAAATAAAAACAAATTGTAGTTAATCAAAACTTTCCAAACAAGATAAATGTCTTAATGTAAATAATTTAAACAAAGCTTGAATTAAGTAATCTTTTTTTTTTTGATATGAAAAACAAAAATTCTTCCCACTTTTTCCACATTCCTCTTAATTTCTCCACTATTTAAATGGTGTTAGATGAATTCATTTTTTAAAAACAAAAAAATCCTCCAATTTTTTACATATTCGTCAAATAGGATGTCATCATTTCATGCCTTAAAATCAGTAAAACATGACAAAAAAATTCATTTAAAGTCGTTGTTTGTGCAATCACACTAGTTTTAGATAAAACGTTGGCAACAAATTAAGGGTTTTGTAAACACTTTTACTATGTTAATATTCATGTTTTCGTCTGACACTATTTCTATACCAAATATTATAAATTTATATGTGATACTAGTGTTGGTAACAAATATTTTGTAACAATATTTAAATAATAAGCATTTCACAAATTATGTCTATAAATAGGCTCGCTAATGTACTTCCGCTCTTGAACGTCAAGAACTTTGTAGATGTAAATCAATATTTCCAAAACTAACTAAAGTATTTTTTTATAACCCTTTTTTTTTAATTGACATCGGTATCTAAATGGATTAATTTACCCAATAACAAAAAAAAAAAAAAAAAATTTAAAAACTAACCAAAATCTCCATATGTGTCACAATCACAATTCCTAAATTTAGGACTTTTGGTTACCATTTTAATTATGTTTTTTTGTTAAGTTATTGGGTAAATTAACCCTTGAAAGAAAACATACAAAACGTCATATAATTCGCTTTACAAAACATCATATATTTCGAACCTCAGCCACTCCACCAACCACACATGTTAAAAATTAAATATGAGGATATTTCAAATCTAATCCTCTAAACAAATGGTATTTTCTCCAAACTCTCTTATCATTACGTAACCATTTACTTTTTGAGTTTTAAATAACGAATTACGTCTTAGTAGTTTTTTTGAAACTAAAAAAACGTCTTAGTAGTTAGTACATATTCTTAAGTATTTCACGAGTTAGTACATATTCTTAACTAAGGCTCGTGAGTTAAGTATTTCATCATGTCAGTCAGCACTCAGCAGTACATAGCATGGTTCGGTTCTGTGACATTTGGATAAACCAGCAAGTGGATTTGGCGTTGATCGTCACACTGGTTTAGCCTTACCTTAGCAAGCGGCGGCCTGTCTCCAGTAGGGTCCTGTGTGAGCCTGCAAGAGCTCACAATCACATGATTCAAATCAATGAGACGAGATTTTTTGTTAAACAAATTCAGATCAATAAAGGAAAACAAGGACCATAACAAAAAAAAAATACCCTTATCCAAATATATATATATATATATATATATATATATATATATATATATATATATGTTTTGTTCTAAATTCCTTGATCCAAGGGAATCCAATCACCGACTGAATGTAGTCAACAATATATATATATTGGGCCACAACTTTTTTTAGACCGACCCCTCAAATATTTCCCTATACAAAGAAGGCTCGGAGCCTCCTTGGTCACATAATCACAACAAGCTTGTTTTGGACGGAAGGAGGAAACCGGAGTCTAAAGATGAAAGAGAGAGAGACAAAAGATCGATATGAAACCGGAAGGAAAGAGAAGTGCTGTTGGACGGCAGACTAAGAAGGCGATTGTTTTGATATGAGCACCATTAAGCTTGCAATCAATGAAACCGAAAAAACAAAGACCAGAGTACACATGTCGGTGGCTGAGAAATATATGAAGCGCAAAGTGACGCTAAGTGCGGACTTTGTTCGCCTTTTACGAGAACGTCGAGCAAAAGCCGAGACGGTCCCTTAGAGCCAAGGGCATGTATGTGCCGTTTCAGTAGCAAAACAGATTCACTTAGACCTCGTACTTTCTTGTGGTTTTATTTTATTTTGATAAACCAATTCTTTCTTTCTTTTTTTTTGTGTTTGGTCGTTTCATGTCATTATTACTTGAGTTGATTCTTCAATGTATAACACTGCGAAATCCTTTTCCATAATTTGATATATATTAATAAATAGACTAATAAGAGATATACTCAATGGTCAGAGGAGAGGGCTAAGTGAAGGGCATGCTCGGCTTCCTTCATCAACAGTCTTGTGAGTTGCTTTTGCCCTCTCCGGTACACTACGCTTGACCACTTGTTTCTGCTCATCCTTCTCCCATCCTCCAACTCCCTGTATCATATATTTCAAAACCTATTCAGTCACTCTGATATTCCACGCTTAAACTGTCTATATATATGATTATCCGACATTGTACCTCGATGCCTCCTCGAGGAGCCAAGCATCTTGTTCTTCACTGCCCGAATTCTCTTCCAGCTTCATCATCCTGTCCGTAAAAAATGCATCACTTGATAACAGTGCTGCAACTCAAAAACATGCTCAAGTACACAATCAATCCCAACTTAACTTGGGTATCTATATTTTTATTCTGATCCCACAAACAAAACACTTTTAGTTATCTCTTAATATCACTTCACAAGTGACGAATTCAATTGCTTACTTTGTATTAAGGAGATCCACAAGTAACTGCAAAGCTCCAGAATCCCCGCATGCTTCCCATACCGCCATCCTGACCTCAGTTTCAGAAGGTTGCTCGTCTGGTCTTGACTCTACAAGCTTTCAGGGAAAGAAAAAAAATACTCTTGTCTCAATGGAAGCAAATATCGAGTGATCAACTGGAAGACAAACGGTTGAATATCTTGTAGGATTTGGGTTTAAGTTGAACAGATGACGTAAGAAGAACAAAAAAAAGGGTGATTGAACATACCTCTTCGAGCATAGCTGAGACCTTGTAAATCTCATCTTCTTGCATGGCAATGGTCCTCAAGCCAGTCATAAAATCTTCTGGGAAAACTAGTTTGTTCATATATGAGGGCATCTTGCGCTGCCCAGACCAACTGAAATTACAGGATCTGACTGTTTCTGTCTCCTCGCTTTCTCTGACTTTTGATGTGGCTTGTGGGAAAAACCCACGATCCAGAACCGATTTTGGCAGTAGACACCGGAGTTGAGCGTTCTGCAATGAGGTTTTCCAGAGTTCAACAGTTACATATTAAATCAAAATTGTGGGTAAGATAGTGCGTAGACTTGTACAGCTAACCTGAGCTTCAAGAAGCTGTCCCTTGGAGTCAGAAAAAGGGATACTCGGAATCGCCTCCACAGGATAATGTACCTGAATAAAACCAATGTTACAGATGTGAAAACAAAATCGACGAGCATCTTCTTGATCTTGAAAGTTCATCAACATCCCCATGATACATCACTGGTTGATAAAAAGCAAGGAACTAAAGCAAATATTACCATGAGATAATCATCTGGATTGTTCTCTATCACAAATCCGTATAGGTAAAGAAGCTCCTGCATAGAGCAAGAAGGCACACCGATCAAACAGAGGACTAGATGTGACGCAAAAAACATATTTCCTTATACAAGACATTCAAGCAAACAAAACGAAATATCGGACTGGAAAACAAACAGGATCATTGGATTTGATTTTCCATTGAAGCTGCCAGGAACTGCAAAGTGACTTACCTCATTTCCTTTGTTACCATAACTGATCGTAATCTCCTTGTCTGGGATATGATTTTGTGCAACTGTTCAATTTACAGAATTGTGGCACTTAGTTTTCCACATATAGATCAAAACGAAGAGAGGAAAAGGAATGTTCGATACTCTTTGATAGATAATTGTAGAAAGTGAGAAGAACACAAAAAAATTTTTTAGCCAACCGGAGAGAAGGTACATGGAGAAAGGAACTCTAGATACTGATCCGGTCCCATCAACTTCCCAAGTCGCCACAGGCTTCAAATCTATACTGCCATAACCATAGTACATCTTACCACATCGGATATACTCATTAACCCTAGTAACATTATGGGACAGAGTGAAACTGAAAATCGAGTCTGTTTATATTTGAATAAAATTTGACATACCATGGTTGCAAAAGTCAATGCCAGGAACAAGCCCCTCAACCCACACAGTATCTCCGGGCCCTACAGATGTTGCGCCAGAGACTGGAGCCGAAATATCTACTAATCAGAAAATGAACAAACTCATGAAGTTTAGACTACTGGCCAGAGAGATTAAAAAGGCATTTCACATAGAATTCAGCAAACCAACATTAGTGACTTGCCTTTTTCCCCATTTGAATTAACTGGATTCGTTTCAGGTGTATGACTTGTTGATGGGCATCCGCCAACATCTTCCTGGATTTGTGGAAAAACGAAAGAATGTGGAAGAGGAATGTTCAAGGCACGACTCCAGAATACAGAATTGGCCCTGGCGTAAAGGAAAACGTCACTCAGCAGCCCTTTACAACACACAAAACTCTAGTTTTCTACTAATAAGAAATAACACCACTAGCCAACATACCAGAGGAAGTGTTCAAAGGAGACCTCGCTGCATAAACAGACAAAAAAAAAAAAATAGTTTGGTTCACCATCAACGAACAACAATTTTATCTAAAGCAGCGTAAATATGTTAGGTCCGTTAACCTTTCGGAATCGCCATCCAAAACAAGAAGCTTTTTCACGAGACCCTCCACTTTCTCATGGTAAAGTGAAAATAGCTTCTTCTTCTGAAAAGGCAGAGGATGAATTCACGATGGTCATCTTCCAAATTCGTGGTTAAATCAATGAAAGGAGAAAAGGTAGTTGCATCATATGATAAACAACATATTGGAATAAATGTACAAGATCTACCTGTAACTCGGTAGCGTGATACAAGTTTGTCCCTTTCAGCTCAAGGATCTCATCATCGGAAAACCAAAGAGGATTGCCAAAACGAGTAGGAAGCATATCAAGATACCTACCACATCATCTCTATACATATGAATCCTTTCGAACTTAGGCTTAATTATCAATGAAATCTCTGGTAAGAGATACAAACTTACGGCTTCCAAGAAGAGTTTTTACGAAGACGCTCCAAAGTGAGGAACAGAATCATGAGAAACCGGTCATCTACTTGTCCTTGTTCGAACATTTTCTGACACTCTGGACCCAGTACAGGATCCTGAAGAACTCTCATAGGAGTAATGGCCAAATCAAGCGGAACAACAAGCAAAACATCTGAAAATGATCGGTAATGAGTTTTTCGACATCAGATTCTCACTTTGGTTGAGGAGAAAAAACTGATCTTTACCATCGGAAGCTTCAGTGGAGCTGGAGGCGAATATGCCAAATCCTTTTCGGGAATCGGAATATTTGATGTTGCAGCCTCGTAGTTCAGCTCCGTTCACCTGAAATTCACCAAACAAAGATCGAAACCCATCAGAGAGATACAAGAACAAATTACATGATAAGACCAACTAACGAATCACTAAATTCCGTCGTTTTCGAACCTGAAGCCAATCAAGGAACATTTCGAGTTTCGCTTCTTCTTCTGAAATCGCCATTCTCATAAGATCAATCCTCCGGCGAAGACCAAAACGCCGGCTACGGGTTTAAGCGACATTTTCAATCGTACAGTCAACAGCGCTGAGCTATTCATGGCCAAGCAAAAGTAAATTCTTTGGCCCATTAATTCATCAAAAACAAAATTTGGCCCATTAATTCACTGAAGTAAAATAAAAACATTACGAGGAATCGGACCAAACATCCATTACTTGAAGAAATCGGACTGAACCAGCTGAGCTAATAGAATTTTTAGCCAAAGAGCGGTAAAACAATTATAGCATAGCATTGCTTGGTCAGCTTATACCCATAATTATGTCTAAGTTGTAAGACTAAATCGAAATGATGTCGTTGTGCTTCGACCAACGAATGCCTTCGTCTCGCTGGGCTTTCTCTATTCATGTTGGGCCTATTTTAAACAAAGAAACAGAAACCTATGCTACAAGATGACTGACACTTTAGACAAGGTTTCAGGGTACTAATGAAAGAAATCACAGAAAGTACATTTTGTATCAGCGCCAGATTTAGGGAATTTGCACTTAATATCCAAAAAAAACTTACAGTATTGGAAAAATAACCAAAACCCCCTATAATTTTTCAAAAGAATCCCCACAATTTAGTCATTTTTCTAATTATAAAAGGTTTTTTGGTTATTTAGCTAATTTACTCTTAAAAATTTGTCATTTTTCGTATATACGTTTTTTTTTTTGTTAGTGAAGAAAAAAATTTCCATAAAAACTTGTGTTTGAAAAACTTGCGGATGGAGAGTGTTGGAACGCCAAGATTTATAATCTAAGATTAATTTTTCTAAATAAAGTTTTCAGAGTTTAAGATTTAAATTTTGGAGTTTAAGGTTCCATATTTATACTAGGTCTATTAAATTTAAATGTTTGATCCAATTTTGTCTTCGAACAAAAAAATCAAAAAATGAACATTTGGAAGAATAACTGAAAGGTGAGAATGAAGCATGTACTTCCAATGAGAAGCAACCAACTGACAGCGAGCATCATCAAAAATATTTGGAGCAAACAAGTAGACCACTTGAATATAAAAAAGACATACCTAATGAGAAAATTCGTTCTCCCAATGCACATCATAAAAAACTTCTTACCCTCGTTTCCATTTCAGAAACATCAGACAAGAGTAGAGAAGAATGTAATCTAGGTAAGAGTTTCCGACATTGACTATCGTCTTTCGAAGAGCGCAAGAGACAAACCCCGATGTATCACCCAACATATGGTAAAGTTGTCTAGTCTCAATTTCCTAGTGTGGTCTCCGCGATTTAGATTTGATTTCGAGCATTACCAAATATTTTTTCCGAAAAAGTCTTCTAGATGGTTCCCCAAAACCAACGAAAGAGGGAATCTTGGTTGCATGTACTAAGAGCTTCGAAGAGGTGTTGATGAGCCCGTTGGTGCTCGTACAAAGCCTCATGGATCTGATATGCTTCTTCTCTACTTAATAAGCGTTAGTGCTCTCCAATTTACGGCTGGTTTTTTGGGTCCTTGACTTAGCAGATTGTATTGGTGGGATATGTTAAGTTTTTTGGACTATGTTAATTGCTTAGGCTTATTTATGCATAAATAACCTTGTACAAACGTTTATTGAAGAACAAGAAAACATTCATTAATAGATGGTGATTAGAATTAAGAAATTGTGTATTTACTTTGGTTATACTTAAGGAGTTTAACCCTACATATTGTCTTGGTGCATTTATACATAATATATGACATTTCGTAATCTAACTTACTTTGTGGTTTATATGATTTATATGTATGTCTTTGAAAAAATGTTGCGAGCTTTTCCCTTGCATGGTACTGCATAATGTTGAACTTGTTCCTGATGGATTCACCACCCATAAAGCAATCCCTAAGATCGATGAAGGTATAATTAAAGATGAAGTAGAGGTATTAATCTATATATTTGCTAATGTAAATATGATTTCTTATAGCATATATATTTTGTCGCGTAGATCATGACTGGTATTTAACCTCTCTGCCCTCTACTTCGGGTGAGATAGATGATTTTTACAAGAACATGTTACGACCTAAAAGATGGAAGCTGGATTGTTGTAGATCTCCCCATGTCTGTGATGCCCATTGGTCATAGTCAGGACCAACTTCCTTACATTAGTGTTTGATGGACATACATTTAGTGCAAAGACGGATCAAATCAAAGATGATGATCAAACTAGTAAAGTTGATTTATTCAACTTATGATGTATAATGTATTACATTCCAAGTCATCTATTACATTCAAAGTCAGGTAACATCAATATCACTTCGACAATACTTACAACTCTCTTTACTAATTTGCCTTTTACCATTGTTTTTTCTTTTCTTTTTGAAAAAACATTTTTTCCATTGTTTTTTTTTTGTTTTGTTAACCGTGTGAATCCCAAGGGCTTTGATAAGGTTGGTGTGCCTTTGGCACTCTTGAGGAAGACAGTGAAGACTTCTAGGAGAATGGCTCGCAAGACAGAGAAGAGAATGAGTCAACATGGTGGCTAAAATATGCAATTGATGGAAGAAGGAGGATACTACTCTTGCTGGGAGAAAGTCTCTACCTTATTAAATAATGCTCAATCTATTAAGTCGTTTAGTGTCAAGAGAACTTATGTATTTAAGCAATCTTATTGCTTAGGGTTATGTATGAAATCATTTTATCAAACAGGATGAAAATCTAAAGCTTTCTTTCTCTCTAAATTCTCTTCTATCCTTGCTCTTCTTCAATCTCTTTCTCTCTTTCTGTTCGAATCCAATAAGCTCAAATCCCGAACTTATCAGGCTTTCTAGACCCGAAAACTAATCCCACGAGATCCACGTTTCACTGTCCATTTTGCTATGGTGGTCTAGAGTCGAACCCGGGTGGCGGAACTCAAAGCCGTGAGCCCATTACCACCATGCCACAACCGCCTGGTTTATTTCTTCCATTGTTGCAACCACCTCTACTTACAACTCTCTTTTTTAGTGTCAAGAAATCTGTATAATGCAAACAAATCTTTTCAGTATAAGCAGATCGATTATAAACTAATCGAATCAAATTATAACTAAAACTAAACTCAGTTAAACCGAATGAAACCAAGCTTGAAAACTGAAATTCGTTTCGAGGTAAAATTTTTTTAACAAAATAAAGTTGTGACTAATTGGGTTTAGAGCTAATTTTATTTGCAAGATCGAATGGTTTTCAAAATGGTTTAACTAATCAGAGATATCGAACATGGTTCTCAATAAACCGACAAAGATTATCTAAACCGAAAAAAAACAATGTCGAAACCAAAAATCAAACCTGATCGATTTTGATTTGGTATAAACAAACAATCCAACGAATTGAACCAAACCCGAAGAACAAACCGGCGTCGTTAAACTCTTATCACACGCAAATCAGAAGATTCCCAAAAAGTTTTGAGATTTGGCAGCGAAAGAGAGAGAAGACAAGGACGAAGGAGGAAGCAGTAACAATGGCGGCGGATATGCCGGAGGCAACAGTACAGAACATTCTGGACCAAGAGTCTCTTAAATGGGTTTTCGTCGGAGGGAAAGGAGGTGTCGGGAAGACGACATGCAGTTCTATCCTCGCAATTTGTCTCGCCAGTGTTCGATCCTCCGTTCTCATCATCTCCACCGACCCGGCTCACAATCTCAGTGATGCGTTTCAGCAACGCTTCACTAAATCTCCCACTTTGGTTCAAGGCTTCTCCAATCTCTTTGCCATGGTATGCTTTCTCCGATTTCGTTTCTAGATCAGAGGGAACTTGGTCATTCTTCACCGGGATTTGATCTCCAATCGCCCAATTTTCAGTCTCAATCTGCATGTTCTTAGCTATATTTGCTTGATTGTTCGATCAATTTCGATTTGAAAATCAGTAATTTAGATTTATTGCTTAATTGTAACAACAAGGTCTGATCAATTCCTACCCTTACATATATCAAATTCCCACTGATCATTTGTACCTCTCCAGCATAAATTGCGTATTCCCACTGAGACTGAGTTTTTTGGGGATTAGGTTTGGAATTTGGATGTCGAAACTTTGGGTAGATTTGTACCTCTCCAACAAGGCTGTTTCTGTCAAATTCAATGTCAATTCGAACAAATTTTTTCCAGAAAATTGTTGTTTTCTGTGGTTCTCTTAGATGATGAGTAGAAAAGCTCGATGATGAGTTACTCTTAGATGTGTCTGCGTGTATGTATATACACAATATACAAGCAAATGCTTCTAGGAATATGATTGTCGTTCCTTCACTTCTTGATAGTGAATCTTGCTTGCTTTTCTCAGGAGGTGGATCCTACCGTTGAGACTGATGACATGGCTGGTCCAGACGGGATGGATAGTTTATTCTCTGATTTAGCGAATGCGATTCCTGGAATCGATGAGGCAATGAGCTTTGCTGAGATGTTGAAGTAAGTAAATACACTCCGAGTCATTTCGTTCTATTAACAATTGTCTGGCATTTACAATGTGGTATCACAGTCATGGTTTTTACATGTTTATGTTTCCTTAGGTTGGTGCAAACAATGGACTATGCAACTATTGTGTTTGACACAGCTCCAACTGGACACACTCTCCGCCTGTTACAGTTCCCTGCCACGCTAGAGAAGGGGCTTTCAAAGTTGATGTCTTTGAAGAGTAGATTTGGTGGCTTGATGAACCAGGCATGTCTTAAGCTTGTAAAACTCAATTTGCTTGGCAATTGATAATTACTCTTTGGTGTTTCTTTTGGCTGATTTTTCTCGGAACTGGTTCGTGTTGCAGATGAGCCGTATGTTTGGCATGGAAGATGAGTTTGGGGAGGATGCTCTGTTGGGAAGACTTGAGGGTTTGAAAGATGTGATTGAACAAGTAAATCGGCAATTCAAAGACCCGGTAACATTTTCTCAATTGTTTTAGTTTTATGCTATTTTCAGTAGTTATTGACTGTTTTCTCAACTCTGTTCATGATTTTAATTTTTTTTTTTCATCTGGGGTTACTTTCCATATGCATGTCATTACTTTGTTTAGGATTTGGCAGGTTCATCTGCATAGGTTAAAATGTTACACATTGCTAACAAATTCTACATTTTAGGATAAGGAATTGAAACGTTTGGCTCCATTTTGCAGGATTTGACAACGTTTGTTTGTGTCTGCATCCCCGAGTTCTTGTCTCTCTACGAAACAGAGAGACTTGTTCAGGAACTCGCCAAGTTTGAGATTGACACACATAACATTATCATCAACCAAGTATTATACGACGACGAAGGTGCCTACTTTTTGTAGATCATTCCCTCTTATCTATCTTCTCTCAGTAGCAAACTTTTGTGTCTATATACAAATTTTAATGGTTATTCTCACTTGCCTTTTCTCTAGATGTGGAATCCAAGTTGCTTAGAGCAAGGATGCGGATGCAACAGAAGTATCTGGATCAGTTCTATATGCTATACGATGACTTCAATATCACAAACCTTCCTCTGCTTCCGGAAGAGGTAAGAATGCATGGCATTCATTAGAGACTCAATACTCTGCAGAGATAGCATACATCCTGAGATTTGCACTTGTTGTGGATATTTGAATGACAGGTCACAGGGGTTGAAGCCTTGAAGGCGTTCTCTCATAAGTTCTTGACGCCGTACCATCCACCCACGAGCAGAAGCAATTTAGAGGAAATGGAGAGGAAAGTACACACATTGCGTTTGCAGTTGAAAACAGCTGAAGAAGAACTCGAACGGATGAAGAGTGGCTAAGGATTGTGGCCCTTTGATCCTAAGTTTCTTTCCGAGCCAGATTCACTTGATTTCTACGTGGCGTCTTATGTATCTGGATTTTTATTGAGTTTCTTCTTGTTTTCGTTTTGAGCTATTTATAGGTGGAAATTATACTCAAGTCTATTTCTCTCTAAGCTTATAGGACCCGGATCAAACAGAATAATCTTTTGTCTTCTTTAATTGTCATACAGTGGCTTAATTTTCAGTTGTAATAATGAAGACTACGAATTGTATATCATACATTTAAACTCATGGTAGGTGCTTTTTACATTGAGTTGAAGGGTCTCTGTCAAATACTAATAAATTTTGCATCATACGTAACAAAACAGAAAACCGAGAAAATAAATTCTTCGTTTAATCAAAAGATTGGTGAAGTCATTTTTTTGTTCTTTGGGAAAACTAGAGTCATTTCACAAGAACCCACTTTGTACACCACAACAAATCATGTATCATTAATTATTATTATGTGCAAAGTTTATCATTCTAACAATCCTTCCTCCATCCAATTCTCAACTCTCTAAGATGATAATATATCCACGAAAACGTTAAAAAGTATCACTGCTTCATAAGTTGTGTATCAAATAGTTAGATTCTCTTGTATAGCTATGAACGATCCAACAATGTTACCTCCGACGTCTGGGAATGCCTCACTCCTGGGCAGTGGTCGGACTTTACCTTTCCGATCAACTTCCACTGGATACTTTAGCAGATGTCCTCTCATGTCTGAGACTTCTTCATCTGCAAACTGTTTCCAATTCTTCTCCCCCATTGCTCTCACTTTCCTTACACATTCTATACTCTCCGGTTGCGTGAAACAGTCATCTAATGTTGCCATGTGCTCTGCCCAGAGCGACATTCTGTATCCATAGATCTGCACAACAAAAAAGAAGAAGGCAATGATCCAACCTCTGCAACTGGAAAATGAACTCGTGATAGATTTATCTTTATGTGGTTGTCGGGATTTACCTGACCCCGAGGACCAGAATATTTCCTTGCCCATGTATGTTGAGGCTGGTAAGCTCCCATTGCAATCTCTGTATCCCTTGTTCCTTCCATTGATCGTTGGTTTATGTTTGCAGAACCAATTACTACGTATTCATCATCGACTACCATCCCTTTCGAGTGAACATATATCATAAATCTTCTGCTTTTCCGACTCAATGCCTGCGATACCATCAGGAATTATCGTTTCAACAACAGGAGCAAGTTAAGCAGTAGGCAGTCTCGGGTTTAGTTACCTGAGGAGTGTTAGCAGTACTTGGACTTCCTGTTCCCGAGTTATCGATTCCATCCACCATTTCTCTGTTGCCAAGACAGAAGAAATTGAGATAATCTTGTGGGGAGAATGCTCCTTCAAGTCCGGTCTCCACTAACGCCTTGTAGACAGTCTCATACATCATCTGCATTGTCTTGTGCTGCAACGATGATAACACGGATATTCAGTTTCATAATCTCCAAATACACGGACAGAACTCATGTAAGAAGCATGAGTCTTAAATGCATATATCACTTTTAAATCGTTCAATCTTATTGATGATATATGGATCCATCATGCGTTAAGAACACATAACAACAGGAATATATCTACTAGTTCCCACTTAGTTTTGTGAGTTCTGATATGAGAAAAATGATTTTGGCTTAGACAAACCACGCAATAAGTCTTACTCAGAACTACCTGCCAATATAGAATCCTCTGGGTAGCAGCGCCTGTTGGAACACCTTCTGGCCACATTGGAATGACAATATATGCAGCAAAGCGTTCATTTGCCCTGATCTTTTCAGCTATCTTCAACGCAATCTCCATAGGAATTAAATTATTCGCACCTACACATCAACATTGTAGAGCAATGTAATGTTAAGAGCCAATGCAACTCAGAAAAAGAAAAAAACTCAAATGTGAAATCAAGAAAAATCAGAGAGCGACACAAATACAGAAGTAACCTAAAGCTAGTACAAAGTTTAAAAAGTAGATGTAATTTCATAGATATCGCAACATATGACACAGTTTAGGATATATAGACAAAAGCGACTGATGTCTAACCTACGACAATGACTCATAACTGTAAGAAAAGAAATGAAGTTTCTTGTATGCTTGAAATAAATAAGCAGAGACATATAACCAAACCTATGTCCTTGTGCGCATTCCAGTTGTAGGAAGACCCAATGAAATACTGATTCTCGATATAAATGAAGTGTTGGGCTGCACGAATGGCCTTAACATACGCTGTGTGAATGCTCATATCAATGAGCACGTTCTTCCCACACACCAAGTTCTATCCAAAACAATAACCTTTTCATGGATTAGTTTTTCGAAATGTTTATGATAGCTACAGATTTCTTTGAATTTTCAAGTCACCTTGCATGTAGCCTCTTTTGGATCTTTTGGGAAACCTTTCACAGAGTTTGAATCGATTGAACGGAAGATCTGTATCAAACCAGAAAAACATCAGCTTAGCCTGCATAATATGAACCACAATTATATTCCCACTAATGAAATAATTTTCCTGGACAATAGATTTGGACCAAACTTCAAAATTTGCATGGTATGACATCTTTCATCGACTCTATGAAATAGTCTCAACAATGAAAGACCCATTTCATATCCATGGCTAGAGATAAAAAGAAGAAACGGGTACAAGGAAACTGATGTCAGACGATATGTTGCTAAATCAGTCAGTCTAGTCACTAATTATTAAATATCATATGTTCAATCAAGATAGCCGACACATACTAGGAGAAAATGAATATTGGTTGGTTCCGCCTTAATGCTAAAGTTCATCTCGAACTCCCATGCAATGCTAAAGACTGGCGCAAGATCTAAATCATGGCTTCGTAAAATACTCAACCTCTGGACATTAATAGTATTGATGTTCTTACCTGAACATGCCAAGCCTCAGGATCGTTCTCACTAACGGTAGGGGTATCAGAAACTCCTAATATATCTGGAATCCTATCAATCCTTAACAACGCATCGTCATAGGAAGTCTTAAACTTCTTGATCCCGCTAGGCTTCGCAGCCTTCAACCATCTCTCCTCGAAGTTGGTCAGCACATCATACGCAGCCGGGCCATCGATCTTACTGTGTAAATCATGCCATGGCTCTCTTGGACATCCCGAAAGGTTTCCCTGATGAAATGATGACATTAATAAGTACACAAAGTTAATGTTATCCCATCCAGAATAAAAAGATCGGCTCCCAGATGGTTATCGATGTTAGAGCTCAACAAAACTTGATGTTTACAACTGAAAAAATCCACCAGGGGGAGCTATTCAAGATTGTGAAAAAAGATACGAAAACTGAAGAAACTTTGGAAGCCAAGATCTACTTTTCTAAAGAATCAAAAATCAGCAATCTGGTTTTATATGACACAACAAAGCACGTGTATTGAAAATTTGAAATTGTTAGAAATCAGTGAATTGCTTGCACAGTCTAAAAAAAAAAAAACAATGAAGCCAGAACAAAGACTAAAGACATAATGTCAAACAATACCGCTTAATCAAGTTCAAGATCATATTTCCATAAAAAGAACGAATTTCGCTTCTAGCTACCATTCAAGGTAACTTACTAAGTAATTTCCAAGAAAGTTACGCAAGAATTTAAAATGAAAGAGGATATTAAGAAACTGTACCGTAAAAGTGGGGTTGTGAAAATCATCTTTATGAACTGTCTGTAGTGTCCTGAACAACGGATGTTGAGGAGTGTCATATCGGCCATCACACAAATCAAGCCCACCAACAAAAGCTACAATTTTCCTTCTGTTACCACCAGCATCGGCATCTACTATTACGTTTTTTTGGTGATGTGTATATATTGTCCCCACTTCCTGATAGACTAAAAAATTTAATTAGAAGTTGGGTACCTAGTTTAACCAAAAAAATGGAAAAAGAAAGTGATACTCTACCCTCTGTTTGACCCAGCTATGTCGCTTTCCAGCATTTCGAGGGCAGAGCAGGACTTGAACTGAGGAGTGCTTGAAAAAACGGCGTGTCTCCTCATCATGGGTTGCCATAACGCCATCCTGTATGTACATTTACCAAGTTGAGTCAAAAGATAAAACTAAAATGAGACACAAGAAATCTTACAAGCCATGCCAAATATATAAGGTACATATCTTGAAATGAAGTAGTAGTTACTACATGAAACCGGCTTTTCCTAATCCTGAATTTCAAATTCATCTGACTTACTAAGTTATAAGGAAAATTGTTAATATATAAGAAGGAAGGAATGTCATAAAACCAGAGCTATCGATTAATGAAACTCTAAATGAAACTCAGACTATATATGAAATAGAATACGAAATATTTATCAGAAAATAAAGAATAAAAACGAAAAGAAATGACAGCCAAGGGTGTGTAACGTACTGTTTTATAACCTAAGATGCTACGTGAAGTTGGGTCATCCCAAATCAAAAGCAGGACTCTCACGCCTTCTTGGGACTTTGATCTTAGGAGCTCACCAAGGGTACATTCTGATGCCGGACCTGCTTTATCCCGAACCAGCCTAACTTTGTGCCACACTGACCAACCCGTGATATAAATTAAACGCCTTGCCTGGCGAATGGCGTCAAACATATCATGCCAACACTTCCCATGTTCGTAAGACATTCCATTGTCTAGTCTTATACTCGGGAGTATCCCTTCTGGGACATGTGCATCTTGGTACAGTGTCACAGTTCCACCTTTTCTTAGCGGAAAATATGTTCCAGGTACCCCTTGGTAATCAGGACCTGCCCCAACTCCATGATGATAAACACTAAGTTTTTCCATAGGAGTGTACTGGATCGATAATGATAAATATGCCCCTGGTTTACAAGGCTTCCCACTACTGTTTAGAATCGGATAACTTCCTTCAATTTTGGCACCTGAGTATATCTGTTCCACCGGGATTGTAACCAAGCCTATAAGCTGTGAACCCACAACATCACTGTCTTTAACAACAAAATGAACTTCTGCAGCATGATGAGCAACGGGAACATAAAAATGTTGCATCCAAACAGGATTTTCGCTGTTGCTCATGACATATGTTCTTCCAATTACAGCACCTGCGACTGATACAGAAACATAAGGATCACTGGTAATCTTCCTGCTAAGCTGCCCTTCAATTTTTCCTGGCAATCTTCCAAACATGTCACCCAGTGTCTTGTGGAACATATCCATGTTTGGGAGATTTTGTGCATGATAGATCCAGATATCCAAATTCCCATGTAACAGTAGGACCTTCAAGGACCCTTTACTAAAGAGTGTCATCTGCATATCCGCACTATGTGGCGATTCAGAAGATGCATAGCCAGGAGTATAAGAACTTGACGAATCTACTCGGTCTAAGATTGGCAAATGAGAGTTACTTGGAAAGGAGCTGTTAGGGTAACCATACAGTTCCCCAGGACGACTTTGCCAAGAGTTGGAAGGGTAGGAAGATAACTGTGGAACCGAGGGAGCTGGGTGGTTATCAGAAACGTGCAGACCACTAAGAAGTTCATCCACGGGAGGATAAGCAGATCCGGAATTGCTTACATTATCATGAGCCGTTCCTGCTACAGAACCGAGACAGTCTTGCCTTTGATATTCTGGATAGCCTTGAGTTTTTGGGGGAGGAGGAGGCTCTTGGGGTTTAGTTTCAGGCGGGGGAGCTTGATACTGCCCTGGCTCTTGATACGGATAGTTGGGACGCGGACCATAGGCGCCAAAGTTACCTTGCGGTTGATGAGCAGGAGGATAAGGATAAGGAGAAGGCTGGTAGTCGAAAGAATGGCGTTGATACTCTGGAGGAGCGGAGAGAGATGATGATGGTGGGTTGTGGCTATAGTCCAATGGTCCCGAATGTGTGCCTGAAGAGTGGTGATGAGGAGGTGGTGATGCAAATGGTGGTGGTGGGTAAGGATAACAAGGGGCATTGTATTGAGTGGTTGGGGGTGGTGGGTATGGCTCAGAGCTGGGAGGTGGTCTATAAGGAGCTGGGTATGGGTAAGGGTAAGGGTAAGGGTATGGGTACTGACCATAAGGATATGGATAACGTGAACCATGATTCTCCATTTTCAATCAAGCACATAAGCTACTGATCTCGAGCTGATTCCTCTGGAGGAAAATTCAAAACAAAGTAAGATCAATCACACCTAATCAACAAC
This sequence comes from Arabis hirsuta, assembly GCA_964056655.1. Classification (NCBI taxonomy): domain Eukaryota; kingdom Viridiplantae; phylum Streptophyta; class Magnoliopsida; order Brassicales; family Brassicaceae; genus Arabis; species Arabis hirsuta. The sequence continues at coordinate 207,427 of OZ053307.1, forward strand.
AAATCATAAACTCGCAGGATTCAAAATCCTCTTCTTCCGAATCAAAGAACACCGAAACCTGTTAATCCCGACGACTCAAAATCACCACAGAATCATACAAGACATGTAACGCAGGAGACGAGAATTTGGGTTTAATTAACAAGAGCGATTCGTATTTCTTTGAATTGATGCGAAAAATTGTACAAATTCCGATGAAGTTTCGATGAAATTACCTTGCCGGAGCTGAGAAATGGTGGGACCTAACGGATCCGTCGGAGAAGAAACGCGATAAACGCGTACGTACGAAATCTTTTGTTTTTCTTTTTTCTTGGTGCAGTCGTTGATACAGAAACGGGCTATTCCAGGTTCCTAGCGTTTCTCTTTTGTTTTGGAAGATACCTATTACAGCCGGTTGCATATTTCCCGCTATGCCACGTGTTATTCTATGATTGGTCCAACTCACCTGTACTTATTACTGTATATCCAATCTATTTGTTCTTCTACTATTCTGCCGGATTTCTATTTATAGGTTTTTCTTATAGATTTTTATCTACATCTGATAATTACACCATATTAGTAACAAGTAGGGAAAGAAAAACCAAATTGGACATTACAATGACTTGAAAAAATTAGATATATTGATTTATCTTCAAAATCTTACAATTTACAGTAAGCTTTTGTTCATCAAGTTTTATAATACCAGACAATAATTTTGTTTTCTTTACTTTGTTGCCATTAATAAGACAATGATTTATTATGTTTCTTTGGTATATATGGCAGTAAAAACGAGATTTTACTCCCACGTCACAGCGATTGGGCTTCTCACCTTATACTGGTCACAAATCCATACCAAAGCTCCAAAGGAAGAAGAAGACGAGTTTATAGAAGCAAACGTCACCGTATAACTCAAACTCTCTCGAACCTTCTGGAACTTAAGAACGTTCGGCTCCACCTTCACTTTCACACCTTTTGGTTCCACAACGTGAGCCACATACTCACACGCCGGTGACCCAACATTCGTCACAGTCCTCTTATATCTCACCGTTTTCAACTTCTCCCAATTCACCGCGAACGACGGATAGTTCAAATCACCGGGACTCAAACCGACGCCGTTTGTAGGACACGCGTACTTCGTTCCGGAGAACAAGAGTACTCTCTCGGCGCTGTAATTCAAGCTGCAGAGGTAGTTAAGGTAATCGACGGTCGAGATATCATATACCAGTCCCGGATCTACGGCTCGCGTCGGTTCCACGTGTCCCGAACCAAAATCAAACGCTGTAGCCGCCGAGTTGGGTCCCGCGCCCATATCTCCGATTGGTTGATTCCTGTTGTTGGTGATACTCGCCGTCGTCATGAGCGCCGATTTGATCATCGCCGGTGACCAATCGCCGTGAACGGATTTGATTAGAGCGGCGATTCCACTGACGTGTGGACAAGCCATCGATGTTCCAGAGATGATGTTGAATTCGACTCGTCTCGGATCTGAATCGAGAAGGCTCGGGCTCGAGAACGGCGACCAACCAGCTAAGATGTTTAAACCGGGAGCCGTAATGTCCGGTTTAACAATTTCCGGTCCGGCGACACTAGGTCCTCTAGATGAAAAAGCAGCGACGATCGGAGCAGTTGCTCCGTACACTGTTCCTCTGAATCGAATAGAAGCGACGGTTGCGTTTGCCGCACCACCACCACCGGAGACATACTTCAGCAAGGTAAAACCGTCGGTAAATCCGATCGAAACCGCCGGTAAAACGTGAGGATCAGCTAGAAGCTCCTCTCCTTCCGTCACTCTGCTCACCAGAAGCATCGCTACTCCGCCGTTCCGTTTCACCTCTGCCCCCTTGGCCGTTCTACCGCTGGCTCCTCTTAAGCAAATGACGATTTTACCCTCGACGAGTTCTTTCGTGAGCGAGTTCCGAACACAGAACTCTGCTCCGCTTCCTCCTCCGGCCGTTCTGTTATACACTAAAGGCAGATTCTTAAAGCCTTTCCCTTTGTACAATGACGATCCGATCAAGTTCTTACCACCGATCCGGACAATCGCCGGAAACGTCCTGTCCGTATAACTTGCGGCAACAGTCGTCAACCACGGCGCTCCATTACTTAACGTGGATTCAGTTGGACCTGAGTTACCAGCAGAGCAAGAAACGAAAATGTTCTTCTGCATCGCTCCGAACCCAGAGATAGCGATCGGGTCGACGTAAAACGGACGTGAAGATCCACCTAGCGACAGAGATATCACGTCGACACGGTCTGAAATGGCTCGGTCAATGGCGGCAATTACGTCGCTGCTTGCACAGCCTAACGCCCAACAAGCTTTGTAAGCAGCAATTCTCGAACTAAACCTCATCCCGGAAGCGAAAAGGCCTTTGGCTTGACCATAATAACTCGCTTTATGGACAATGCCTCCCGCAGCTGTTGAGGCTGTATGCGTCCCGTGTCCTTGTTTGTCTCGAGCCGACCTAAGAAATCAAGAATCACGCGATTTTGTTATAGCAATTATAACCATCCTAATACCAAGAAAATATGTTTTTGTTATCTAAATGACCTTATGTATTGTATGGAATCTGAGTGCATGGCTTAAAGCTCTCATTAACAATTAGAGACCAACCAATGTGAGATCAGTAGAAGTTGAAACTAGAGTGTTATAGTATTATAATTATTCTTTCAACCGTCTAACCTGAAATCCTCGGTTTCATTGATTTTCCCAATGATGGATTCGTAGCCTTTGTAAAACGCACCAGCTCCAATGATTTTCTTGTTACACGAAGAAGAAGAGAAGTTCGTGCCTTCGTCGCACGAGCCTTTCCATCTAGACGGAACGGGAGGCATGTGAGTGTCTCGAAAGCTCACGTGCTCCGGAGAGATCCCCGTGTCAACAAGGCCAATGATTACATCCGAGGCTAGGCTCGTCTCGTTCCAAAGTCCGATCCCAAACTCGAGACCAAGAAACTCAGGAGAATATGTCGTGTGTAAAGATAAGAGCTCCTCTGGATAAGCCGAGAGAAACCCTTTTGTGTTCTTGACCGTCTCAAGCTGGTCGTCGGTGAGAGTCGCGGAGAAGCCGGACATGGCATTTTCGTAAATATAGTGAATCTCGGGGAGAGAAAAATCATCATCTTGAAGATTCTCCGTTTGAAGTGAATCAAAAAGCGAAGTTACGATGTGTTGTGTATTGGTCTTGGCAGTGTGGATCACGTAGGTTTGTTTGGCATTATTTGCTGATGTGAGGAAGATGAGAAAGAAGAAGAAGAAGATTAAGGATCTGACGAACATCATGGGACTGTTGTCGTTAAAGGGGGAAAAGAACATTAAAGAAGTCGATATTGTATCGTGTATGATTCTTAGGACTCCTCTCTGTTCGTATATAACACACAAAGATTTGCGTGACGTGTGTGAATACTGTGAGCTGTGAGCTGTGAGCTGAGGAAAATGTGACTAGAAAGAGCAATATAAAAGAAAAAGGTTTGGTTTTATCAGTGAAATATATGTGACGTTTTGTAACTGTCGCTATTGTGTGGTTCTTGTGCGGGTCCGTCTGTTACTTAAATGTTGCTTTACGAGTGAGTCGTGGGTTCATTTATATTTTACCAATAAAAACAAACAAATAAATACTACAAGTTTTTGATTAATACTATCACTTTATATAGAAGAGTTCGGGATAATAAAATATTTGCCTAACCGAAAGCGGCAGCTTAAAGGAATAAAGTTTTGCCTATTGATACGTCATCCATCAAATACTTAAGTGATTCTGCATCTTTCACACATCATTTTCGTGTGCAGAATTGTGATTTATGCTGAGTCGTGTTTGCAACTATGCATGATTTCATAGTTAAACTGGCCAATTTGTTTAGTAATTACTTCATCTTTCCATTCCATATAATTTTCACATTTCATGATTCTGCAATGTTACCAACGAAAATGTTAAGTAAATCTGGACAATAAAACAAAACAGTGGATGAAATGACTTTTACTCTTAAAAAAACAAATCGTGTAAGTTATAGTTTTCTATATATATCTCGTGCTCGTTCTGATTTTAGTAAATTTGAACAATAAAACAAAACAGTCGGTAAAGTGACTTTTACTCTAAAAAAAACAAGTCGTGAAAGTTTGAATTTCTTTTAAATATCCCATCGCGTTATCCTGATATATAATTCCACAACACACTGTGATTATACGATTGGTCACTCTTCCACTAACTAAATACACATTAGCTCTGCGAAACACAATTATGTCACTAATTAATTCGTATACACATTAATTGTTGTAAACTAATAATAACGTCTTATAATTAGTTGTAAATCTAGATAACGTCTAATAATATCTCATTTCGGATTTTTTTAAAAATTGATTATAGAAAGTAAAAAAACAGGTAGTAGATTAGAAGGAGGAGGGAGATGCAGGTTCCACCGCCGGTAGTTAGACATTAAATGAGGGGGACAAGGCTATAATTGGGGCGTGACTTAATATTACTCATTTCTAAGTTTTCTTACCTCCTCGATATTTTTCATATATGCTTCATCAAATCATTGCTTGTTCACACTCACGCACCGAATCTTGGCTTTGAAGCCAAGTTGGAACACGTAAGCCGACGACTAACATTGTTTTTTCAGTTTATTCACTCCTATGAAATTAAGTCAGAGAATATAATATTCATCGTAACATCCCATTTAATTCGATACATTAAAAAATTTGTTATACACCATATAATTGGTTCACATTGTTTTGACTCTTACCAAGATCTTATTATTTATTTTGGACATATATACTTGCACATTTGGGATAATTAATCTTTTTTTTTATTTGTTTGCATGCTATATAGGAGGGAAAATACTATGAAGTGTAAACATATAAATAACACACACGCTGAAAGTCATCATCACAGCCCGTCTAGCTCAGTTGGTAGAGCGCAAGGCTCTTAACCTTGTGGTCGTGGGTTCGAGCCCCACGGTGGGCGCTTTATTTTTATTTTTAATATTGTTTATTTTTTGTTTAAAATACTAAATGGGCTGTACATATTATTGGCCCACGTGAGATGAGCCCATAACCGTGGCGGGTGATGATTCCTTATATAGAGAGAGGTACTAGCCAAATCCACTCCATAACGGTAAGAAATTAAAGGATTTTCCTTCGAATTCCTTTTAATACGCTCTTCTTCTTCTCCCCTTTGTTCTAGATTCGGCGATTCGGTGTAGTACAGTGTGGTGTTTCGCTTGTTAATTGATGGGTGTGGGAGGAAAGTTCTGGGATTTGCTCAGACCTTATGCTCAACAACAAGGGTTTGATTATCTCAGAGATAAACGTGTCGCTGTCGATCTTTCCTTCTGGATCGTTCAGCATGAGACTGCCATTAAGGGTTTTGCCCTTAAACCTCATCTCAGGCTCACTTTCTTCCGCACAATCAATCTCTTCTCAAAGGTCCCATTTTTATGCTTTGAATTGTTGGTTCTCTTTCTTGTTATGGTTCGATTGGATTTCCGAAATTCGTCTACCACTAGTCTTTTTTCCCGGCTTCGTTTTCTCTTTCTGGGAATGTGGGTTCTTCTAATTTACGGGTTTGCTTGATTTTACTTCTTGGTTCCGCTGTCGAAATGATCATAATGCGGTTTAGGGTTTTTACAGTTTGGAGCGTACCCAGTTTTTGTGGTTGATGGTACACCATCACCGTTAAAATCTCAGGCGAGAATCTCCAGGTTTTTCCGATCTTCTGGAATTGATACTTCGAGTCTACCTACGATCAAAGAAGGCGTCTCGGTTGAGAGAAATAAGCAGTTTTGTGAATGGGTTAGGGAATGTGTGGTAAGTTGGGTTCCCTTTCAAATCTTGATGCTAGTTTTGTTTCACAATATTTCCTTTATGAACTTTTTTGCTTCTGTAGGAGCTACTCGAATTGCTCGGTATCCCGGTTTTGAAAGCAAAAGGTGAGGCTGAAGCTCTCTGTGCACAGTTAAACAGTGAAGGTTATGTGGATGCTTGCATTACTCCTGATAGTGATGCTTTCCTCTTTGGTGCTAAGTGTGTTATCAAAGGCATCAAGCCTAATTCAAGAGTAAGTCTTCTTCATTTGTAAATTAGTATTAGTCTGACTCAACAATGGCCTTTTTACCATCTACATTTCATTCGTGTGTAGGAGCCATTTGAGTGCTACTATATGTCAGATATTGAAGCTGGCCTCGGTCTGAAGCGGAAACACTTGATAGCCATGTCTCTATTGGTTGGAAACGACTTTGATTCAGGTGGTGTTCTTGGGATTGGTGTGGAAAAAGCACTTCACATTGTCCGTGTTTTCTCTGAAGACGAGATTCTCGAAAGGTATAATCCATAAGCTTATTGTCTCTAGCTTTTGGTGGCTGGTCATTTCTTGACCGTGTTGAGATATTTCGTGTAGACTACAGGACATCGGAAAAGGGTTAAAACCAGCAGTTAATGGTGGAATCAAATCAGTTGATGATGGAGAAGAATCCTGCTCCGAGATGAAAAGGCGAAGTCCTCACTGTTCTCGTTGTGGACACCCGGGTAGCAAGAGAACTCATTTTAAGTCCTCTTGTGAGCATTGCAGTTGTGATAGTGGTTGCATTACAAAACCAGTAGAGTTTAGATGTGAATGCTCCTTTTGCTACAAGGATCGAGAATTGAAGGAACAGAAGAAAACTGAGAATTGGTGGATCAAAGTCTGCGATAAGATTGCTCTAGGGCCAGAATTTCCCAACAGAAAGATTATTGAACTGTATCTATCTGATAGTTTCACAGGTAAGTAATGACTTAATAACTTCATGTCCGCATTGTGTGATTCTTGTTCTGAAGCCTAATCTTTGTGTACTTCTGAAGCAGAAGATGGCTCTTCAATGTCTTGGGGAACTCCTAATACTGAAATGCTAGTGGATTTCCTGGTTTACAATCTGCATTGGGACCCATCTTATGTTCGAAAAATGTTGCTTCCGATGTTGTCGACCATTTACTTAAGAGAAAGGCCAATAAACAACACGGAAAAGCCATTGTTATATGACCAATACGAATTCCATTCAATCAAGTGCATAAAAACTAGATATGGGCATCAGTACTTTGTGATAAGATGGAGAAAACCCATACCTACTAGTGGTTTGAGTCACGGCGAGCCGGAAGAATCAATTGTTGTATGGGAAGAAGAAGTGGTCGAAGACGAAGAGTCTGTTGATCCATTAGATGGGTTAAATGAACCACAAGTTCATAATGATAACGGTGACTGCTTCTTGCTAACAGATGAATGCATAGGACTTGTTCAGTCTGCTTTCCCTGCTGAGACAGAGCATTTCCTGCAAGAGAAGGTAACGAATAGAGCACTCTCTCTCACTATATGGTTTTTCTCCTTTTTGCTCCCTTTGCCTTGCACTTTTAATGGATTTTATTAAACTGTCAGAAAATGCGAGAGTCGAAAAAGAAGACTGTTTCTGAAGAAGCAGCATCACCACCAAGATCAACAACACCGGGCGTACAAAGAAGTATAAAAGATTTCTACCGCTCAACGAAAGCAGCATCAGCTCAAAGTACAGATCCAGGAGTGAGCTCAAGAGCTTCTTCTTCTACTGAAAAGAAGAGACAAGCAACTTCTTCTAGTAGTAGTATCTTTTCAAAGTCTGTAAGGCGTCGTCTTTTGTTTGGATAGTACATTACCAGTTTTTGGTCTGTTGTACAAAAGGAGCTATCTCTTAAAGGTTTCTTCAACTTGAGTATCTTGATTGTTTGTTAAACAGTTAAAATCAAAAAAGAAAATGGTGCTGCCCAGGTTCGAACTGGAGACCTTTTGCGTGTAAAGCAAACGTGATAACCACTACACTACAGCACCTCTTGAGCTAAAATACAGTAAAATTAAAATTAGAATACAACAAGATCGAAGAGTATCAAAACTGATGAATCTCACGAGAGCAAAGGTCTTATCGGGAACTATGAGTCTGGTAATAACATCAACCATCAACTGCAAATCTTTCTCGCCGACTCGACCGTTTCCGTCATGGATAAACGGAGACAATTCCCCGTCGCAAGGAGAAATCTCCGCCGATTTCTCACGACGGAGCTCAGCTATCTTCCTGACGAGAGTGTCATGCGCGAAGAACCCAGATGATTACCACTCAACCCTCAAATCCCTCAATTCTCGTGGCCGTTTTCCCAGAAAATCCCTTGGCCAGGTTCTCTCTTTCTCTGTTCCACTCGTAGACACATACATTCATCTCTTGTATACATTTGAGTTAATCCTCTGCTTTGTTGAGGCAAATGGTCGAACACCTTGTGCCCATGTTTATCTTCTCTGTTTCTACAATGATTATGGTAAGTAGAGTGATTGAAACCTGTTTGTGGCACAGCATTACATGTTGAATTCGGATATCAATGATCAACTAGCGTCTGTGGCTGATGTGAAAGAAGGAGATTTTGTGTTAGAGATTGGTCCTGGGACTGGTTCTTTGACCAATGTTCTTATCAATTTAGGTGCTACAGTTCTTGCCATCGAGAAGGTTTCCTTACTGTCCCTCGCCATCTTTGTTTGTTTATTTGCTGCAAATGTTGATTCTGATTTTGCTACTGGATCTTTAGGATCCTCATATGGTGGATTTGGTGAGAGAAAGATTCGCAGGTTGTGACAAGTTCAAGGTACCAAACAACTTGTGTGGTTTCTCTCTTATGCTTTGGGGAAGCTTTTGATCCAAATAGATAGTATCATTCTTCTTTTGGGGTTAAATTTCTCAATTTCTGATTAGATGATGGCTACTTACTCCTGTAGGTTTTGCAAGAGGATTTTGTCAAGTGTCACATCCGTTCTCACATGCACTCCATTTTCGAGAATAGAGTAGATCAAGATTTTGCTCTTGCAAAGGTGATAATGTTTTCTCCATGGGTCACTTTGCTCTAACTCAGCACCATGAACCACAAATATACAACGGAATTTGTATATTATTGCAGGTTGTTTCCAACTTGCCTTTCAATATAAGTACTGATGTTGTCAAACTTCTACTTCCTATGGGTGACATCTTCTCACAAGTTGTTCTCTTACTCCAGGTAATGCAGAAGTTGTTCTCCTCGTTTTCAAAGGATCTTCTCAAATGCTATATATCAAGTGTGACATTTTTTTTGGCTAAATCTTAGGATGAGGCAGCTTTGCGATTGGTTGAGCCAGCATTGCGAACATCTGAATACCGACCCATCAACATTTTGGTCAACTTCTATTCAGGTACTTGTTTCCATTATCGCCATTTGTAACTCTTCAATCATCTGTTTGCAAATATTGTGGTCGTTTTCTGAGAAGCTGTGCAACTTCCTTTGTTTCAAGAACCGGAATACAATTTCAGAGTTCCTAGGGAAAACTTCTTCCCTCAGCCCAAGGTATATTCACAGTTTTGATACTCCAAACTTTTGCGTCACAAGAAAATAAATCGCTACCAGTTACATATGGCCCTGTTTTGTCTTGCAGGTTGACGCTGCTGTCGTAACATTTAAACTGAAGCATCCAAGAGACTATCCGGATGTTTCCTCCGCCAAAAGTTTTTTCGCTTTGGTAGCTAAAACTCTCTCTTCAGTCTGGTAGCTATCCCGATTTTTAACAAGAAAACATCTGAATCCAATCCCACAACAGGTGAATTCTGCATTCAATGGGAAGCGGAAAATGTTGAGAAAGTCCCTCCAGCACATATCATCATCTCCTGAGATTGAAAAAGCCCTTGGAGTTGCAGGTCTTCCAGTCACTGTGAGTAAATCTCATACCAACCACCACAAACTCATAAGAGGATACTCCTATCGAAAAATTGGCTTGTTTGGGAAGTTTTCTCTAGGTTTGCAAATTATTTAGTCAATTGATGATACTCGAAACCTTCACTCATATCTTTTCTGTGTTGTTTTGTTATATTGTCTCGCAGTCAAGGCCTGAAGAGCTTACCTTGGGTGATTTTGTCAAGTTGCATAATGTAATCGCCAGAGAATAGAACCAACGAGAAGGACCATATAATATAAGTATCCATGTTTTGTCAGCTTTTTCAAGTTTACATAAAGCCACCTGAAAACAAAACAAAAAAGAATTGTAAATAGGTGAGTGAAATGAAATAAATCAAAGCATCATCTCCACTCGGCTATCTGACCTAACCTGTGATGTTTTTAGAACAAAAAAGTCATCACTGAAGGAGGAGCCAAGGGTTCTCTTCACAAAGAAGTTGACAAGTCCTGTAAAGTGATATCGAGGAGACTCTCCCGCAGCCTCAAAGGCATATGCATTACTGCAGTAGCCGCTACTACACTTGTTCTATCTGCAAGTGTTTTGTTTTGACAAGTAGAGGCAGGCAACTCATGATTATCGTGAAGGTTTCGTTTTTATAATCACAAAGTAGTTGGGATCTGGTAGTCTGATTGAAGAAGCTTGCAAGGAAGACCAGAGATAAACAAAACTGTAATCCCAAAATGATAGTCTTTACAATCACAGAAGCTTCTTAACCTTTTATACCTGATAATTAAAAGAAAATCAATCTACAATTTACAGTGAAATCATCATCATCATCATCCATGGAACTGGTAGATCAGATCCAAAGCTCTCAACTTGGTGACATTTGGGTCGAAATCAATCCCATAATCACGGCCACTCCTCTCTTCCGCCGTAGAAGTATCCACCATTGCCGACGACGGAGACAGTGGCCGCTTAGCTCTCTTGTTCCTAATGAAACACTCTCTCATCTTCTCTTCTACCTTCGCCACCGTCGAATCTCTCTCCACTTCCGCCGTCTCAGCCTCGCCGTTCTCTTCTTCCTCACCCAATTGCATCGGCTCGACGGAGGAGGGAGATTTCTCGTCCGCCTCGGACAGGAAGGCGGAGAGGCGGTGGTGGGCGATGCGGAGAGAGGAAGAGATTTGGAGGAGCTGGTTCTGTTCCACGGCGGTTCCGATTTGCTGCGCCATGAGAGTTGCTTGCTCCAGCGATGAAATCAGCTCAGCTACTTGCTCTGTACTGCCCATCATCCTTGTCCTTCTCTCCAGATAGTTTATGTTAGATTCTGTACGACTTCATTACAGTCACCACAACGAGGAGCAAAGAAATTGATCCCCTGAAAATGTGTATATACGTCTCTGTGTATGTAAAATACCGCATTTAGCTTGGGCCTATATTTTCTAGATTTCGCTTTTTAGGCCCAATAAGACAAGCAAAGGTCTGTAGTTTTTTTCTTTCTTTTCTAAAAATGAAGCTAAATACTTTTTTTCAATGTTAAAAACTAATTAAGAGGATCTTCAATTAGTTTTTCAAGTCAAGACAAACAAACCCATTTACATAAAATGGACAAATTTCAAGCCAGTTTTTCTTTTACCAATTCATGAATTATACATGATTATTTGTTTTTTATTTATTTATTTAAATTTACATGATTATTTGTTGACTAGAAAAAGTTCACAATTATCTTGTTACGGACCTACGGAACTATATATTCATAATAACTTGAAGAAGGAAAAGTTATGAATATATATATGTATGTCTTTGTTTAATCATTTGCATTGCATGTACACTTTTTATCTTTTCCAGACGTTATACCTTTTATTATATAATGAATAAAAGTGTCCTTTGTGTGTGTGTATGTGAGAGAATTTGAAAGAGTATGGATATAAATGGTAACACAATTCTGTATCCGCAGATTCAGCAAATTTCGTAGTTACCATTTAAATTTGATATATTATTCTATAAATTCAGCAAAAATTTTGTAATTCAGTAAAAATTCAGCAAAGTTTACAATTCAGCAGAAATTCAGCAAATTCTACAATTCAGTAGAAGTTATGCGGTTACCATTTACACCAGTAGGGTTTAGAATTTTAAGATTTAGACTCTAAAATTTATAATTAGTGACTTTTTGCAAATGGACAACCCATAGTAGTATTTTTGCAAATGTACATACCAAAAATAGTATTTTTGCAATTGTCCCCTAAATATATATGTAGTGTGATTAAATCTTACTAAATTTGCTTGATAATTCTAAAATAATATTGTAATAATTCTAAAATTTGCTTGATAATTATAAAATAATATTGTAATACTTAGGGGTATTCATTTATAAAAATGCCACTAATTATGGATTTTTAAAAATTAAATCTTAAAATTACAATCCCTAAAAAATATTTTGACCCCGAAAACTTTTTAAACCCTCAAAACTAAACCCTAATAAAACATAGTTAACTTAAACATAAATGATATAATGATTTTTTTTTTTGTAGAAAAATGGCATTTTTACAAATTTTTTGAAAATGTGGTATGTTTGAAAAATGACATTTTTTGAAATTTTTCTTTATTTAATTAATTACTTTTTCAAAAAATCAGCAGATTCACCAAGTTCCGCAAATTCTGCAGTTACCATTTAAGTTTGACATTATTTAGCAAATTATGCAAGAAATCACTAAAAATTCAGCAAATTCAGCAATTGCGCAGAAATTCAGCAGTTACCATTTAGACCCTATATGCAAGACAGTTCAAAAATCAATACACTACAAAAAAAAGAGTATATTACATCACTTAAATAGTATCAAAAAACCAAATGACACTAATTAAAATAATTTATTAACAAATAATATAAAATTTGTTGTTTAACATTAATTATAATAAATGATAATATTTTTGCTTTGATTAGTATCGATTAATCAAAGTTGATACAAATTTGTATTAATTTGCATCACTTTTAAAAAAATTGATGCAAAAATATGAATTCACATTAGTTAAATAACTGATGCAACTACTAAAATAAAAGATACAAATTTTATATTAAGACAAAACTGATGCCAATAACTTTTAATTAATTAATACTGTTTTAATTACCTTTTCACGAATGTCCTACATCGACAATCAATAAAAGAGGCAAAGAGAAAACAGTTGTATATATAATCTACACTTATCTTCAATTTAATGGCAAACTAAAATCAAAATTCTATAATTAGAGATTGACTTAGATTTCTTTGAAAATTTTTTAGTTTGGTTTACGTGCCCTTGGTAGATTTTTGAATTTTTAAGTGATTTTTAATTAAAATAATTTATAAAATGAATATTGATTTTTACACAATTGTGATACTTTAACAGTTGTATTTATGATTAATGAAATTATAACATCGGTTTAAAAACTGATCCAAATACTTAGCATCAATTGTTATAATTGAAGTAAATATTAACATCATTTATATTAGTTGATGCAAAAATTAACATCGATTATTATAACTGATGAAAATATTTATATCGATTTTTTTAACTTATGTTAAATATTTTGCATCACCATTTTTAGAGTCACTTATATAAATAATGTAAATATTTTTTATATTATTTATAACTGATTTAAACAAACAAAATAAATGAAGCAATATACTTTTTTTTTTTAAGTGATAGATTATGCATTTAATGATCTGAAAATAATGAGTGTATGTGTAAAAGAGACATCACATGGCCGAATTAAATTCAAATTATCATTCCGATAGCATTGATCAAATTAAATTCATATTCATGCTGCGTTTTAATCATCCCCCTTAACGAAACTGATATGTCATCATAAACTAAAAATATCCACAGAACGTAGTCTTGTTTTGGCGATCCAAGAGTTTACCATTCTAATTCTGAATTGTTAACATGTTGTTATATATTCAGTTAAAAATACTAATCACATTTGTTTCTTCATTTTTTTTAGTTAAATACGACGGGAATAATGAATCGTATCACGTGAAGCACCATCTAAAATAATAATTTAACAGCTATATTTGCATGCAAAAGTAGCAACTCTTGAAAAAAACCAATTAATTAGGTAGAGATATTCCATAAAAAAGCCAATTAATAGTCTTTCTTTAGCATATGGAGGCAAGTAAGTGGGGCCAAAGCCCATAGCTCACGCGACTCACACATGCTAATGTCTGGCACTTTTGTAATATCACTAAACTACAAGCCCATTATTGTCATTAGAGAACTCTTGGATTCAAATTCTCCACAACACGTGGCAAAAAAGTAGCCACGTAATAGCCAGTAAAAATATTCAGCTTAATCAGATCCAACGGTCCTACAAGAAGACACGTCAACCAACTATGTGTAACGTTATAAAACACAACCAGATCTAACGGTCCAATCGGATGTGGTAAGATTAATCACAGCCGTTGGATCACAAAAAAAGTTACCGCTTTTAAGGGGAGTAGGAGAAAGAAATTAGGGCTTTTCTTGGAACAGTGACAGATCGACCAAACAGTGTAGCTTTTTATGTGTATTTTTGTTTCTATAATTTTTATTTATTTTGTCAGCTGTTTCAAGAAAGTGATCAGCTAAATAAAGAAATAAGGATCTTTTATTTTATTCTAGAAAATGGGATTTTGATCGAACTTGTCTTTAGTCTGTACTCTCTGCTCCTTTATTCCTTTTATCACTTCTCTCTTTCTCTCTCTAAATCGGTCTTCGTGATTTGAATTTTTTCAAATATTTAACCAGATCAAGAGAAAAAAAAAAAAGAAAAAGAAAGAGGAGCAGGTTTTGTTTTTTTATTGTTTGGAGTTTTGAAGAAAAGAAGTCAGCAGTTTGGAATTTTGCAAGATTTCAACCGCTTTGCTTAATTTGGTTCATTACAGAACAAAAACTTGGTTTCTGGGTAAGTAAAGTATTGGGATCATTCATCATGTCTTAACTCGTCTCATAATTGCTTTTATCATTCAAGTTTTTTTTTTTTTTAAATAATAATCTCGTGGTGAATTTTCTACTTTGTTCTGATTCAAAGCAGAACAAAAAGAAAGTTTTAAACTTGTGATTGAATCTGCTGTCTACTTCTCATTCTTAAGCTTTTTCTGCTTTCTGGGTTTGAAGAAAAGTTCTAAAGTTGAATCTTTTATGTCTTTTTTTTTTTTTGTAACTAAAGATGAGAATTATTATTTTGAGATTCTGAATCTTAAAGGTTGGTTCTTTGCGGTTTGATGTTTACATTCACAAGAAAAAAACTAAAGGTGATGGTAAAAGTAGTGATCTCAAACTCGTAATTGATTTTTGGTTGTCAAGATTAATTAATTGTTTAATGATCGATAGAGACAATATTTTTCATTTTTCTTCAATTTTGTGGGATTTGTCTTCTCTGATCCAGAATATCAAAATTTTTCCTTGTGATCAAATATACAGAGTCTATATCTCAGTTATGGTCTTCTCTTCTTGATTAGATTCTATGACAAAAGATTCTTGTTTGTGTTTTTCTTCTCAGATATTTCACTAAAGATCATACTGCATAATTCTGTAAAATCTTGTTTGATTTCTACATGTATACTTACATAATCTCTCTAAATTTCACAGTTCAAGTTTTGGCTGGCGTTTCTCACTCAAAGTCAAGTCAACTACTAGACTGAAGGTAAAAAATCTGAACCCCTTTATGATCACCGTTGAAGATTTACTACTAAATTTTGGGCTTGGTTTAAAAATCCTTAGACCACTAAGTATGTAACAAGTCACAAGTTGTGTCTAATGAATAAGGAGACGGAGACTTCCCACTGACTTCTCTTCAAAGAAAAGTCTGCAGTTAACTTTAATCCTCCTCCATATTTCTCTTTTCTCTTACTATCAACAAATTGAATGGTCACTCTGATCACAAAATTGCAACTTGTGTTTCCCCCTTTTAAGGAATTTTGTCCAATCACGAAACTAACCTTTGCGAGTTATTGAAAAGTTTGCATTGACAATGATGGTTCTTGACTTGGTGAGTGAATTTTATACATACAGTATATTGGTGGCTGTGAATGATTCATATTAGGGAGAAGCATTAAATGAATAAGCATCTAGAAACCACTCGAAATGATATGTCGTGGGGATACTTCTTTCTTTTCTTAAGCAATGGCTTTGTGTGATCCAGTTACATGTTTTCATCTAAACTCTTGTGTTTTGTCTTCTACTCTTGTGTTTCTTAAAATTCTCATCTTTCTTAGTTGATCAGATTTGTGATCTTAAATTTACAGTGAAGAACACAGAGAACTGGAGAAATTAGCTACAGCTCAATTTCAGACGAGGTAAAGTTCTGTAAAATTCCCATCTTCATGTTCTGTTTGATCGATACACGAGGAAATCTTGGTTCATACATGTATAAGGTTGTAAAGATTCGGTTTTTTTCTTCAGGTTTCATTAGCACTTCATTAAATCCAGATCAGGAAGAGAGAACGAATGTTCAAATAGCGCAAAGCTGCGGATTTAATTCGATGGGAACAATGGCAGAATTGGGAACCATGGGAAAGTTTGGAGCCATGGCAGAAGAGCAGCAAGTTAACCAGATAGTCTTGTATAAACAATCAGCAGAAGAATGGCTGTTGCACGTCCATTCCCTCATACCAACCGTCCTCACCAAAGCGAAAATGGTTCAGAATTTCGCAGGACGATGGAAGACGATTATCTCAAAGATCAATCAGATTCCAGGTTGTTTATCTGACCTCTCAAGCCACCCTTGTTTCTCCAAGAACAAGCTCTGCAACGAGCAGTTGCAATCTGTGGCTAAGACACTAAACGAGGTGATAGAGCTTGCCGAGTTGTGTTCAACGGAAAAGTTCGAAGGAAAGCTGCGTATGCAGAGCAATCTCGACGCATTATCTGGAAAATTGGATTTGAATCTAAGAGACTGTATGGTTTTGATCAAGACCGGGGTTCTCGGTGAAGCTACATTACCTCTATACATCTCAAGCTCATCAGAAACACCCAAGATATCTGGTTTAAAAGAACTTCTAGCTAGGCTTCAAATCGGTCACTTGGAATCAAAACAAAATGCTCTCGAAAACCTCCTTCGTGCAATGCAAGAAGATGAGAAGATGGTTATGCCTTTGATTGGGCGAGCCAACGTAGCAGCTTTGGTTCAATTGTTAACAGCAACTTCGACAAGAATCAGAGAGAAAGCGGTGAATCTAATCAGTGTATTAGCGGAATCAGGACACTGCGACGAATGGCTCATCTCCGAAGGCGTATTGCCTCCTCTAGTGAGGCTAATCGAATCAGGAAGTCTTGAAACCAAAGAAAAAGCTGCAATTGCGATCCAGAGACTGTCGATAACAGAGGAAAACCCACGGGAAATCGCAGGACACGGCGGAATCACACCGCTTATCGATCTCTGTAAAACAGGGGACTCGGTGTCACAAGCTGCATCTGCAGCTGCTCTGAAGAACATTTCAGCAGTTTCAGAGCTAAGACAGTTACTTGCGGAAGAAGGAATGGTTAGAGTTGCAATCGATCTTCTAAACCATGGGATATTGTTAGGATCTAGAGAACACATGGCCGAGTGTTTGCAGAATCTCACTGCATCGAGCGAAGCTCTACGCGAAGCCATTGTTTCAGAAGGAGGAGTTCCGAGTCTCTTGGCTTATCTCGACGGTCCGTTGCCGCAAGAACCGGCGGTGACGGCGCTGAGAAATCTAATCCCTTCGGTGAATTCAGAGACATGGGTCGCTCTCAATTTGCTTCCACGATTAGCCCATGTTCTCAAGTCAGGATCTTTAGGCGCGCAACAAGCAGCAGCATCGGCGATTTGCCGTTTCGCTTGCTCGCCGGAGACGAAGAGGGTAGTGGGAGAATCCGGGTGCGTTCCGATGATCGTGAAGCTTCTGGAATCGAAATCAAACGGATGTAGAGAAGCGGCGGCTCAGGCGATCGCCGGATTGGTGACGGAAGCAAAAATCCGTCGGGAATTGAGAAAAGACGGGAAGAGCGTGACGAATCTGGTGATGTTGCTGGATTCGAACCCTGGGAACACGGCGAAGAAGTACGCCGTGGCGGGGCTTTTGGGGTTGTCGGGGAGCGAGAAGAGTAAGAAAGTGATGGTTTCGTACGGAGCAATTGGGTATCTGAAAAAGCTGTCGGAAATGGAAGTAATCGGCGCCGATAAGCTACTGGAGAAGCTTGAAAGAAGGAAACTGAGAAGCTTCTTTCGACGGTGAAGAAGAAAGATTAATGTTGATGATGATGTACAATGGTCTTTTAACTTTATCAAAAAGCCCATTGGGCAACTTCACTTAAAGCTTATAAATATTGGGCTTTATTTATATGCAGGCCCATTATTTAAAATTGTCTCAAGCTTAACACTCAACTCGTAAACCCGGATATTTGCAGTGTTTAAATAACAAACAGCATTAGTATAGAGATGATTTGACTGCAAAGCGGATATGGTATTTTATTAATCGGAATCTAAACTATGATTTTATAGATTCAATTTATAGTGAATCTCATTTTTTTTTTTAAAAGAACAATCGTAATCGAATAGTCGATAGGCTTTAATTAAATAGTTTTATCTACCGTCACACAAGAGACTACAAAAAGATACATGCGTGGAGATTTTTGATAATCATCCATGCAAGTTTGGCCAAAAAACATCCTTAAATATATATATTGTTTTCTATGTTCATGCATCTTAATTCATGTACAGAAAAAAATGCAAATTATCATCTATTTTTCTGTTTTATCATATAATATTACCTTAATAGTTGTCAATGTTTAGTAAAATCACTAAATCTATAATTGTCTATTTAAAACGTTTTCATTCATGGATATATAACAAATTTTCATATAACATTTATTGATTTTTTTGATTTGTCTATTTAAAACGTTTTCATTCATATAATTGTTTATTTAAAACGTTTTCATTCATGGATATATAACAAGTTTTCATTTATTGTCTATTTAAAACGTTTTCAAATTTTCATTCAATCAAACCCTTAAAACTCATGCATTTTTCTGTTTTGTTCTCTGCTGATTCTTGAAAAGTTCATTTTGGAATATCAAAGAAGCAATATTTTAGCTAAAGTTAAGCAATTGAAGTGAGTACTAAGTATCATGTTGCTTAACTATATACATATACAAAACAAATTGTGGCGAAAAGGCAAGATCTTGGGGGAAGAAAGAAGATTTATCTTATATTTGCTAGATTTCTTGTTGCACGTTCTTTATGCCTTCTCTTTTAGCATTAGTGGCTGAAACATCATAGACTTAAGTCACCGGTCCATGCCCTAAACATAATATGCATTCAATAAGGAAGGGCCAACGATTTGGCAAAGCTTCAAAAAAATTTCGATCTAAAATTGCACATTAAATGGGTTCTTCCGAAATTCAAAGTTCAGTTGAATAAAATCTAAAAAACATTAGCTCTCACATGGACAATACCAAGAAGCACAAACTCGAGACGCTTATTCGACATTGAAAACTCGGGTTTGTTGAAAGTTATTGATGATGATGATAAAATACATGTACACATGCCTATGAGGATCTTTCTGAGTTTTATGAGGTTGTGAGGAAATCGATTAGTGTCGATGTAAGTAAGATTGAAGTCTTTAAGATGCTTCAGACATTAAAGAAGAAGTATGAGAGAAATCTTAGTAAAAGAAAGATTGGAGAGGAACCAATATTTGGTTTGTCCAAGTCTGTGTGGGGAGAACTAGGTTATTTGGCAGGGAAAATGGCCACAGTTGCCAAACCTCAGGATCACGTTTTTGATGTGCCAAAGCCTGTGTGGAGAGCTCCACGCTATAAGAATCAAATAGATGGAGGAGAGAAAAAGAACAGTGGTGGAAAAGAGTCAAATGAAACCTGTGTTGAAACAGTTTGGAGCGACGAAGATGAAACTGCCCTTTTACAAGGGTTAATTGACTTCAAATCCAATACTGATACACATGCCTATGAGGATATGTCTGGGTTTTATGAGGTTGTGAGGAAATCGGTTAGAGTCGATGTAAGGAAGATTGAAGTCATTGAGAAGCTTCGAACATTAAGAGAAAAGTTTGAGAGAAATCTTGGTCAAGGGAAGAAGGGAGAGGAACCTACATTTGTCAAGCCTCACGATCGTAAAATCTTTATTTTGTCCAAGTCTATTTGGGGAGCTCTATACTATTCAGGGAAGAGTGGAGAGGAACCCACATTTGCCAAACCCCATGATAGCGAGGTCTTTGATTTGTCTAAGCATGTGTGGAAAGTTCAACGCGATGAGAATCGTGATGTCAAAAGGCGTAAGACGAAGAAAACCTAATTTTACTATAAAGAGCATTGATTATTGTCTTAGCAAACTTATTCAATTTGTCCACTTCCTTCTGGAACTCTTCTTTTTTGCCCTAAACAAATTCGTCTTTTCTCTGAAATCTAAACAAATTCGTCTTTTCTCTGAAATCTTGGTTATAGTTGAATGTAAGTGCCAGCCTCCAAGAACATCTAGCTGTCACATGGACAATACCAAGAAGCACCAATGCTGCTAATCCTTGAGAGCAAAAGTACGGGTTTTTTCAACATTCAGAAACCGGATTTCTTGAAAGTCATTGATGATGATGATAGTGTCGTTGCTGTTTGCAAAGGAGTAGCAACAATATACAAGAAAATGAGAATGGTCGGGATCTCTTATGTCTACCTATAAAAACCAATCCCACAATTGCTTCATTCTCATCACAAAAACACAATCATAGTTCAAAATACACACCTCAAAAGAACACTAAACAAAGCTTAAATCGATCAACAAATGTCGAAGATTCCGGTTATTACCGTCATGGTGGTTGCTATCTTTGCCGGTTCTCAGCCAGCAACAACCGCTTAGCCAATGTACATCAGCCATACCACAGCGAGACCTTGTATGAATTTCTTAACCAACCGTAGCAGCAACGGTCAACGGTCAACGGTCAGAAATGAATCAAGGTAAAAAATGTCCCATTTCGTGTGGCGGCTTCGCTATTTGGCACAAGGATTATGTACTTATCGGAGTCTGTCTCTGTTTTCTTCATTCTCGATTCCTCTTTTCGGATTCGTACGTAAAGGTAAATATACTTAGACTTGGATCTCTGTATTGTAAGGGAACTGATAATCTATCACTTTGGGGTTAAGGGAAATTCTGGTCACTGCTCTTCTTAAGGTAGAGATTTTAGGGCTTTTACTTAGACTTTGATTTCTCTGAATTTCTTTACGAAAGTAGGAATCTTTGCTCGACCCAGATGAGATTTTGCTGTGAATTGATCTATAAATCAGTTTAACTGTTCCTACTTCGATTCTTGTGTTCTTTGTTTTGACTTTTGTTTTTTGGATCTCAAACCAAATTTGGTGTTGAAAAAGGTTGTTGGAGAGGTTAAGAATGAGTACCCTTGAGACCACGAGAGCTGAGCTTGGTCTGGTTGTTCTGTATCTGAACAAAGCGGAGGCGAGAGACAAGATTTGTCGAGCTATTCAATACGGTTCCAAGTTCTTGAGTGATGGGCAACCTGGAACTGCTCAAAATGTCGACAAGTCCACAAGCTTGGCAAGGAAAGTTTTCCGTCTCTTCAAGGTTTGATTGTTTCTCCATCTCTTATCAAATTTCATATCACACTTGTACCTGAAACCAGTTCAAAGTTATGAGCTAGCTACGACATGTTTTATGAGGTGATTTTGGGGTAAAAGACTTCCTTTTTTTGGTTCTTGTATCATGGGAGCTGATAAATGTAACAAGTCGTATTGATCCATGGCTATATCTTAGTTAAGTCGGAGCTTATAATCAAGCACGAAGATTCGCTCTTGAAACATGTAGTGGAAAGATCTGTAACTCACTCAGACTCTTTGAGTAAAACACGGTTCTGCCTTTATGCTTAGTGATCATGTTGTAGATCTGGTCAAAGGGTTTGTCTTGTGAATTGGAATTGACTGTTTTTTGAGATTTGAATCCGTTAGTTTCACTTGCAATAAGCTCTAAATGGTGTTTATCTTGTGATGCAGTTTGTGAATGATCTTCATGGTCTCATTAGCCCTGTTCCCAAAGGGACTCCTCTCCCTCTTGTTCTGCTCGGAAAGGTAATGTTGTTGCTTGCTTGCTTTTTAGAGCTTGTTTCTTTTCCACGAACTGATTGATCTGATGATTCATGTTCTGATTTTTGGCAGTCCAAAAACGCGTTGCTGTCTTCGTTCTTGTTCCTCGATCAAATTGTGTGGCTTGGGAGGACTGGTATCTACAAGGTGAGGATAAGTTTGTATGATAAGAGACTAATTTCCCGTGTTAAACTGAAGTTTCTGTTTCTGTTCTGCTGTTATAGGACAAAGAACGCGCTGAGCTCCTTGGACGTATATCCCTCTTCTGTTGGATGGGTTCTTCGGTCTGCACATCCTTGGTGGAGGTTTGTTCTCTGCCATTGAATTGTTGCTTATGTCTGGTTAAAATGCAATACTGCACAGTGTAATGGCTAGTAACTTTTCGTTGCCAATGTTTAGATTGGGGAGCTCGGTAGGCTCTCGGCATCAATTAAGAAGTTAGAAAAAGAGATTGGGAACAAGGATAAACACCACGTAAGCTTCTTCAAGATCTCAACTCTAAACCATGATTCTCTATGGGAAGAAGAATTGCTGAATTTGATATAACATTTTGCAGAACGAGCAATACTGTGCGAAACTACAGAAATCGAACGAGAGGTCATTGGCTCTGATCAAAGCAGGTATGGATGTGGTTGTTGCTTTCGGATTGCTTCAACTGGCTCCAAAGAAAGTCACTCCCCGAGTCACAGGCGCTTTTGGATTCGCCTCCTCTCTTATCTCTTGTTATCAGGTAATTTCCGAATCTTTTCAAGAAAAACAGTAACTTTGAGATAAAGTCAGTGACTAAACCACTCAATATCTCTCGCTCTGTGTAGCTATTGCCATCGCATCCTAAGTCCAAGACGGCCTGAGAAAGGAGAAAGAAGAAAAGAAAAAGTAGTTTCTTTTAAGGATGTTCCATAGTATAGTGCATGTCTTAATACTGTTGTGTTTGATTCTGTTCAAATCGTCAGTAAAATGCTACAATATCAAAGTTATCAACACAAGACATAAGCTCTAATAAGCTCTCAAATTGTAGTTACGGTGTGAAAAACCCAAGAAACATGACCTTACAATAGTCTTACTATCGTCTTAAAGCAGAAAAAGTAAAATAATTAAAGCTAATTGAATAAATTAGGATTACACATCACAGCTTACAAAAACGCTTCAGAAAAGTGACGCATGGTGAAATCTGTGTTAAATTCACAAATTTGCGGTTCCATGAAGGTTTTAGGCGTTACATTATAAGCCATATTGGTCTTCTTCTTCATCAATGATTGTTTGAACGTTTCGTCGAAGTTTGAGAACCATCGTCTCAATTCGGCTTTCGTCTCCGGCTTCATTCCGATCACCAGCTTCTTCTTCTTCTTCTTCTTCTTTTTGTCATCTTTCACTCGCTTACGATGAGAATTCTCAGTTTGCTTCACCTTACGAATCGCCGAGGATAACGCCACAGACAACGACGATAGATCAATTGTAGTTTCCTTTGCAGCATCTATAGTGTCGATCGCATGCTTCAGAGAGCTCAGATTGAACGGAGAAGAACCACCGTCGGCGTCGCTCCGCCGTATAACTGCGGCGGTTCTCTTAGTTTCCGGCTTCATCACAGAAATTTACGGCGGAGTCTCGAGGAAACTTGGGGCATTATATATAGTGAGTGAGTTACCCAACTCGAGCTTAAATGGGCCTTTCTAATGGCCCAATAAGTTTAAACGGCAGTAATCTAGGACGACTCTCTCTGTGTCTGTGATACTGTGTTAGGGACCCACTTGCGAGCATTGAAGAGACTCCCAAATCCCAAGTGTGATTATAAAAACCAAATTCTCATTATTTACTAGTCAAGTTTTTCAATTTTGTATCTCGGAACGTAAAAAGCTCCAACTCTACACATTAACCAGAGTTACCACTCTATGCGTCGTCCTCAATTTTTATTTTTGTTTCTTTGCTCTCTTAGTATTTCAAAGCTGTGGTGATTGCATTGATGTATTCGTGCGGATCGAATGAGCCCACCAGGTTGGAAGATATAACAACTGGAACTAGAAGCACAGCACTAATGGCTATACCTTTGAGGAAGCCATTTCCACGGGAGAGTCTCCCCGAGATCTGTTTGCTGTACTTGTCAGCCTCTTTGTAAAGAGAAGCGTTGGCTCCTTTTTTGGTGATGTGCATTTTGTTCTACAAACATCACAGGTTAGGTCAGAGATGAAATTTAGAGTGAGTGGAGTAGGAGGCATTACCTTTAGCATGAAGCTCTTCATAGTTCGATTGAGAGTTAAGAGTATTACTTGGTGATGATGATAGTCTGTGGGAATGATCCTTCCATTCGTCTACGAGCTTTTTAAGAAGAGCAACACTAGCTTCAAGGTTTTTTATAGACATTGTCCCATTTGTTAGAATATGGGTTTCCAACTCAAAATCAATTGGCAATGAGTGGATTGGCTCATACTACTTATATATTGCTTAAGATCCCTTCCAACTTCCGATTTGGACTTAATACGCCCTCTCGAGACAATGACTCTTTGGCCATTAATCTTGGAATATTGGGCATGGAGAGGCGAGACCAATTTTAGGGTCAGACCTATTTCGATGGACCAACTTTGGATCAGATCGATTTTTGGATCGGGTTGGATAGTTTAGATCGTGGGCTCTAATACCATGTTAGAATATGGGCTTCCAACTCAAAACCAATTATTAGATGATGAGAGATAGAGATTGGAAGAATTATATTTACTCTCATAATGATAAAGGTTATGATACATGTGTTTATATAGAGAAGAGAATATGAAACCTAATTACCCTAGTTTCCCAATATACAAAAATACATAAATGAGATAATTATAAGAAAATATATTCATAATATCTTCTTTGATCATATGGATCTTCTAGATCATTCCATACCATTGATTGCAGCAATCAACGTTCTTAGTCACATACCAAATAGCAATAGATGTAGCTTCCTTGGCTAAAACAGGATTTCCTGTAACAACGGTAACAGATTACAACTCTTTTCGGGAGGGAAGACGAAACTAGAGGGATTCAGGGTTGCGTATGTTACTAATACCTTCCCCAACTAATTTGAGAGAAAAAGTGAATATCTGTTGAGTGAGATGTTTCGTTGCTTTCCTTCCTGGTGCATCGGCAAGAGCCAATTTCTTCAACAAGGGATAAACTGCCTCAAACCTCTTTGTATCCTGTGTGCATACAGACAGAGAGACCATGATTGCTTGCTTGTGATGATCAGAAGCATAAAGGTTTTATTTTATAGTTTACTTACATTTACTCTCTGGGATGAATAAGGGAATGTAAGCCGCAACAAGATCTCAAATGAAGGAAGTGGTAACAAGTTATACGCCCATGAATACAAACCTAGACATAAATCAACTTGGGAGACATGTGGACATTTTACAATGAGAATACACAAGACAAAGTTATATGGAGACTCAAAAAGACATGACACGAACCTGAGCCATCATCCAAACTGTAACCGGAAGCTTGTCCTCTGTCCTTAGAAGGCGCAGTATAGCAAAATATGCATAAGGTTTGGTCCACAAAACCAGTATTAATGTAACAAATACTGACACCTAATCGTAAAGCAAGGAGAAAACATAGTCAAACAAAGGTAAGTGGATACAGAGCATTCAATTTCAGGATTGGGAGAAAAGGATTACATAAGATTTGGGAGGAATAGGTTTTCCATCCAAAAGAGCGCGAATATAATCAAATGACCACAATATAAAAGAAGCGACTGTTTCAATTGGAAGTTGGTCGATCCAATCGGATACTGTGTCACAAACATCATCAGGAAGCTCAGATACCGGAAGCTCATAGAAGAAGATAAATCATGTGTTACGGCAAAAAGAAAAACGTAGGCAAAAGAGAGAAATGGCACTCAGATCGAAACTTTAAGTTAAAGACTTAAACTTTATAAAGATGCAAACTTAGAACATCAAGTATCAATGCTCTAAGGGTCGATTACAACTACAAGCGTAAAAGGAAAGTTTAAGAAAATGCAAAACGAAAGAAAGATGATCTTCTAGGTTTTTCGGGGTTAAGAACATATTTATACCTCAAGCTAACACTACCCGGGTCGACCCGGATCGAAATTGGATCGCCCAACAAAAGTCAACGGTCGACTCGGGTAAGTAAACAAAATGTAATAAATATCGGTCACTCCATAGCAGGCAAGTGACTGATGTCCAGTGCAGGTTCCGTTTGTTCTCTCGCTTTCGTGTCGCGATGTCATCCCTCGGTAGGCGTAGTTTATCGGTCTCCTTCATCGGCTAAGGCTGATATCAGATGACATCTGTGTCTTTAACTTATTCTTCATCCAATTTGATGCTTCTGGTCCAAGGGTTGGAGAATCTTGATGTTCCATCGTAACAAGGGGATAACTTGGATATCCGTGCGCTGGTTTATGGGCACTGACGTCCTGATTCTCGATCCAAGTTACGAACTTTAATAGGTTTGATGAGACTCCATCCTTCCGCTGTTCCAGCCGCTTCTTATCGGTGAGTCCTGATGAATGCTGACCGATTTCTGCTCCTCTGCTTCCTTCCAATGCAACGAACTGCCTCTGCTTCCATTCCTCCGTAGCTCACTCCAATCCTCCAGGCTCTTGTAAGCTAGATAATTCTGTTTAAGCACAAGTACCACCTTAAAAAGGATAAAAGAATAAAAATATGTACAAACTCTAACCTAAGATCCTAGAATGCAAGTCTAAGCTAAACTAAAGCTAAAAGGGCCCTAAATGATGCAGAATGATGCAGAATGCGGTTTAATGGAATGCAATTATGTACATGAAAAGTGTAAATATATGAGTCTATCAGAGGTCTGTAACATGCATTGCCCCCTTTGGCATCTACATCTCTCTTAATTTCATATTCAGAATCGAAATCGAAATATTTTGGCCTAGCACTTTGACAATCATGCACTGCTTCCACAAACTGTTCATCGCCTCCAACACATCTGTATCGATCGTAATCACCGGTTCCCCATCCTCCCCATCTGGAAACTCCAGATGTAGCCTTTCCGAAACAAAATCGTCGTCCAACACATTCTCCGGGATCAACACTCCGCCGAACCCACTACCAGTAACCTTCTGCACCCATGACCTTGAATTGGAGGGTCTCCCGGAGGTCGACCTCTCTCACCGATGTCACTCATGGTCGCATCATGCTCGCTTGCCCCACGAAACCCTAGATCGCCCTCACAGAGAGTCATCGCTTTTTTTTTTTGTGATTGATAATTATTTTTACTTTGAGGGATTTTTTATTAAAAACCCAAAAAATAATTATGCTTTTGTTATGATTAAATTGAAAATATATTCTCTACTAGATACTATTATAACTAGGTGATCGGTCCACACCGTGTGCGAACATGAATTTTTTTTACGAAATAAGTCAATTTTAGTATTTTACTAATGCGATTTTATCTTCTATAGAAAAATAAACATGTATAGCTATTAGTTATATCAAATGTAATGAATTAATATGTATATACAAAAAGTTAGATGTTGCGAGAAATAGAATGGATAACTACTTCATACTATGAAACTAAATAAAATGTCAAGACCTTGAAAATCTTGGCTATTATGAATGCGTGTCACATGCTCGCAAAGTTTTGCATAATGCCATCTTTGGCAATGTCAAGTATTTCATGTTAACAAATCACAAAAAAAAAACATGTTAAAAAGTTAAAAACTATTGAAGCATGTATAATCTAGAAACCAATATATACACTTCTCATATCGTATTGACTATAACAGTAATAATAATAAGAGTAAGATGTTAGAAGCTAACCTTATGATTTGTACATATAATATATATTGACTTATCGTTGAGAATACCGTCTTTTAGTTACAAAACATCTTATATATATAAACCGAGAAGCCATCATACACCATTTCAAACAAAAAATAAGACAACAATAAGCAAATTTTTTTAAAAACGTATATACCAAAGATACAAATTTTTAACCGACATATGGATCCTTGATTTGAATGATCTTGTTGGTAACGTTATATCACTAACTGAAAAATACAAATAAACAATTAGTATTGAATATAACACAAACGATCTTCTAAGGCATTTCTTGTAATCAAAGTTGAATCTATACAAACGTTAAAAAAGTAACTTAAAAGAAATTGAAGACTCTGATAGGTTAGATGACTTTTAAAGTTTTACAAAAATAATGTATTATCTATCTGCAACTAATATAAAATCATAAAATCATAATTGGATTAAAAAAAACTGAATAATAAAATGTCATGAAATCACATAGTAGAATATGGTTAGATCGAGAATGAATATAAACCAAAACGATAACATAAACATCAAGTCAATTTAGATATCACAAAAGTTATAAACTGAACCAAACTTTCCTTTCAAAACAAAATTATCCAAGTGAACTTAAGAGAACGATTAGAACAAAATTTTAAATTTATGAATGATCATAACATAATTTAAGATAGCGACAAACTTAAATAACTACCTTTTTGTTCGTGTTCTTCTTCCATTGATAACATGTGAAAAAAGAGATTTAAGGAAACAGTTATGGAAAATGATGAAGTAGTAAATTGAAAGTATGAGCTAGAGTGTTGGTACATACTTGAATAATGGGAGAAAATATAGTTGATTTTGATAAGCTTTCCTCTAATAATTCTCGATGAACTGAAGTAATAGTTGCCATGAAGATCGAGCCCCTAACAATAAAAAAATTCAATGAATAATATTAGAATCGCTAAAGCCAGAGTAAACACATCATGCAAAAAGAAAAACAAATTATAGAAAATTGCATTGTATGTTTGATTTATTATTGATAGGGAGTCATATATTAGTTAGCAAAATTAGGGTTCCTTGGATTTTAATCGTAAAATTATTAAAATTAGTTTCAAAGCAAGAACATTCTTTGGATAAAATATTGGGTCCAAATCGTAATCTTTGATAATCTCGCCGACTAAGATTTTCCTATAAATGAGGACTTTCTTTGATTAATATTCTTTGGATTTTCTTATGTTTAATGCTTTTAGGAAAAATTAACTTATTTTCATTGCTTTTAAAAATAAATTAAACATAATTTAATTGCTTATAACTTATTTTCATTTCTTATGTATTTATAACTTACGTAACTAAATTCAAATTGAACTTATGGTGTTTTATTTCCTAATTTTGAAGTGGTCTTTAATAATTACAATGGCATGTATTTTTTTATGTGATTTTGTTAGTATTTGAGTTTAAAACTTTAATGCAAGTTTTATCCAAAGCAAAAGCATCAAAAAGATCCGAGTAATTTTAAATAATGATTAAATCCGAAATTGTATTAAATAATGATTTTTTCCAAATTTTTATTCCAAATTTTTACCTGCGAAATTTATGTTTTTGTGAATGATAATTTTTTTAATTTTTAGTTTCGAAGATTAGGGTTTCTCTCTCTAATCATCTGATTCCTCTCTCTATCTCTTTGTCCAGTGTTGACAATGGATGTTGCGGTTATAATCGGAATTGGAAATGGATGGAGATATAATCGGAATTTATTGAAAGATTTGTCTAAAAAATCTCACTTTTTTTTTTGCTTTGAATCAAAATCATAATGATCCTACTCTTCTCTTCACTAACGCTGGATTGAAATTCCGATTGCCAAAGTTTGATTTTGTTTCCCGATGCAATTAGGATTTAGGAATTTGACTTAGTTGATATTCTATTGATTTGGGTTAATCGTGGATGCTAATTTTGATAATCTTCTTCCTATTAAAAGAGAAGTACAATTAGTTAGAATGATTATTTGTTTTAATCTTATTGACTCAAAACTATGACTTGTCATTGAAAAATTATGACATGTCTATAGAAAAATATGACATGGCTTAATCTCTAATTACTCTTTTAACACAATTTTTATCACAAATTAAATAAAATAATAAATTTCAAAAATTAAAATTTATATTTCAAAAATTTGTTTATAACAACCATTCCGAAATTCTTCTAAAAACTATTATTTTATGGTTATAGTTTCTTCTTTCAAATGATAAGTAATAATAAAAAAAATCTCACGATTAAATCTCCCGATTAAACATAAGAAATTAACAAAATAAAATGAAAAAAGAACACTGAAATTTGAATGTTGGCCAAAAATTTGAAGAAAATTTGAATGAGTTTGAGAAACACTGAAAAATGGTATGTGCAAGAAAATTTCTTGTGTCTATCTTCGATCTCTTACCATCAAATCTTCTTCTTAGTATGTCATAATGTGGAACATGAACATAATTAAAAAGTTAATTGCTAATAAAAAATTTACAATAATGAATCATAATTTTTATTTTTACAAAATACATTTACATCTACACACAATCATTATATAACACATATCTCCACATCAATATCACAATTATTGATAATAGCAAATTATAATTTTATTCTTCCAAAATATATTTGAACTCGCACCGCATTTTTGAACCCGCACACGGTGCGGAAAATCATCTAGTATATTTTTATTTTTCATTTTCTTTTGTTTGATTTTTATTAATTTAATTAATTTTATTTTCATTTGAATCAAAATTGTTTGTGAAAATATAGCTATAAATCGTGAGATTTAATTATTTTTTCATTTAGTTTTGTTTTGTTTGATTTTTGTCATTTTAGTTAGTTCAAATTTAATCCATGTCATTTTTTTTCACAAGCCATGTCATATTTTAGAGTTAATGAAATTAAAACAAATAAGCAAAATTAATAAAAGTATTTCTCTTTTAATAGTAAGGGGATACTATAGGATCCGAATTTAATTGGATTTGTGAAAACAAAAAAAAAAATACTCTATCCGACCTATTTTATAAGATGGTTTATAAGTTTTACTTTATTTTGGGACGCCCTAATGTCGATTTGTCCAAGTCCAACAATCTACTGTATGAACCTTGAAACAGATGATATCTCGATACATTCTACTCATGGTTCATTTTTTCAGTTTGTACACGTTATTTTCAAACTCTCATTCCAAACATTGAACCGTTTATTAATCTTCTTGACCAAATCAAATTAACTAGGGACGGGTAAAAAACCCGGAACCAAATAACTGAATCGGAGCCAAAATTATATGAATCGAACCAAATCCGATTTTTTAAACTATACAATTGGGACCTAAACATTTAGTAACGAAAAACTTGAACCAATTTTGGATTTGAATCAAAAGCGTACTCAAAACATAAATTAACTTAAAAGTATTGAAATTACAGATTGGATATGCTTTTGTAGCTTTGTGTAAAAAGAATCCCACCAGAGAGATAAGCTAATCAGAAACTGTTTCGATTAGAGAGATGAGAGATACAAAATATGACAATGGAACGGAAATGTCAAATGTGGTTTGCTCCACTGTGAATTTACTCAGAGTCTTAACCCAAATGAGAGATATGTACTGAACATGAACAAACGTTGGTGATGGTTATAGGGGCATACCATTTCCCATGAAAGAACCTACCACAAAAAAATATGGCCACCAACAAGAAGATTAACTGTTCTTGTTCTTACCAGAATCAAGAAATGGTCATCAGATAGCGAGTGTGCCTCCCTCGATTATCTGGTTATCGTCAGATGAATCTGACTGTTTAGGTTTACTTGTCGTCCTCGAGAAACCGTAGCCTAGAGAGCTTCCGTTAGCTTCACATAGCTGCCAATGATCATTACACCATATCCCTATACTAATCAATCAAACCAAACCAGATTCTGGTTTTAAAAAATGAAGAATTTGATCTAAAATGATTCGCACCTCGGTTAGTTCAGACAGGTGACGCGTTCTGAACTCGTTGATCGTGTTTGCGATTTCTGATGTCGGTAATTTGACCTGAGAAGTTTTTATCCCACAAAATGATCAACACTGTGATAATTCTCTGCTTAATATTACTCTCATTGACAAGAAATCATTATGTTTTTACCTGAGCAAGAACAGCAGCTGCCAACTGTAGACTTGGCTCCAGAGTCTCCGGGACAACCTATGAGTTTTTATGTCGAGCTTTATTAGTGTACAATCAAGAAAGCGTATGTCTTATCGAGTGGAGTGAAGGGGTTTGTGAACATTACAGCAGTAGCACCGGCTTTTTCTAGATTAAGACCATGAACAACGTCGTGTGCACGAACAAAGGTTTTGACATTGGGGTAATACTTGCTCAAAGCCCAGACACATCTGTAATTTGCTCCTGGAGCGTCTAACGCAACCACAGCAGCACATGCTCTGTCAGCTCCAATTTTGTGGAGAACCTGTTTGTTTGCAAAAGTTAAGTAACAATGTTCAAACGCTGGTATAATCTGTAATTGTCTTGAGCGTCTTTTTTTGTGTGTGTACCTCTCTACTACCAGCGTCTCCAAAATAAACAGGGAGATCCAAGGAACGCGCTATAGTCACTCTTTCACTGCAAATAACATATGAGGTTTTCAGGTATGCAAAGAATGTGAGGAAGAGATATGGGACATAGACTAATCTACAAGAACTTTATATCAGAGAGGTTAAAATGTGATCTCAATGTGTGTGGAAGTTACCGATAATGCCAATATTATCGGTTTACTAGGTTAACAAGAAATTTGAAAAGCCCTTTCGCTCACAATATGATACTTCGATAATACAGGAAATGAATAAACGACGTTGTAAGTACCTGCTGACATCGAGGGCAACAAATGGGATGAGTCTTTCTGAAAGAAGCTGGGCAATTATCTGGAAGTAACAAATAGAATATGGTGAAGAAGTCAGAAATACTGAGATGTCCCGTGAAACAGACTATCTAAACAGAGGTTCTCATGTGAGAGCATAAACTGTAGAAGTTCAGATGTATACACCTGACCAATTCGTCCAAATCCACAGATAATTATGTGATCCTGCAAATCATCCGTCTGCAATTAAAATAAGACAAGAAAAAGAGGGATTAGACATCAGATAGCCTTGTAAAGATCTCCTCAACCTCAGAATGTGCGAGTCTCATAACGACACTGAAGTCAAGTGGTTAAAAATTTGATGGATTATTGATTTACAGAGTTAAAATTCTATACATGTATCATCAATATTCCTACCTCACTTTCAACCGGTAATAAACTTCGAACATCATGCAACTCAAATCGGGATGCAATTAACTGGCCACCAGCAGCTAACCAAGGTGTTATAGCCATTGAGATTCCCACAACAAGAAACAGCAACGAAGATAACTGAGGAGACATTATACCCTGGAAAAACCACCAATTAGAGCCTCAGAGAGAGAAAAACAGTTGATAAATTTGTATGTGTAAGAGAAAGCTGTTAAGTTTAGATAAGGACCTGATTGACTGCTTCTCCGAAAGCAACAAATGCAAACTCTCCGCCTGGAGCCAGAAGAAGACCGGCTCTTATTGCAGATATGATTGAAATGCCGAACAATTTTCCCATGATCACAACTAATATAGTCTTGCCTACTATCAGGAGTCCCAAAGTTCCCACTACGACAGGGAAATTAGAGAGAAGAAGTTTCGGATCAATAGACATTCCAACCTGAAATGAGTGGAACTCTTTTTGTTAGTTTTATGCATGTGATTACAGTTGAAAGCAATATCAGAATCTCACGAGTTCCCATCAACAATTTCATGATTGTTTTCAGAAATGATGAGTATATGAATAAAGTTATTTTAAACTCATAAATTACCGTCATGAAGAAGAGTCCCAGCAGAAGACCACGATATGGAGCAATATCTGATTCTACTTGCAAGGAAAACTCTGTCTCTGCAAGGAGTAGACCAGCCAAAAAAGCTCCTAATGCCATGGAAAGTCCAGCCTGAGTTATAGAAACAAACAAATTTAGCAAAAGAGAAAGAATGCAAATGACAGAATATAAGCAAATGGCAAAATACCAACAAGACTAAGGTCGTACCCTAGCTGTCAGTAAACTAGTCCCCAGAATCACAAGAAGTGTATTGGCAGAGAATATCTCGGCGTTCCGATTTTCTGCAACTTGCTTGTAGATTGGTCGAAGAAGCTGTGCGCCGAAAGGGTTTCATCAATGCATTAGATTATAACTCCATTGGAACATATGAAAAGTACCCAAAGCAGCAGTGAAGGCACAATAAACTTTCATGATAAGTTCATAGAAACATGCATCTTCCTTTTGTTGCAAATCTAAAACATTTCACCTTACAACCTTGGTAATTAATTTATTTTGATATATGGCGTCTCAACAGTTAAAGTATCTGAGACTTACAAGACGGCCACCAACAACTATGGCAGTAATAGCAACTGCTGCTTTGACTCCAGCAAGTCCAAGAGCTTCAGCAATGGCTTGAAATCCAATCTGAAAAGAACAGTTAGAAACTTATCATTTTCCTACCACTGATACTTCCTAGACATCCTTAAGTATATAGGAATATCTGGCATTTAAAACCAGTATTAGCAACAGATAACCACAACGTTTCTTCTTAAGAGAGCAAATAAATGATCAAACCTCTTACTTTAGATAATTGCCAACACATGGCAGAGAACACAAAAGTAAACCGCACTAAAGAAAAAGAAGGAATCTTAGATGAGCTTACCCCTCCTTTCGATGAATTAGGTGAAACAAGTGGGATGAGAATCAGTAAAACAACTACGGCTAGATCCTGTGAAGGATAATAACAAAATGATGAGAAATTCCCAGCATAGTTGTATTTATACACGGGCAGAATGAACTCTGTTCAGAACCGACCTGAAAAAGCAAGACGGAAAATGTAGCCCGTCCATGTCTAGATGTACTCTCACCTCGCTCTTGTAGAACCTGAAAACCAAGCACATTGTTTCTGTTCAACGAATTGGTAGCTTAAGTGCATAAAAAAACCAAATGAAAGGACTGTTACAAAATTCCTTTCATTAAGATCTCTATTTGAATACAAACAAAAATGTTACCTGAAGAACAACAGCAGTGGAGGACAATGCCAGGCCATTTCCAATAACTATTGCCGCTGGACCAGCCTGACCAGCAACATAATGGGCAATCAATCCAACTACTGCTGCTGTCACCAGAACCTAGATTACAACAATAGAAGTGTAGATTAGAGGACTTGGACACAAAAACATTAAGTAGGAACATACTATAGTTGATAAATTATGGGGAATGATCATCGCGGATCTTCAAATAATCAAATCACCTGAGCGGAGCCTAATCCAAAAACATATTTCTTCATGGAACTTAGTCTTTCAACAGATAGCTGTCAGATAAGAAACAAAACAAATTGCCCTTCTACAAAACACAGTTCAATAGCAAAAGCACGAGGATACAAATATATCAAATCTACCTCAAGGCCAATGTTGAAAAGCAAGAAAACAACTCCAAATTCTGCGATGGCCTTGGTTGCGTGCACATTCCGAATTATCGAAAGACCATAAGGACCAATCAGAATTCCAGCTGCCAAATACCCAAGAACAGGGCTGCCTATACATATGCAGCAGATGAAGCCATCAAGACAGCACATAATTCTCTATGCAACATAATTGAGAGACCAGAAACTGAAAATGTTTTGACTGATGAGAGCATAAAATTTGTAGGAGTTTATGGCAATGGGAAAACAAGGAAAATAAATAAGGATGCACTGGAGAGAAATAACGAAAAATGAATCCTACATACCTCCAGGAATTTTCTGAAATAGAGGCACAAATATGACACTTGCTAGCAGTAACCACAAGAAATCCAAAAGTGAAGCTTCTTCCTCATTGACCTAATAATTGCAGAATTTTCAGCCTACAGTTTGCTTGGGACTTTGAAAAGAACAAGAGCAATTATTCCTACCTCCTGGTGAGGAAGCATCTCAAGCAGTTTCTTAATTCTCTTTGAAAGTTTCTGCACCTGCCGGATCAACGGCTTCTTGCTAGAAGAGACGTCTTCTGTACTAGTGATGATAACATCTTGCTGTTGAAGCAGCTGGTTGTTCCCCCCTACTCCATTGGAGTATAATGTCAATCTGAAACGAATAAGAAGCTCATAAACAACAAAAAGACCAAAATTTATGTCCTAAAAGGGTACTTCAAAAAATGACGAAACTAATAGTGTAAATTTTCAAACTGACCCTGCCCCAAGAAGTGCAATTCCAAGAACAAGCTTCGGCCATTGCTGTTTGACAGAATCAACCAGACTTGCAAACACTGTCGTGGTCCCATCTGGATTGGAAGAGAAGAAAGATGCAGAAAAGAAGCGGGATGATTTATTAAATGATGCCTTAGGAGAATTAAGAGAAGGACCCTCTTTTGGAAGATCTTTCTGTGTTTCCTGTTTTTTCGTCTGAACAACACTCTTTGACTTTTCAGAATCTGCTTCAGCCACTTTAGAAGACTCTACACTTGGCTTTCCATTCTCACGATCGCTTGAATCATAAGGCTGGGTTAGTTTTTGAGTCTTCTGACCAAATCTATCAGGCACTGCTGATAAATCTCCATCTATTGGCGATTCTCTTTCGCTAACATCTTCAATATTACTTGAGAGTACCACCTCATCCATGATAGAAGTTTCTTCATCGGAGAGTTGGACCTGAGTTTCTTCTGGGGTCTGAGAGATGGAGAGAGATTTCTCTGCTCTCTGCAAAGCAATCTCTGCATCGTTAACGCGTTGAGTAGCCTCAAGCTCAAATGCGACAGCTTGTTCAGCCAATTTCATAATATTTGCAACATCTTCCTCGGCTTTCAACGCATTGATCTGTATTGTCTCAGCAAAATTATTCAATTTGTCCACTTCCTTCTGCAACTCTTCTTTTTTGATCTGCAAACAACTCAGTTGGGCCTCACAATTTGCTAAATTCACTTGGCATTCTTTTACGTCATCCTTAGCAGCTAAAATGGCTTCTTCTTTATCCTCAACATCATCTCTTTTCTCAATCTCTTCAGATGCTTCAGGACCTCCACCTGCTCCAAGTGATTCCACTACAACCTGAAGCCTTGCTTCAGCCAGAGACAACGCCATTGTAGCCTTTTGAACAGCTTCTTTAGCTACAGATTCCTCATCAACTGTATCTCGAATTACATCAAGGGTTTTGTTTACCTCAAGCCAAACATTAGCCGCTTCATCCTTGAGTGCTATCGCAGTTTCTGATATTCTCTGAGCCTTTTCCTCAAACATGGTACTACTGAGTCTAGCAACTTCCAATTCGTTGATTGCGTTCCTTAGTAACTCCCTGAGTTCCTCCAAACCATCAGTTTCGTTTTCCGCCCTCACATCTTTTTCTACTTCCAAAATTGTAGCTTCACTTTCATCATTACTTGCTGAAAATCCCGCATTTCGATCATTACTATCAACATCCACAAGAGAATCATTACCTTGACAGTGTGACCTAAATTCAGCTTGGCGGCCATTTCCAACTATTGATTTTCTAGGATACAAAGGACTATAAAATCTTCCAGCATTCAAAGTCAACTTACCACTTTGTACTACATTCCTCCTCAATCTATTACCCAAATGCACTTTGGAATAAGTATTTCGATCCCAAAATGTACCGCTAATTCCATTGGGACACAGTTTCACATATATCAACCGATTCGGCAAGCAGTAACTCGAACCATCCCCACCATGAAAAATCGGCCGCTGAACAGTACACGAAAATTCCATGTCGAATCAATATATCGTAGAGTAGCGTTACTTACTTTGTTCCTCGAACCCAATATAGAACACCTGCGGAGCAAAATCGAAATTCCACAGGGTTTAGGAGCCACAGAAATCCCATTCGGAATTTACACGAAAATCAAAATCGGAAACTGCGACTCAGAAATCTGTATATGAAATGTAAAACTCCGATACAGCCAAAAAGAAGACAATCGCGAAGCAAAACTTCACAAGAACGACGGAGAGAGAGAGAGAGAGAGAGACTAACCAGTCGAAAACGGTGTAAGAATTAATGGCGGAAAGTAGAGTTTAGGAAGGTGAAGACTGATCAAAGTGGCTTCTCCTCTGATGAATTCTTCATTTCCGTTTCAACAGATTTTTCCCGTCGTCTTCAAATTTTCCAGTCAACGAAGAGAAAAAAATCGACTGAGAAAGGCCCAAATAAAAAAAAAATAAAAAACTGCAAAATAGCCACCAACCTTGATACAACAAATTTCATGGCAATCAGAAATGGTGTTTTGCAAAAGAAACCTCAAAGTATCTTGTTTTTGTAAGTCTAGCTTTCACATTTCAAATATTTAGGAAAATCTACCTGACTAACATAAATATTGCAATAAAACCACCCCTAATAACAAGGTGGAAATTTTAAACCCACAAAAATTATAAATCGAATCATTGGCCCCATATTATGTATCATGGATTGTACGAAGTGATTTTTTTTCCCCCGATTAAATGACAAACAAGACTTATAAATCAGCATCTCTTCAAATAATTAAACCATTTTTTGTAATAATGTCACCATCTTCCACAATTATAATGTGTCCGAAGGTATGCTTTATCTTTGATTCTGGAGGATGCTTAGAAACAGGCATTGCTAATAGTTGGTCTGTGAGATCAGAGACTTATCAACCCAAATGAGATTATATGTACTGAACATGAACATATGATGGATCCTTGGTCGGATGAATCAGTTCACCATACACCGCGACCCACAAGTCGGTGATGGTTAGAAAAAATGTTAAAGGGACATACATTTTCCCTGAAAGAAAAATCCAGGAAAAAAATGGCCACCACAAGAAGGTGAAAATTGTTCTTGTCTTTACCAGAATGAAGAAAAGGCCATCAGATAGCGAGTGTGCCTCCTTCGATTATCTGATTTTCATCAGACGCATTTGACGATTGAGGTTTAGGCTTACTCGTCCTTGAGAAACCGTAGCCCAGAGAGCTTCCGCTTGTTTCACATAGCTGCCATTACCATTATACCATATTCCAACACAAATCAATCAGACCAAACCAGATTATGATTAAACATAAGCAGGTGAAGTCGATCAAAAATGAAACACACCTCGGTTAGTTCAGACAGGTGACGGGTTCTGAACTCGTTGATTGTGTTTGCTATTTCTGATGTTGGTAATTTTGCCTACGAAGGTAACCCAAAAAGGATCATACACTGTGTTTTTTCTGAGTTTAAGATGTTTCCACCGACATGAAATCATTATGTTTTACCTGAGCAAGAACAGCAGCTGCCAACTGTAGACTTGGCTCCAGAGTCTCCGGGACAACCTACGAGTTTTTGTGATCGAGATTTATCAGTGCATGATCAAGAAAGCGTGTATCTTTTCCAGTGGAGTGAAGGGGTTTGTGAACATTACAGCAGTAGCACCGGCTTTTTCTAGATTAAGACCATGAACAACGTCGTGAGCACGGACAAAGGTTTTGACATTGGGGTAATACTTGCTCAAAGCCCAGACACATCTGTAATTTGCTCCTGGTGCGTCTAAGGCAACCACAGCAGCACATGCTCTCTCAGCTCCAATTTTGTGGAGAACCTGTTTGTTTCCACAAGTAAAGTAACAATGTTCAAACGCTGGTACAGTCTGTTAACTGTTTCATGCATCTTCTAGTTTTTTGTACCTCTCTACTACCAGCGTCTCCAAAATAAACAGGAAGATCCATGGAACGCCCGATAGTCACTCTATCACTGTAAATCAAATATGAAGTTTTCAGGTAAGCACATAATGCGAGGAAGAGGTATGGGAAACACATATTTTAAATCAGAGAGGCTGAAAATGTGATCTCAGTGTGTGTGGAAGTTACTGATAGTGCTCACATTTTCGGTTTTATTTGAGAAAAAACTATCTGAAACCCAGTTTAACCCAATTTGACAGCCTATTCCACAAAACTGATACTTCGACAATAAGCGGCGTTATGTTACCTGCTGACATCAAGGGCGACGAATGGGATAAGTCTTTCTGAAAGAAGCTGAGCAATTATCTGGAAGTAACAAATAGAATATGATGAAGAAGTCAATAACTCCAACTCCGTGATTTCCCGTCAAGCAGACTATCTACACGGAGGTTCTCATGTGAGAGCATAAATTGAAGAAGATAATGTATTAACCTGACCAACTCGTCCAAATCCGCAGATAATTATGTGATCCTGCAAATCATCCGTCTGCAAATAAAATCAGACAAGATATAGAGGGATTAGACATCAGTCAGCCTTACAATGATTCCTGAACCAAAGAATGTGTGAGCTTCAGAACGGCAATGAAGCCAAGTGGTACCAAGATCGATAGATTGTTGACTTACAGAATTTAAATTCTATACACGTATCATCAAGATTCCTACCTCATTTTCAACCGGCAATAAACTTCGAACATCATGCAATTCAAATCGGGATGCAATTAACTGGCCACCAGCAGCTAACCAAGGTGTGATAGCCATTGAGATTCCCACGACAAGAAACAGCAACGAAGACAGCTGAGGAGACATTATGCCCTGGAAGAACCACCAACTAGAGCCTCAGAAAAAAAAAAACAGCTAAAAATATTTGTACGTGTAAGGGAAACTATCAAGTTTTTACAACAAACCTGATTGACTGCTTCTCCGAAAGCAACAAATGCAAACTCTCCGCCTGGAGCCAGAAGAAGACCGGCTCTAATTGCAGATATGATTGAAATACCAAACAACTTTCCCATGATCACGACTAACATAGTCTTGCCTACTATCAAGAGCCCCAAAGTTCCCACGACGACAGGGAAGTTAGAGAGAAGAAGTTTCGGATCAATAGACATGCCAACCTGAAATGAGTGGTCTTTTTGTTAGTTTTATGCTTGTGACTACACGTGCGTACAGTATCAGAATCTACTCGAACATAATAAGACTTCCTTTAGCATCAGTAATTCCCTGAACCCTCAGAGATATAGTTATTTTGAAACTCATCATTTACCGTCATGAAGAATAGTCCCAGTAGAAGACCACGGTATGGAGCAATATCTGATTCTACTTGCAAGGAAAATTCTGTCTCTGCAAGAAGTAGACCAGCCAAAAACGCTCCTAATGCCATGGAAAGTCCAGCCTGATTTATAGAAACAACAAATTTAGCAGAAGAGAAAAATGGCACGGCGGAATAAACGTAAAGGGGCAAATACCGACAAGATCAAGGTCATACCCTAGCTGTCAGTAAACTAGTACCAAGAATAACGAGAAGTGTGTTGGCAGAGAATATCTCGGCATTTCGATTTTCAGCAATTTGCTTGTAGATTGGGCGAAGAAGCTGTGTGCCATAAGAGTGTCAATGCATTAGATATAGCTCCACTGTAAAATATGAATGAGTACCCGAAGTAGCAGTAATAGCACAGTAAACTTCATTATAAGTTCATTGAAACTTTGGTTATTAACTTATTTTGATATCCCGCGTCTCAAAAGTATCTGAGACTTACAAGACGTC
This sequence comes from Arabis hirsuta, assembly GCA_964056655.1. NCBI lineage: Eukaryota > Viridiplantae > Streptophyta > Magnoliopsida > Brassicales > Brassicaceae > Arabis > Arabis hirsuta. The sequence goes on from OZ053307.1 coordinate 248,427, forward strand.
CACCAGCAATTATGGCAGTAATAGCAACTGCTGCTTTTACTGCAGCAAGCCCAAGAGCTTCTGCAATGGCTTGAAACCCAACCTGAGAAGAAAGTTAGAAATTTTAGACATCCTTAACTAAATAGAAATATCTAGCATACTAGAACTTACAAGCACTACTAGCAACAGATAACCACATAATTTCTTCTTACGGGGAAACCGTACTCAAGAAAACAAAGGAATCCTAGAGATGAGCTTACCCCTCCTTTCGATGAATTAGGTGAAATAAGTGGGATGAGAATCAGTAAAACAACTACGGCTAGATCCTGTGAAGAAAAATAACAAAATGATGAGAAATTCCAGCATTGTTGTTTTTATAAACGTGCAGAATGAACACTGTTTTGAACCGACCTGAAAAAGCAAGACGGAAAATGAAGCCCGTCCATGTCTAGATGTACTCTCACCCCGTTCTTGTAGAACCTGAAACCCAAGTACATTGTTTCTGTTCAACAAATTGGTAATTGCATAATACATAATTCCTTTCATTACGATATCTATCTAAATACAGCATAAAATCTTACCTGAAGGACAACAGCAGTGGAGGACAGTGCCAGGCCATTTCCAATAACTATTGCCGCTGGACCAGCCTGACCAGCAACATAATGAGCAATCAATCCAACTACTGCTGCTGTCACAAGAACCTAGATTACAGCAAAAGAACGGTAGATTAGAGAGCTTGAACACAGAAACATCAAGCAGGTACATACTGTAGTTGATAAGTTATTGGGAATGATATACGTGAATCTTCAAAGAAACAAATCACCTGAACGGAGCCTAATCCAAAAACATATTTCTTCATGGAACTCAGTCTTTCAACAGATAGCTGTCAAATAGATTAAAAATAAATAAAAAAATTGGCTCTACTCCCAAACACAGTTCAATAGCAAAAGAACAGCAAACACATATATTAAATACTAGTACCTCAAGGCCAATGTTGAAAAGCAAGAAAACAACTCCAAATTCTGCGATGGCCTTGGTTGCGTGCACATTACGAATTATCGAAAGACCATAAGGACCAATCAGAATTCCAGCTGCCAAATACCCAAGAACAGGGCTGCCTATACATTGCAGCAGATGAAGCCATCAAGACAGCACATAAATCTCTATGCAACATGATTGCAAGACCAGTAACTGAAAATGTTTTTGACTGATGAGAGCATGGAATTCGTAGGAGTTTGAGGAATATAGATAACAAAAAATGAATCCTACTTACCTCCAGGAATTTTCTGAAATAGAGGCACAAATATGACGCTTGCCAGCAGTAACCACAAGAAGTCAAAAAGGGAAGCTTCTTCCTCGTTGACCTAATAATTGCAGAAGTTTCAGCCTGCAAAGTACATTCCATACAATTTTGCTTGGGACTTTGAAAATGAACAAAAACAATAATTCCTACCTCCTGGTGAGGGATCATCTCAAGCAGTTTCTTAATTCTCTTGGGAATTTTCTGCACTTGGCGGATCAACGGCTTCGTACTGGAAGAGACATCTTCTGAACTAGTGCTGATAACATCCGGCTGTTGAAGCAGCTGATTGTTCCCCCCTACTCCATTGGAGTATAATGTCAGTCTGGAATGAGTAAGAAAGCTCATAATCAACAAAAAGACCAAATTTATGTACTGAAATGGTACTTCAAAAAATGACGAAACAAAGAGTAAATTGTCAAACTGACCCTGCCCCAAGAAGTGCAATTCCAAGAACAAGCTTGGGCCATTGCTGTTTGACAAAATCAACCAGACTTGCAAACACTGTCGTGGTCCCATCTTGACTGGAAGAGAAGAAAGATGCAGAAAAGAAACGGGATGATTTATTAAATGATGCCTTGGGGGAATTAAGAGAAGAACTCTCCTTTGGCAAATCTTTCGGTGTTTCCTGTTTTTTCGTCTGAACAAGAATCTTTGACTTTTCAGAATCTGCTTCAGCCACTTTAGAAAACTCTACACTTGGCTTTCCATTCTCATTATCGCTCGAATCATATGGCTGCTTTTGAGCCTTCTGACCAACTTTATCAGGCACAAGATCAGCTGTGTTCTTTACCGCTAATAAACCTCCATCTATTGGCGATTCTCTTTCAACCTGGTGGCTAACATCTTCAATATTACTTGAGAGTACCACCTCATCCTCAAGAGGAGTTTCTTCATCCGAGAGTTGGCCTTGGGTTTCTTCTGGAGTCTGCGAAATGGAGAGAGACTTCTCTGCTCTCTGCAAAGCAATCTCTGCATCATTAACGCGTTGAGTAGCCTCAAGCTCAATTGCGACAGCTTGTTCAGCCAGTTTCATAATATTTGCGACATCCTCCTCGGCTTTCAACGCATTGATCTGTATAGTCTCAGCAAACTCACTCAACTTGTCCACTTCCTTTTGCAGCTCATCTTTTTTGCTCTGCAAACAACACAGTTGGGCCTCACAATTGGCTAAATTCACTTGGCATTCTTTTATGTCATCCTTTGCAGCTAAAAGGGCTTCTTCTTGATCTTTAACATCATCTCTTTTCTCAGTCTCTTCAGACTCTTCGGGAACACCATTCTCTACACCTGCTTTGGGAAAATCATTCCCTCCACCTGCTTCGGGAACACCATTCTCTTCACCTGCTTCAAGTGATTCCACGACAACCTGAAGCCTTGCTTCAGCCAGAGACAACGCCATTGTAGCCTTTTGAAGAGCTTCTTTAGCAACAGATTCCTCATCAACCGTATCACGAACCACATCAAGGGTTTTGTTCACCTCGTCCCAAGCACTAGCCGCTTCATCCTTGAGTGCTATAGCAGTTTCAGATATTCTCTGAGCCTTTTCCTCAAACATGGTACTATTGAGTCTAGCAACATCCAATTCTTTAATTGCCTTCTGTAGTAACTCCCTGAGTTCCTCCAAACTATCAGTTTCGTTTCCCGCTTTCACATCTTTTTCTTCTTTCAAAACTGTAGCTTCGCTTTCATCATTTCTTTCTGAAAATCCCTCATGACTTCCCGCATTACCTAGAGAATCATTACCTTGACAACTTAACCTAAATCCAAAGGGGATATTCTTAGCTTGGTGGCCATTGCCAACTATTGATTTTCTAGGATGCAAATGACTGTAAAATCTTCCAGTGAAACCCGCATTCAAAGCCAACGTACCACTTTGTGCTACATTCCCCCTCAATCTATTACCCAAATACACTTTAGAATAAATTCTATTGTTGATTCCTTTAGGACATAGTTTCCCACTTATCAACCGATTTGGCAAGCAGTAACTCGCACCATCCCCACCATGAAACAAATTCAGCCGACGAATACTACACGCAGATTCCATGTCGAATCAATCTAACTTAGCCTTACTTTGTAACCAGTGAAGCAAATCCAAGTTCCACGAATTTACGAGCCTCAAAAATCACATTCGGAAATGAAACGGAAATCAAAATCCGGAGACTACGATGTGAACAAATCTGTGGATGGAAAGTAAAACCTCAAGTGCAAATCAGAAACTCGATACAACCAAACGAAGACAGTCGCGAAGCACCACAAGTTCACAAGCAGAGAGAGAAAGAGAGACTGAGGAAGAGACTAACCAATCATGGAAAAATGGTGGAAATCGAGTTTAACAAGCTGAGAAGCGATCAAATTGGGTCGTCTGAGAACTTATTCAGAGCCGTTTCAACAGATATTTCCCGTCTCTTCAAATTTTCCGGTTAAAGTTTCTCTCCAACCAGACATGATGGTGGTAATGATGAAATTGACGAAAACACCCCCCCTCATACGTATGATTCATATCATCCCATAACCACTTGGTTTGATCCGGTTCGATTCAGTACTCCTTTGAACCGAACAGACATTCTTTCACATGAAACGCATATTCTTTCCACATGGACAAATTGCATTACAACATTGTATCATCATCTAAAATGACAAGATTCAATTCTTTCCATATGGATCATATTACAAATAAATAAATGAGTTCTAAAAATCAAGATTACAAAATGACATTTTCGCAAGAGTAAGCTCCATTTTCATCAGCAAGCATGTCATAAATCAGACAGTGGAAAATCAAATTTTGGCTTTCTTGGTGTCTTATAATTAAATAAAATAAATGTATAACGAACGAATCAAAATCAAGGAACAAAAAATAATAATAATGTCTTCATATGGAAACAACTCATTACAAATGATGAAATCAAATCTTTCTCCGCAACATTCAATCACTCACAAGCCACAACTCACCAAAGAAGAGAGATATTTCAAGTCGACTGTGAAACTCCGTTCTCTTCCTTGGCTTCAACGGCCACCTCTTCGGTGGTCTCCGCCGGAAGAGTGTTGCCTGAGGCGGTGCGACGGTGGTTGGCTGATTGAAGGACATGAGCGTAATTTCCTTTCTCCATGAAAAGTTGGTTAAAGTGATGCCGACAATACAGAACGCCGTCTAAGGAGGCGTAGGAAGAGTGAGTGAGGGTGCAGCCACCGTGAGCACACCGGAAACATGTCTTGTGGAAACATTCTCCTTCCATTTGCACCTTTTTTTATAACAAACAAAACGACATGTAAATATAAACCGAACCCAACTTAATCGAACCAGACCATAGACAGTGTTGATAAGTCCGAGGTTTCTTTAGATTTTCTCGTTTTTAGATCAAGAACATTAGAAATTGCAAATAATAATACTAACCTTTTCAAGAGGATAAACAGTTTTTTCACAAGCAGCACACTTGTCTTGTGTTCCACAGAACATGGAAGATATCTTGCTAGGAGTCTTGGTCTGTGATTAATGATGAATCAATACAGACAAATACACATGATTGATCAATCATTACAGAGGGAGAAATAAAATAAATGCTAGGCTCATTATACAACGAGAGCTAGAGAGAAATGATGAACGTACCAACTCGGGCTTCTCAGTTTTTCCTGGTTGGAAATTTTTGTTGAAATTGCCAGATTCCTTGAAGAGTTGCTCAAAATGAGTCTTGCAGTACAAGACTCCGTCCATTGAGGAATAGTTGCTCATCTGCCATCATCAAGAGTTTCCAGAATTATTGATATTAACACAAAATCTAACAAGAAAATGAGGAAGGATCGTAATTAATGTACACCTGAAGAGTTCCATTGCAATGGGTGCATCTGAAGCAAGACTTGTGGTAAGGCATTCCTTCAATGGACAACATGTCCACCACATAGACTGTCTTCTCGCAAGCATTGCATTTGTCCAGAGTTCCTGTGAAAGACATTTTTTTCTTTTTTTTTTGGGTTCTTGTTGTTGTTTCCTTCTCCAAGATCCTAAATGAATCAGATTTATATTTTCTTTTTTCTTTTTTTTAGATCAAGAGATCGTCTGAGGAAGTAATTAAAGAAGGAAACCCACAAAAAGAAGATTTTTTTTTTTTGTTACCTCAGACAAAGGAGGAACCAGCGAAATTTGTGTCTTCTTTTATACGAAACTTTGTTGCAATTGTGAGGTTGTAACAGAGGAAGTTTTTCTCTTCTCTTTCTCTTTCTCTTTCTCTCTCTCTCTCTTTTGTCTTTCTTTTGCAGAATCAATGAGATAAAATTGGGTGGCAAAAGTGATTGGAGTTGAGCAAAAGAAGGGTTTGTGGTTTCTGACAATTTCAAACCCATTAAGGATGTTACTTTAAGCCAACTGTCCCTGAGGTGGTGCAACCCATGTCAGATTTTTCTAATACCTGCAAAAGGAATATAACTACCTAACATTTATACATATATTCTATTCTGTTTTGTTTGTTATAAATTATAATACACATAATAATAAATATCTTTTGTCAATAAAGATATGCTTTTGATACATTTTTGTATGCGTATGTATCAAGATACCCAGTTGTAAATTAAAGCAATAATAATAAAAACAAAGTGAAGCACCACTAAGTCGAATTCGTGTAGTTCAAGTCTCATTTCATAAAGATTATACCCCACAATTATTTGATATAGAAAAATCTGATTTGTTTTGTTAAGTTAAAAAGTAGTGTTATAACACAACTTGTTGACATAAGATGAGATCTGAGATTGTCTTTCCATGTCGATCAATTCTCCTCGAACAGTTGACTCCGCCATCTAATATGTTCCTTACGACAACATTCAAAGCATGAATGCCTTTAACATCATATACCTCTACGGACACATTCTCATCAATTGGTTTCGCATCGATTTCGAGAAACGAAGAGGTTGATAACAGAACCGACATCACATTTTTTACCCATTGAGGAGTTATGATGAGTTTCAGACGCTCGATATCTTGGGAATAATGTGGGATTAGTGAGAAGTTTATGTCATTTCCTTTATCACCAGCTCGGCTATGAGCAACAGAGTAGAGTGGGATCTTTTGGCCAGATGGAGCAGGAGAGTGATGAATTCTAGATGAATCCGTCCACTGATCGCCTTTCGTGGTAACAAGATCTTGATTTTCAAATGGGATCTACAAGTGGAAGCAAAACCAAGCTGTTAATGGGTTATTTTTAGATTTTCAGCTTTCAAGTAATAAAACATATGTGCGTCTTAAAAATTGTTTTCTCTCATTCGAACACACATTGAATCATCCATCCACTAGAACGGTTCGCCAAGGAATGTCTAATTCGCCTAAGAACTTAGTTTAGTATTAGCTATCAACAAGGGAAATGAACCGACTAGAGCAAGTACTTTCTCACTAACCTTGTGGAGTTCCTCTCGAGCAACTGGAGAAGGATGTTTAGGAGTCTCTGAGTCTGATGTTTGGGTGTGCTGAAGTCCAGTTTTCCACATTACAGATTCTCGGCTGACCTGGATAACCAGACATGTGACATCAGAAGCCGTGAAAATTGATTTATGCAAAGGCTATATTAGTTGGAATATCTTGATGGAGACAACATACCAAACGCTTTTCAAGAACAATCTCCATCTTGTGTCCGGTACTGCATTTTAATTACAAGCACTCAAGTCAAACCAAAAAGACCATCCAGAATCTCATATGCTCTCTTTTGCCAAGATAAAGATTATCAGTCAGCATAATCAGAGATAGAGACAGAAGCATACTCAAACTAAATATTTGTCAAGCCCCCCTAGTCATAAGATATCTCAAATCAACAGCATTTGGTACTACTGTAATGCTACAATAAGCATTGGATTGAGCTATGGCTGCAATTTAGAGCAAACATCAACGTGAAGGAATTACCTAATTCCACCACCACCAGCTGGTCCGTTTGTATATAAAGCAGTAAACTCTTTCGTTAACTGGACCGCATGTTCCTTCAGTTTGAAAAGACCATCCATACGTAATCTAATATCTCCACATGACTGCCAAGATGATTCAGCGCCATTGCTTGTCGCCTTCAAGCTATCAAGCCCAATTCCATAAGAAAGAATACAGTGGTTAATACCAGGAATGGTTTCTTCCATCCATGATCGAACCTGAAAGAAAAAGGAAAAAAAACATAAGTAAAATACGTAAACACTTGATAAGAAATGAAGCTCCAATTTCAGGCACCATAAGGAGTCATTTCAAGTGAAACAAACTCACATAGGGACAAATAATGCTACTACATCATAGACATATTTAACTATAGGCACACCAGAAACTCTGAAGCTTTAGCACGTTGAATAGATCCATGTCCTCCATAAGATATCTCTCCCCATCCTTTCCAACCACATTCCTGCGAAGAAAGTACGAATTATATAACCAAATCTAGGTTCCTCTTCAGTATAACCAGCATTTCTATGGATAAACAACCTTTGGAATCAACCGCAAGAGTTTCTCAGGCATAGCAGTGTTAGCCGATGGATTTGCCCCACTGCATTGTACTTTGCAGTCTGACAGAGGGAGGAAAGAAACGTCTCGAATATCAATTACCTGTAAATAAGGTTTTCAATTTGACTGTTTCCATTGTTGTTATGGTTATTTCTTCTAGAATTTGTATCTCTAACTTACCACATCAGGTGTAATGTAGGCACTAGGATCAGCAAGTTCATAAAGAAGCTGCTCGGCGCATGTAGCGGTATTTAAAATTCCACCACTACCTTCAGCCTTTGCTACACATACTTTTCCATCATAGCCAATTTCTGCATAAGGAAGTGACAAATCCTGGAGGAGAGGGAAAGCCATGTCTCTATACTGGTCACCTAAAGAACATTGAAGAATGGAATGACCTTACCGATACTGAAAAACAGCAGCCCCGTTAATTCTTCCCTGAGTCAGTAAGGGTGAAACGCACCTGGATGCATGAAATATCCACCAGTGAGCTGACAACCGCACTCAAGAAGGTGGCCAGCAAGAGTTCCTTGAGCTAGCAGCTCCAAGTCATTCCAATTCCAACCTAGTTCATAGACCTAACCATGCAACAAGAAAGTGATCAGGTTAAATCACGAAACAGGAAAGCCTCTTGAATCTAATCCAAGCCAAAGAGAGAAGAATCGATGAATATTTATGATTACAAAACTGAATTGACATGCAAGCCCATGGTTAAACAAGAAAGCCTGGCTGTCAAAAACTAGATAACTAGACAGACAACAGACAACAAGTCCTCACCATCGGTGCTAAAAATAAGGCGGCATCAGCCACTCTTGAAGTAATTATCACGTCTGGTTGGTACTTCTCCAGGCATTCAACAATAGGAGCTGCTCCAAGATAAGTGCTACTACCCTTCAACGAGGAGAATAAAAGTTCAGGACAGCCACATATATCACTAGGAGGAGCTAGATAAACCTTGGTAGTCTGAATTAGAAACTGTTTACTCTCGTAACATCAAGAGTTAGAGAACCAGAAATCGTACCCCCTCAGAGCAACATTGACCGCCAAAAGATGATCCAGAGTCTAAGTAAGATTCAAAGACAAGGGTTAGACACACTTATTATGGGTTCAGGCAGTGCCGAATACTCAGAACACTAGTTATATCTCCCAGGGATGAAAGTACCTTCCGTTAAAGGAAGCTAGTACCTGTTTCAAAATGCACCTCATGAGCCACAGCCACGGAGATTGTGAGCCCTAATTCACTGGCTACCTCAAGAACTTTCTTCTGAGCCCCAGAGGGATCAACTACAACGACAAAACACGAAAATTCAAATATAAGCAAAACTAACATTCAGAAAGAAGGCCTCCGTAATAGATTCAAAGCTTCTTACTTGCACCCATGTTAGTGATTATACAAGTGCCTTTCTCCACAGAAATAGGCAATAACAAACGCATCCACTCTGAAACTGGACAACAGCAGAAAAAGGACTGATTTTTAAAGGTATAAACATCCCCTATAAACCATTCTAGCCACTTTATGACTACCAAGGTGTCGAAACATACCGCGAGGGTCGTAACCGTCACCGCCAGATGCCATAGACAGCCATCGATCAGCCAATGTCCGTTCAGCTAAGCACTCAAGGACCAAATAGTTAATCTCTTCGACTCTCTGAAGCAGTTTGAGAGCCGCCAATGGCCTATCACCGCCGAATCCAGCACCACATCCGACGTAAACCGTATCCTTTCTCCTCTCCGGATTCTCTCTCTGAAATTCAATCAAACCTTATCACGAAGTTCCGCGAACAAGATTTTTCACCAAAAATGGATGAAACAAAATGAGTACTCTTCTTACCAACTTTATCACAGAATCGCAGAGATTCCATTTACCGTCTGGGTTCGCCATGAAATTACGATTCCAGATCACGGATCTATTTGAATTCGTACGTCGATCAACGATTGGTTAAGCTGAGCTGAGGAATTTGAATTTTGGAGAGACGTGAAGGAAGTGAGTGGCCGAGTGACTTTAATTATGCCTTTTTTTAACAAATTATTAAGAGTGAGTGCTTATGCTTATCCCATTTGATTTAACTACTTTTAAATACGGTCCCTAAACTTTAAAGTTATTTACACGCGGGTCCCTTTCTTCCTTCTATTTGTCATCGAGGGTCAACTGTTGTGGGCCTTATTGGGCCGTTTTGGGAGGCAGATAAAAGTAACTGGAGTCGAGAAATTCCCACCGGCGGTCGGTTCCAATGGAGGTTTCTGCGGACGGAGGATTCTCCGGCGATTGGGGGGAAATAGTTTCAGAGAAGGTAGTGTCTGCTTATATCTCTCTTCCGAAGAAAGGAAAACCTCAGGGACGTGAAGTCACCGTCCTATCGGCTTTCCTTGTCTCTTCTCCTTCCCAAGGTCTCTTGCCGTTTCTCTCTCTCTCTCTCTCTCTCTCTCTCGCTTTTCTAAATCGCGTTTGTTTCGGTTTTGACCAATTAGGGTTTGTGTGCAGAACCGGAAGTTATAGCGTTAGGGACGGGGACTAAGTGCGTTAGTCGGTCGCTGTTGAGTCCCCGTGGAGACATTGTGAACGATTCTCATGCCGAAGTTGTCGCCAGAAGAGCTCTGATCAGGTTCGTGACTGTGACTCTTCAATTTTTTGATGATTATCAAATTTGCATATCCGAATCGCAATGTACATGGTGGTTATTGTCAATCTCCAGGTTCTTCTATTCCGAGATTCAGCGGATACAAGGGACTTCGGACAAGAGAAGATGTTGTAATGAAGCCAAGCGTCAGAGAAATGATATCGAAACTAGTTCAGTACTAGAGTTAGATCCAAGCTGTCGTGGAGAAGTGAAATATAAGCTGAAATCTGGGTGCCATTTGCATATGTACATTTCTCAATTGCCATGTAATTTAACTTCAATTTGCTTCCTTCAGTTTTTGTTTTTGGTTTTTCGTTAATGTCCTTAATGTGTCATTGACATGTTTGTCATATGTAGGTGGTTATGCTTCTACTAGTTCACCGTTGTCTGCACTGAAAAAGATTCCGTCAACAGAAGTAGATGAGTCATTGTTAGATAAAGGTTCTGATATTTGCTCGTCAAGGTGTTTTGAAGTTCCAGAGATATGTAATGGCAACAAAGGTATTGAAGTCTCCTGCCTGATAGTTGCAAGAATGATCTATCCGCTTACCTTCCTGTTATTTAACAGATGGGTGATAGACTGATGTTGGTATCAACTTACTTAGGATGTGCAAATGTATCCATTTCAGGTAATGGCTCACAAGTAACAGATATGGTACAAAGAAAGCCTGGTCGTGGTGAAACAACACTCTCTGTTAGCTGTTCCGATAAGATAGCTCGATGGAATGTTCTTGGAGTTCAAGGTTTCTTCTGTAGTCTGTCAATGTTTTTGCTTTGCAAGCTTTTTGAAAATTCGAATTCCATAATGCATATGGTTTTGTTCTTGTGGGTTTATACCTCAAGTTTGACAGAGAATTTGCCGTGTCATGTGAGATTTGCTTATGGGAATCTTCTCTCTTTTTGTGTGTTCTTACTTCAGGGGCATTGCTTTGCCAAGTTCTTCAGCCTGTGTATATTTCTACAATCACCGTTGGACAATCTCTGCACTGCCCTGACAATTTTTCTTTGGCTGATCACTTGCGAAGATCTTTGTATGAGAGGATCCTTCCATTATCGGATGACATACTGACTTCTTTCCGTTTGAACAAGGTTTATTAGATGCATTATACCAAGGTATCATGTAAATTGATGTAGTTACTTGCAGACATTGTTCTAATCCCTTTCCAGCCACTGTTTTTTGTAGCTCCAGTACCACCATCAGAATTTCAGCATTTAGAAACTGCTCAAGCTACCTTAACATGCGGGTTGGATTTCAATGCTCTTAACTCTTCATCACGACATATTTGCCTTTTCTTTGTCTCTTACAAGGTGACAATTTATCTGTTGTCTCTTAGATATTCTTTGTGTTGGAACCGATCTGGCTTACACGAAGTTATTCTTGGAACAACCGGTAGAAAGCAAGGCACCTCAGCTAAAGGAGCTCTGTATCCGTCTACTCAATCATCTATATGCAAGTAAGGGGAGGAGTCTTGTTTTCCAGGCATGACCTTGGTTATTTTCTAGTTATGATTAGCATGTGATATCATATTCATATCTTTTCCTAGACAGCGGTTACTGGAGCTGTTCTTGAAAGAAACACATGGACATGCCAGTGAATCTTCCAAGTCAAAAGGATCTTACCGAGAACTGAAGGTGCGTGTGATGCTGATTCTTTTCTGCTGCTTCATTCTGGGTTAACATGCTTCATTCACAAAGTGTATATATCTCATAATGAGTGTTTGACATGCTTTCCGCAACACTGTGATATTGTTCTCTGATATATTCTGAGATGATTTACGTTTTTTTTTTTTTGGTTTTTTAATTCTATGCAGGACAAAGCTACCAAATATTCTTTGATGTCAAAGATTTTTAAAGGAAAGTATCCATTCAAGAATTGGCTAACAAAACCCTTGCATTACGAGGATTTCCTGATAAATTAGCCGAGTGGTATGTCTTCCTATTTGCTCTCTCTATCAACCAATTTTTTTTGCACCATTAGTTCATGATCGTCAACAAGTTACTTTATTTTGACTGCATTGTTTAGGGAAGCAAAATAATTATACGAATAGTACATTCCAAAAATAAAATAAAGAGGTGAGGGACCTTGAATCACAGAAAATACAAAGCGCGGAAAAGTAAAACCGAAAAAACGCAGGAAAACAAAAGCAGAAAATATGAATTTGACTGAAACGAATTAAGATGCGGCAAGTTCCATTCAGAGATTGACTCGTCCTTTGATGATGTCGAGACTCATTTCGCTAGGATCTGTTGCTTGTAATTCAACTTGAATCCCATCCATTTCCCTCTTGAATCTGTCCTTAGAGCTTGCATACAACATCTTACTCCTCACTCTTGATGTATCAGGTGACCTGAAGAAGCAAGTCAATGTCTCAATCATATGAAAAACTACATTTCTAAATCATGGAAAAGAAGAAAATCAAGGGCAAAGAGGAAGTTGTACCATGCGATGAAAAAGATCTTGCTCTTCTGGCAGTTCTCAGGAGTGGTGAAATCGAAGTCATAGACAGCATATCGGCACTCGTTCTCAGGCATACGTTGGGTGAAATCTTCGTAAGTTTCTTCTGGATTCCCAACCACATCTATCATAACTTGCTGAGCCTTCTCATCAATTTTGAACACAATATACCTATAATTCCTCTTTGCTTTCAATTCCAAGAACTTGAGCTTGCACTCATCGCTTACATGCATCCCAGATGCTGAATTAGCCTGCACACACACACATAATCAACTTATATGATCACAAAACATTTGCAATACCGGAGTTTGATAAATGAATGGTAGAAACATACCATGTTCTCTGCTTGAAATTCGGGGTTGATGATCAGAAAGGAGAGAGGGTAGGGGGTTTTAGAGGATGAGAGGAAGAAGAAAGAAGTAGGTTGGGTTGGATCATTAGGCTTGGTCACGTCTTTAAACGAAGAGGACTTCGATGCTGTCACGTTGTGCCCATATTTACATGATTAGATAAATGGAGTCTATATTTTATTCAGGCATACACATGTATCTATCTATGTGTATGTAAAGCACATGTGGTGAAGTTTGTTCTGGACATCATTGGGAAGTTGAGGTTTCATGATGTACATGTTTTTCTTTGTTTTTTATTAAATTTCTGACTTTTTCTTTCGTCACGATTGGTCGTAGACTTTGCTATATGTTTTTTTTTTTGTACGAATTTAGTTAGAATTTAGATGAAAAGCGAGATCTACAGAAGACTCAAGTTCGTCATTTTGGATATGACGATGATATTGAAGATACATCAAATATCAATATGACGATGTTGGAGCAAATGATCTGACCCAAAATAAAACATTGAATCGATTGATAAACCAAAAAATCATAGGATTTTCCTAATTGAGAAACGCAACGACCAACGTTTTCCAGTAAATTTTGGTTCCCTTTGAAATTGACCCTAAGAAAAGCCCATGGGCCTATAACTGAAACATGGTTACGGCACAAAGCTAGACCGACTACTCCAAGAGCACGAGCCAATCTCTCTTTCGGTGTTGTGTAAAACTGTGGCTGCTATTTCTCTAATATTTATCGATTTGACTCAAAAACGAGTCCTACTAACAGTAACATATGGTTCGTGCGTGTACAGAAAATTCAAACCTATGAACATCTGACTAAATTAATATCCTCTGGGTATCGAAACTTGCCGTTTGTTTTGGTTTGATTCAGATACGGTCTCGCTTTCGTTTTTTCTTTCTTTTCTTGGGAGCATTTTTATATCCTTTTAATGAAATTGAGAAGTAGAAGTTGGTGGTGGTGGATTTGAATCGTAGCTACTAGCTAGTGCGAGAAACTTGGGCTCCCATGGATTCCAAGTGTATCTTCGATCGAGATTAAAAGGTTTCTGCTCTTTCTTTAATTTGAAACCAAGTTTTTAAGTTCTCGCTTACTGGATTTGGTTTACCGGTCTTACTGGTTAATAAGATTGAGAAATTTCTCCTTTGTTTTTCACAAAGAGACATTCCTTAATTGAAACAAAACATCGATGGGAGGTCGAAGCTCGAAGATTGATTCATGTTGTTGGAAATCATCACACAATACTACTCTTCTTGAAGCTCCACATGTTGGTGAAGTCTCTATTTGTTTGGCTCTCTCACTCTTTCTCTCTCTCTCTCTTGTTAGTTCTTTTTAGCTGTTTTCTTAACCCTTTTTCAATATTACAGAAACGCAAGATAATAGTGAGGTCACAGATGTGTCGTCTTTTCGTCAATACACACTCGAACAGCTTAAGATCGCCACCTCTGGTTTCGCTTTGGAGAATGTTGTATCTGAAGATGGACAAACAGCTCCAAATGTTGTCTATCAAGGGAAATTAAAGAATCATCAGAAGATTGCTATCAAGCGCTTTTCTCGTATGGCCTGGCCTGATCCACAACAATTCCTGGTATGATAATTGATATGTATGTTTCAGCGTATCTAATGCCACTTCTCGTCTCTCTTTAACTTTGGATTTGTCCGTTTCCAGGAAGAAGCAAGCTCGGTTGGTCAGTTACGCAGCAAAAGACTGGCCAATTTACTTGGTTGTTGCTGTGAAGGCGGCGAGAGATTACTTGTCGCCGAGTTTATGCCTAATGAGACACTAGCCAAGCACCTTTTCCACTGTAAAAAAAAAAAAAAAAGCCTTTGATCAATAATCTTTTGATGCTCTTCTTTCTTAGTATTTCCTTACCACTTTAATTACGAATCAGGGGAAACACAGCCGATGAAATGGGCGATGCGACTGAGAGTTGTTTTATACCTTTCAGAAGCTCTCGAATATTGTAGTAACAAAGGACGCACACTGTATCATGATCTCAATGCGTACAGAGTTTTATTTGACCAAGTAAATTCCATAAACTAAGCTCTTCTCTGAGAAACCATTTCTGTTTCATGCTCTTCCTTCATTGACTCTAATTGGCCATTTTAAGGAATGCAATCCAAGACTTTCAACGTTCGGCTTGATGAAGAATAGCCAGGATGGGAAGAGTTACAGCACAAATCTTGCTTTTACCCCTCCCGAGTATCTACGAACTGGTAAAATGATTTGCCCCCTCCTTGTAGGTTATATTTTCCCAGTATTGAGATTAATTGCGTGTTGCTACAGGGAGAATCACGGCAGAGAGTGTGATTTACAGCTTTGGCACTCTTCTGCTTGATCTTCTCACTGGAAAGCATATTCCTCCTAGCCATGTAAGTGTCCATGATAGCTGCTATTATTGTTTATTGGATTCTCTTTACAAAATATCTCAGCCTGTTATTGTGTGTTTAGGCCCTTGATTTGATTCGAGATAGAAATCTTCAGACTCTAACCGATTCATGCTTGGAGGGACAATTATCCGACAGTGATGGCACGGAGTTAGTACGCCTGGCATCTCGTTGTCTTCAGTACGAAGCTAGTGAGCGACCAAACATAAAATCTTTGGTCACTGCACTAATCTCTCTCCAGAAAGACACAGAGGTTCCATCTCATGTTCTAATGGGTATGCCTCAAAGTGGTACTCGTGTGTCACCTTTGTCTCCTTTTGGTGAGGCTTGTTCGAGAAAAGACCTGACCGCGATGCTTGAGTTCTTGGATAAAATTGGATACAAAGATGATGAAGACGTAAGTCGACAGGTTTTACATTTATAATTCACTTAGAAGTTAGAACCCTTATGGTTCCCATCCAGTGAAGGCTTCTTCATGTTTTATTTGGCATGATTAAATGCAGCTTTCGTTTTTCTGGACGTACCAGATGCATGAGGCTATAAACTCGAAGAAAAAAGGTGATATTGCATTTAGGCGGAAAGACTTCAATGAAGCCATTGAGTTTTACACGCAGGTCTGTCTTTTTCACATTTGAATCCGTATCAAGACCTTCATCCTTAGTTGACGATGTCCTCGTATATAAAATTTGGCCCAGTTTCTTGATTTGGGAATGATCTCTGCAACAGTCTTTGTGCGGCGCAGTCTAAGTTACCTAATGAGTAACATGGCGAAAGAAGCTTTAGACGATGCAATGAAGGCTCAAGGCATTTCTCCTGTGTGGCATGTTGCATTGTATCTCCAGTCTGTTGCTCTAGCTGTCCTGGGGATGGAGAAGGAATCCCAAATCGCACTTATCGAAGGATCCAAACTTGAAGCCAAAAAGATCTCTGCTTCCACACAGAAGTAGAGACTTTACTTCTTTTGCGTTTTGGTAAAAGATGATGAAGCTTTGATTCCTTGAACGGAAACAAGCTAAAGGTAATCCATTGTTTCACATTTGATACATAAGAGCGTTTAGATGCTAAACATTGTACTAATTAAACCTTCATTGTAGAAGCTAATCCATTGTTTCATTTGATACACAAGAGCGTAATACGAAAGTGTACATTAGCTAACTTCCATTCACAGATGCAGAAAGCGAAACACACCTCATAAGGTGTTGTGCAAGTCAACCTCTGCCTCCATTGGAGTAATTGGGTGAGAGCTTCTGTATTCTTCCTTTGACATTCCACAGTAAACAGCTTCTTTGCCTCCATGGGTTACGAAGTTCCAGCCAAACGCAGACCCTCCGACCACAGTGTCGCCATCTCCATTAGAGTTCTGCTTCTCAGTTTGGACATAGCTTGTCTCCGATGATCTCAGTCCAGTAGTAGTAGTACTCTGAGATGTTTGATCAATCGCTTTTCCGTTGGATAAGGACTCAGTCTTAGCTGTCTTCTCACGTTTGTTGGGTGATTCTCCAATCATCTCTCTGTACAGTTCAAGCATAAGCTTCATCTCTGCAAACAGCATAATTTCAACTCAGAATCAAGAAAAGTTGGGACTTAGTGTTGTTGTTGAGCTCACTTATAATTGGGATTAACGCAAAAGAAATGAGTGTATGAGCTTACTCTCTTGAATCTCTATTGCTGCATTACACTTCCTGAAGTCTGGAGTTCGTAATACCTGTAGCAGAAATCTCAGTCGAGGTTATGTTTAATCTTCATCAACGGACCTCGATTTTCGCACAAATGCATCTAAATTAGAGTACCTCGACAACGTGAGGACGAAGATCTTTAAGAAGGAGACGCATCTTGTAGTAGTTGGAGTTCTCGATCTTCAGATTCCCTTCTAGCGGTCGCTTTCTTCCCCTAGAAGACGGATCCGTCGTAGCTCCCGACGGAGGCGCAGGCACCTGAGCTGGCTGAGCCGCGGCTGCCGGAGTCGGAAACGTTTGTCCTTGAACCGCGGCTTCCGGATTAAACGCCGGCGATTTATCCAAGTCCATTGCGACCGAAGGTAACTCAGCTGCGACCATCGCCGGCGAAGATCTCTGATCTGAGGCTACAGGAGGCGGAAGATCTTGCGCTGGAAGAGAAGAAGTAGCAGAAGAAGGAGGAGGTGGTTCAGCGATTTGAGTCGCCGTGAAGGTCGATTTCTCCATTTTCAAAGTTTTCTGCAACCGCTCAAAGATTCTCAACCTCCGAGCTAACAGGAGCACGGGAACGAAGCAGACGGGGGAGATCTTAAAAACGACGTCGTGAAGAATTTCTGAATTGTTTGGGCCTCTTTGGGCCCATATTCGATAGGTACCGCAACGGCACGAATTCTTAGATTGAATACTCTGTGTCGTTTGCTTGGGAGAACACGTCTAACATTGCCTTTTTAAAACAGTAAAACGGCTCGCAGTTTTCTCGAAACAACCACAATTTTTCCTTTGTAGCATTTCCGTTTCTTCTAGCTCATTCTTCGTCAAGGTCCCAGCTTCCGAGATGAATCCACAAGTCGACAAGGTTGTGAGAAGAACGACTATGGTGGCGACTGCTGTTGCTTCCTACTTCCTTTTAACCGCCGATTACGGTCCCGAGCCAAACGTTCTTGATCCTGTGAGTTCCGATTTCGAATTCTGTGTCTTCTCTTAGAATCTGTTTGTTTTTTCATGAAATTTTGGAAGTTTCTGAATCGAAGTCGCTCGTTTTGTGTTTGATTCCATGGTCTCTGTTTCCCTTAAGCGCACAAATATCATCGAGTGGAGATTTACAGGATGTTGTAGATTGATGACCGAATCGCAGATAGTTGCTGCTGATTTATCTCTCCGTATCCTGGACTAGGGTTTTATAGAGTTGCAATCAGTAAGTAGGGTTGGTATTGCTATTCGGCTAGATCTTTTGGTAGTTGCTACTTGCACTTGATAGTGTTGAAATTTGATCCTCCATGATTAACGCACGTTTGACCCATTGGATGTGTACTTGTCTGTTTCTTAGACAAGTTTTGGATGAGATCTGAAAATCCAAAAAGGAAGCAGGTCTCTATGAATAAATTCAAATGGATCTTCACACAACTGTTGAGTTCTGTCATCAGCCTTGTTAGAATCTGTTGTTGAGCTGTCTTCAATGAATGACTAGTGACTGCTTTCATTGCTCATTGTGTTTTTCATCTGTTACCATTAATGTTAAGTCCTGAAAATGTTTATCTTGTCTTGAACAGCTGATCAATTTGATTATGGTTCTTACCTTTGAAATTTGATCCTCCATGATGAACACACATTTGACCCATTCGTTGAGTTTCTTAGACAAGTTTTGGATGAGATCTGAAAGCTCCAAAAAGTAAGCAGATCTCTATAAAACGGTTTCTTATCAAAGTCAAATGGATCTTCACACAATACTTTAGAATTCTATAATCAGCTTTGTTTTCTTTGTAAGATTATGTTGTTGAGTCTTCAGTGAATGATTAGTGACTGCTCTCATTGCTCATTGTGTTTATCTGTTACGGTCAATGTTAAGAGTCCTGAAAAATGCTTATTTGCTTTTGAACAACTGGTCAGTTTGCTTATGGTTCTTACCTTGATGACACTGCCAAATCACCAGTCTTCTTCTGACACTTATGCATCCATCTGTGTCTACGATTTTTACTTATAGATGAAACTCTTCTATTTTTGCAGATCAAACAGAAGATCATATTAGCGCAAGATTCTGTGAAAGAGTACTTCTTTCCATCAAAGAACAAGTAACAACACATCAACAAGCGAGAACAGAAAGTAAAGATGTAGCTGAACATGATTGGCCACTTTCAGTTTGTTCATTGTCTCGGTTTATGGCTAATAGAGAAGTTACTGTACTTTCTTTCTCTAGTGTGCTTTAGCCTTTTAGTAGTCTCCAGTTTCCACTATACTCTCTAGACTAAAATATGTTCATAATAACAAAGTCAGATCATCTATGGATTACCTTTCTCTAAATCAAAAACCAATTCGAAGAAACAGACAACCTAATCAGTTGGCTTTCGGCTTTATGAATGTTGGAATCTCTTTAATTGTCGTATTATCTCTTTATATATTACCTCTATACTAAAATATTCACTAGTAAAAATATTGATCAACTATAGAGCCTCATCAACTAATCATACTCCCTCCGTTTCTGAAAGAGTGTCATTCTACCACTTTAATTTTGTTTCAAAAAGAGTGTCGTTTTGTATTTTCAATGCAGATTTTTAAATAAAATTCCAGTTTTGTCCCTATTGTTTTAATGTATTAATTGCAGAGATAAATTTATTTAGTGTATTTACAAAGGGTAAAATTGAAATTTTATTATTTTTCTTAATTGGCGTGAATATGGTTAAAATGACACTCTTTCAGAAACAGAGGGAGTAAGATTCATAAGCATAAAACTATTTAATTGATGGCGGCCGAAATATAAGTACTCGAAACTTTTATGCCCATTAAAGCGGAAACAAAAGACAAGTGGATTTTTGTACCAAACAGCAATACACTGAACCAACGAGCACCGTCCGATTAGAGATTACCCGAAAATCTGACGGTCTACAGAATAAACGAACAAACACTGGAACATATATAATAAATAAACCTAAATGGCGGCTCCGCCGAATCGGCACACTCATTGACCACAAACGAGTCTCGTGTTACCATAAAACGCAAAAACTAGCGTTTGCGTTAAGCGGTTCCTAATATGGTTTCTGCATGTACATGAACATATCCTGTAGCGGAAACATCTGATTACTCTCTCCTCCAAACGCGTTGTTATCCACAGTAGCATCTAAGTAATTAAAGCCAAAATCAAGGGTATAATTGTCATTAGCAGTAACAGCCGACGACCAATCCTTCCACTTGGGCTCGCTCTGAACCTCGCTCGTGAACTCCGGCGACACCACATGATCCGAGCAACTCGACTCCGTCGTATGCAGCTTCGGCACCGAATCTGAATTGTCGAAATACAAGAAATCACTCGCCGTCGCAGTCTGTTTCGGCGGCGGAGGCATACCCATCTCCATCAACCTCGGCTTCTCCTCCACGACCTCGTCGGCCACTCCGCCGTAAACCACCGGAGGAGGTGGTACTCGCTTCTCGATAGCTCCTTTTTTGTTGTAAATCCGGCAAAGAACCCAATCATCCAGCTGGCAAAATCAAAACCGTCGGATTAATTGAAAATATCACAATCCAACAAACCAAAGAAATGAGAATTAGATTCAATTCAATACCCTGAGGCTATTCTTCTTCTTGCGAATCGACCGGTCAACGTCGGCGAGACGGTACTCGTGCATAATCCAATTGGTTTTCTCTCCCTTTGGAGCTTTCCCGGCGTAAAAAACCAGAGCTTTCTTAATCCCGACCGGTTTAGGAATTCCGATCGGTTTATCAGCTCCGGTCGCTTTCCAGTAACCAGAACCGGCCGACCGGTTTGGCCTTGAACCGTTTGGATATTTTCTGTCTCTGGGAGAGAAGAAATACCATTCCTTCTCACCATACAAAGCTAAACCTGTAATTTTCAGCCAAAATCGAATTAGTAAACCAGAAATCTCAGATTTATTATTAGATTCCAAAATCTAATAAGAGGAAGATTGGAGATTTTCAGTTACCGGGAAGCTCCCATGGATCGTATTTGTAGAGATCGATCTCAGCGATGATCGGAACAGCGATTGACTGCGATGCGCATTTCCGGCAGAGATAGTGCATGACGAGTTCTTCATCGGTTGGGTGAAATCGGAAACCTGGAGGCAACTGTAATTCTGACATTTTTACCCCTTATCTTCTCTATTTATTACCTAGAATTGCCACTATGAAGAGGAGGATTGAGATTTAGAGGGTTTGTTGGTAGAGATCCTAATCCTGATCCTCTAGCTCTGAAAGTTGGCGTTTGAAACTTGGAAAGAAAGAGAGAGGAGTCAAATATATAAGGGAGAGGGAAGGGACACGTGTCGAGATCTTGGACTTGTGTGTGTGTGGGGAGAAGGAGAAGGAGAGCTTCTAGAACACACGTGGGTGGATGACGCTGCCGAGACACGTTTCGAGAGGAGAAGTCATTAGCTGACGTGGCGATGAGGTGATGTTGTCACTGCTTACGTCTGTCGCCTTGAGGGCCCACTCACTTGGCGTAAAAATCCAAATCCGACCGGTCCGATATATACGACCGAGCCTGGGGTCTATCTCTATGTCTATCTTATGGATTCTTCGTTTCCGGTCGGTGGATCTGTGGTCCCACTTTCTCCGTAAATATCTTTTGTCTTTTTGCAAAAGGTTCACAATCACATCCTATCAAAATCATATCGGACGGTTTAAACAGTAAAGTTACCATAAAGTTTTTGTATTTCTTCTCTAGTAGCCTCTCTCCACTACGATTTTTATTACCATCATAACCTCTGTTTACCAGATATTTGATTAGTTGTTTAAATCAAACAGAGGATAATATCAGCCCAAGATTCAAGTTCATTTTTCAATCAGAGAAAAATCAAAAGTTCGACGCAGAACAAGATCAAACAGAGGTTATGGTACTATACTCTCTCTAAAACAAGAGATGTTCAAAATATTTAGTAAACAAGTCGTAATATTCAAATGAAGTAACCACACAGACAATCTTCACTTGATTTAAGTTTGCATACAAGCCATAGTCATACATTTATGGATTACCTTTCTTTGAGCTAAAGCCAAGAGACGGAGGAATAGAGACTGATCAGTATCAGTCAGTTACCTTTTCGCCTTGTGAAAGCTGGGTGTATAGTTCCATTCAAAGATTTGGAAATTTTTATGCTCTCTTTACACACTCGCATTCTCTTTACAACTAGAGGCATTGTGGCGACGTTTGCGCAAACTGCTTCTTTGAGTTGAACATATCTGTGTCGAGACTCTTGGTCTTCAGTTCCTAAATGTGCTCCAGCTCTTAACACAACAGCTTCTTCTGATTCTGCAAGTATAAAAACTTTCTTATAATCTTATGTAGTACATACAATGCTATGAAACTTTCTCTTAGTGTCTCTTCAATGGCCACTTGCTTATCTCATGGTATGTACATATCTTCACAAAAAGACAATAAACAGCGATCGGCTAAACCTATCATCTTTAGCATCATCCTTGCCTGTGGGCTGTGCACAACACCCTCAAAAATCCATGCGACCCACCAATCTTCCAGATTATACACTATCGAATATTACAGCCAGACATGACATTCCCAAATAAAGCTACACGCACAATATTAACCTTCAATCTCCAGAAACAAGTATCGGTTTTGAATTATACGCAAAGAGAGTATCAAATGACGCAAGGCAATCAAAAGGAAAGTATGTTGCTAATCAACTTAATCGTCGCAACAATGACTCAGAAATCAATCTGGAATACCAAAATCTCAACATAATAATCGCAGAACTTGCTGTAATTTCTCTAATAGGCACTATACCCGTGAAACCAGAACACGAACAGTTTTTGATTGAAAAAAAACCCAGAAGTGGCTCTCGATCTTTTCCAATATCTCCAAAACAAAGACTAAGTTCAGGACTTGGTTCCTAACAGATATCTAATCGAAGTAAAGGAAGAAGCGGAAGGTCATACGTACCGGAATCGATGATGAATAAATCGAGTCTACGAGAAGAAATCGCAGAATCGAAAGTGTTCTTCAGATTATCCGCTAGGCTTTTCCTGTAATCGGAAACCTTGAGAGCCATATGCTTCACATCTGACTCCATTTTCTCCCGAACTTCTTCTTCTTCCGAATCGGAATCTGCAATAGCCATGAGAATCTAGGGCACCAGAAATTCCTCCAATTGGGATAGGCCCTTGCGCACAGTACACTCAAAGAGAGTTTTCAAAATTTTTGGATCTCTGAGACAAAAGCGAAAACTGAAAATATAAACCGGCCAGTTAAGAAGGTAACCGACCGGTTCAATCAAGATAGGCCCGCGGGTAAAATGGGCCTTACGAACCTAAATTATTTTTGAAACTTTTAAAATTAATGGTACTGGGGGATGTGAGTTTCTCGGTTAAAAAAAAAAAAAGAGTGAATATTTATGAATAATAAATAGAGAGTATATATAACGTGATAAACCAACCGATTACATTACAAGGAAATACCAATTATTATATTACCAAATGGTTTTTGAATATCTTTCTTTTATTCGCTGCGTCGTACTTGTATGTTACTAACTCACGGTGAGCTATTCAGAGCTTGGACGTGACGGAGGGTTTAGGAGGTCTAGCCTCTCTTAACAAGCACTCTTGCGTCAATGACACAACCAGCTGTTTCACAAATTGAAGCATTTAGCAACTTGAATTTGATGCTTTTGAAACGATGTGCAAACTTCTATGATCTATCTATCGTGTCAAAATATATATTCTCGGCTTCATGTTTTTTGAAACACGCAAAAGGGTAGAAGAATACCTCTCCTTTTCTGTTAAACATTTCACCAGTGACAAAACCACGGGTCTCGTGCGCGGTTGGACTTACAGTCTGAAGAGTCATCAATGCAAGTGTTAGACGGCAAAGAAGATTATACACTAACATTAGATTATACTCAAGACTGATCTATATTCATCAGAAGAGAGGGGTCTAACTGTACCATGTCTTTTTAATGTTTAATGAAAAGTCAGTCAAGAGAAATCTCAGATTTCCACACAAGTGTCAGGATCACAAACTTTTACAGAGACTAATTAAAATCCTTGAGTTTGTGGGAAGTGGGAATAAAGAAATAATAACCTTAAGTAGGCTTAGCAGATCCCTAAACATGGATACTATAGATTTTTATGTTTCTTCTCTTTCTTGCATTAAGAAATACTAATATTTGTAATGTTCAGAGGAAAAAAGGTTGGAAGAAAGTACCACAAAAAGCAACCAGTCATCAGCTCTTAGAGGTCGGTGAAACCACATCCTGCAAACCAAATGAAGAAAAGTAAGTAATAATTACTGAAACAATGATTTGGTAGATCCCTGCTGGAACAATGTCTCAATGTAAAAAAAAAAATAATAACAAACATACAAACTCATACTTCACCAAGAGAAAATAAAAAGCTTACGCATGGTCCAGGCTAAGTGCAGCAGATCTCAGACCCTTTCTGCGGTGAGGGTTCAGACTGACACCAGCAAATATTAAATCCGAAGCAAATGCAACGACACATCTGTATATTAAGTTGTCTGCCAGATGATCAGTTTGCTAAGAATGATAAATCAAATTTCAGAAAGAACAGCATACCACAAATTTGTCAATACTATTAAGAAATTTTGGCTTTTTATGAGTTTCAATCATACTCCAAATCTATCAATTATTGATACTAGAACACCATTGAATCGCTTTTCTATAGTGATTACTGCTCCAAAAGTTGAAATGGGTTGTTACCAAATGAAAAATAGCAATATTTACGGTGGCTACCCTGATTTACATAAATGAAGTAGAAGGAGGTACTTACCGGTGCAAAGCTTGGTCATCAGAAAGCGTTCCCTTTGCTCTAAACCAATATCTCAATCTGCACGAAGACTAATTAATTTTGTATTAAAAAAAAAAAAGAGCCACTATTTTGAAGTAAGAGAGGAGTTTCATATGCTTGTCCTCCTGGTGGAACATATGACAATATGAAGATACACTCAAGTGCAGTCAATGATATTTATTGACGACTTAAAGTGAGTTGTTAACCTCGGCGGAGACGTTGTCTGATTTGTTGAATTGTTGGGGTCACAAAATCGAATCTCTATAGGCCATGGAACAAAGTTTGCAGCTGCAACTTTGTTCCGGTAACTCCTGCATAAAAAACAAAAAGAATTGGCAGAGTGGTCCAAAATTGAGCTTCTGGAATAGTTTGTCATACATTGGAAAACACTACCACTTACCTAGGTAAATGAGGATCAGTAATACGTCGTTCACGCAACTCCTCCAGTGATAGAAGCTGCAGCAGATAACAGTGAACGGAAAACCCTTAAAATTTATTGAAACACTTAAATCTGGAAAAATGACTTACCGTATCAGGATCTGGCACAGAGGGCATGGTTGACTCCTGGTGATCAAATCCTGGTTGCTCTTTCTATAGTGAAAGAGAAAAATTTAAAAGCAATTTTCACAGTTTTGTGAAAGGCTATTCTATCTTGGTGGCAGATAGTAAGAGGAACGTAGAGATTCATTAACCATCTTGTAAGGGATAAAATGTAAAACCTGAAATGATGCAAACAACATGAATATGATATTTCCTTTCTGTACTGCATCTACTCTTCGTGTGGCAAAGTTGTTCCCATCACGTATGCGGTGAACTTGATATATAATAGGGACTGCAAGAGTAAGAAACTATGATAATTAGATGAATCTAACAGCAGGCTGGGTTTCAGTAGGGGAGAAAAGCATCATTTCTGGCTGGCAAAAGACTAAGATTTTGTTCATACTATCAATATCGCCGACGAGAAGAAAATAGGAATGTAAACTGTGTACTATCTTCAGAAAATCAACAGTTTTTGATGCAGCAGCAAGTGCCTGTAAAATGTTGGTAGAAAGTAGTGGTTATCGTTACCACAGCCCGAAAATGACGCAGAACAAACTGTACATGCACATGGATCAGATCTGCAATGTTTATAGAAACATAATGTAACCGTACTTCAGAAGATGCCATACCTGTCCAACAAATTGTCCTCCAAAAACCTTTCCAAATTTAGGAGCATCAGGTAGTGTGATACCCCTGAAGATATTCAACTACAAGAAAGAAGCACACAGAATAAGACATCATCACATTTCATGTACCAGCACATACAAAATTGTAATATTGTGAAACTAACATAGTTCTGTAGAAATGCTGACAAGAACAATGCTTAGATTAAGTTAATTCTGGGAAATTGTAAAAACGGATAGTTTGAATAGGTAGCATAAAAACTGAGAAGACGTAAAGAACAGCATTGGGATGTCCGTACTTCTAAAGGGTCCAGTTGCAATATGCGTTCCACTAAAGAGCATTTCTCAACTGCTGTATCTGATTGCCAGATTGAATTTGTCTGAAGCAAACGACAATGATCACGCGGCAACACTAAACATGCAAGCTGCAATGACACGGCACAAAAGAAACTTTACACTCTTCTCGTTTGCATATCGTCAGCTCAAGGACACTGAAGCCATATATGCAAAGTACAGAGAGAAGAAAAAATCAGCAAGAACCTCGGTCATAGCAACTATGTCTGCTGAATGAACATGCCCAGAAATACCTATAGAACAAACAAAAATTGATGGAAGCTAGCTATATCACCCAACCAAACGTTCAGCAAAACCATTAACGGATTAAAGTTAAAGAATGGACAGTAAAAAAGTATCATCATCTCACCATGGCCGAAGTAATCATATTGTTTCAAAAGGAATTCGGAACGGTTTTCTTCTTCGGCTGGCTCACAAACCTGAGCCTGCAAACAAGAATCAAAGTTAAACTTGATGTCAATAGCCAGCCACCATGTATCTTCCTTTTAACGAACCTAAATGCATCATAAGAGAAACTTCAAACAAACCTCTCCTTCCAAAATGAAATAACACCCATCCCAAGTTTGATCTTCGCGAACCACAAAATCCCCTTTCCCTGCAACAGATAATAGCTAACCACTTTGAGGCAATAAACATATGAGCTTCAAAAATTCCGAATCAGATTTGTGTTCGAGGGGATTCATTTCAAGGAGAAGAATAAATGAGATTGAGAATCGTCGAGATCACTCACCGTAACGCTTCAACACAACGACTTCAGCGATTTTCCTCAGAGAAGAACTGGGCAACTTCTGAAGTAAAGGAACGTTTCCAAGGAACTCGACAACTGCAAACCAAAGCAATAACATGAAATCCTACGATTGGAGATAAACATAAGCCGAAAATTTCACTACATAAATTCAAATTTTCATCGATCTTCTGAATCCGACGCCGGAAAAATTACAAGTGAAAACGTTATCGGATTACCTGCTTCGGTGTTCATGGCGGATCCGGTTAGTCGGAAGAAATCATCTGCCGGTTAAACAAAAAACAATGTTGATTTCCTCGGATTTGGGAAAATGGTCATTTTTTAATTGTTCAAGGAAAGTAATTATCCGGTGCCCTCCGGTTTATGGTAGAATACGTGGGCTCTTGGCTCGTTTTTTTTTTTTCGTCACGTGGACTCGGCTGATAAAACAAACGAAAAAATGCTACGATATAGTAATCTCTTTAGTTTTTTCAATAGATTTTTACAACCTACCACACAAAACGCTTAAATTTACCTTATTATGGTTACGGCAGATTGTTGAGGCTGTTAAAAGTTAAAACAAAAACGTTTAGAATTATTATTATTGTTGAGTTTTTTTCTTCCCATGCAAATATTCTTTCATTTAATGTTAAAAAGGTATTTATTTGGAATATTAAAGAAAAATGTGGACGATTATTGCATTGTCTTTCTCAAAGTCTTACCACGAGTGTCTTCGGATTTTTTTTTTTCTAACACTACATTTTTATTATTATTCTATTATAAATTATGAAAACTATTACATCGACGATTCCACAATGAAAAAATCTACAAACCTTAATCCACGCCAAACGATTTTACCTTGTCCCACGCTGAAAAATATGTGTGTGACAACCTATAATGACAACTAATATAAAACGGAAAAAGTATTAGTTTAGGGATAGATAATTAGGAAACTAACATATGCATAATAAGATATCCTGCAAGTTTTTCTCCATTAATCTGCAAATATAATAATAAATCGTATCTTTTAGGATTCGAATTCTATATATCCTGTGTAGGAATATTAATTAACATTTAATTAACCACTGGGCTAAGAGCATCAATAACGGAGAGATTCTTGAAAGTTTCTAACTTATAATATCTTAATAGTTTTATTTAATTTTATTAATTTTTTAAATATTAAATTATTAAATAAATAATGAACCAGTAATATAGAAACATATATGACATAAACAATTTAGAGAAAGTCTCAAAATCTCTCTTCCACATATTTACTAAGGGGAAATTAATGATTTTCTAAGGGGGTTTCCACAGATTTATTTTCTCTAATATAATAAAAATGGATTTTTTTTTTGTCTAAAATCATTTTGTTATTAGGAAAATTAGCAAGAATAACACACAAAAAAACTATAATTTGAAAATTAACCCATCATTTTCTCTCTCTATCTCTCCCTAACTCTCTCTACCCATTTAGTTAGTCTTTGAATTATAATTTTTTTTTGTTATTCCACAAATTGACTCTTGTTATTGTTTCTTTCTTTGGCTTTTTAGAATTCTCTTTACGAAATTCTAAAAAACAAAACACAAACGGAAATTAGTAAAATACAAGTGAAAATTTTGTAACGAGGCCATTAAAATACCTATATTTGAATGGGCCTAATCTTGAAAGCCTAGTACTTAAACTGGCATAAGTCTTTAAACTAGAGGCCCAATAAAAGCAAGGATTTCGTAATAAGGAATTAAGAATAATATCAACCACATGTAAGATTCACCGATTATAGTAATAATATACGGTAAAATAATGATACTGTGAAATTTTGTGGGTTTCTTTAAATATAAAATTATTTAAATTTGAGTAAAAGTAAGAAA
This sequence comes from Arabis hirsuta, assembly GCA_964056655.1. Lineage (NCBI taxonomy): Eukaryota > Viridiplantae > Streptophyta > Magnoliopsida > Brassicales > Brassicaceae > Arabis > Arabis hirsuta. Next base: position 277,518 of record OZ053307.1, read on the forward strand.
GAGAGTGTTTTTAGTTGAAATAATGGGGTATATTGAAATATAAAATTAATAAAATTTGAGTAAAAAGAGGAGATTGTGGGTATTTTTGAAGATAGAGTATCTTTAGATAGAAACTTTTGAAGAAAGAGTTGGGTATGTTTAAATATAAAATTAATAAAAGTTGAGTAAAATGATGAAAGAGAAGGTATAAAGTTGAGTAAAATGATGAAAGAGAATGTATAAAGTTGAGTAAAAAGAAGAAAATGTGTTTTTAATAATTTTATATTTAAAAAAATTCACAAAAGCTCACCGATAAACATGGTCTAAGATTCACTAAGAAATCCGATTAGAGACATAAAACGGCAAAACGTTTCTAATAATAGAAAAAATAGCTAAAGACATTTAAAAACTAAACTAATAAAGTGACAAAAAACAGTATTTCTTCGTTTTTTGTCAAAAATAAAATATCATTTTGGCAGGGATGTAACGGATCCGGATATCCTGAAATTTCAAGGTATCCGGATCTAGAATCGGGACCTCCGAATATCCGGACTATGGATATCCCGCCAAACAAACGGATATCCGCGGATATCCGGATCCGGATCTGAAATTAATATTAAAAATAATTAAAATAATTAATAAATAAATAAAAATATATTTTTAAAATTATTAATTAATATTTTAAATGAAATTTTTCATTATAAATATAATTTATTATAAAAAAATTAAAATCAATTTTTATATATATTTATTTATATAAAATTAGTTTAATAGATATATAATATATATGTTTTTAATATTAAATGCGTCCGGATCCGGATCTAGATATCCGGATCTTAAAATTTTGTTATCCGAATCCGGATCCTCTTTTCACGGATTCTAAATTTTACTATCCTTATCCAGATCCGAACTCTCCGAATATCCTAATTTTCGGAGCGATTCCGAACAAATAACAGATCGGTTCTCGGATCCTAGATAATAATTCACCCCTACATTTTGGTAGCAAAATAAACCATTTTGGTAACAAAATAAACGATGCATCCTTTACCGTTTCGGTAAAAGATTATTACCAGTTACTAAAACCAATAATATTAAAATATAAATAAACAATACTATGAATTAATATAAATTATGAGATTAATTATAGGAACGATTATACAATACTATAATTTGTATTAATTTATAATTTTAGACGATTAAAAAAAAACACAATAATATGTTAATACGAAGACGTGGACGTTAGTGGAAATGTTAAGGTTTGTCTGATTTGTCCGGTCACTCATTAATGATCCTTAACGGTGAGTCTCAAAGATGATTAATGATTATGTCGTTTTTAAAGAAATTATATTACCAATGAATCAGTGATTTCCTCTTTTATTTTTTTTGGATTTTTTATATTTATATGAAAATAATTACAAATTGACCATAAATTAATAAATATTTATAAAAAACACAAATTTATAGTTTTTAACATATTTATATATAGTTGGTGTATATCATCATATATTATATAATAGTTTGTGTAGTTTATAACACATTTGTATATTTTAGATGGTTTGTAATATATAAACAAATATTTGGTGTAGTTAAAAATGATTTTTTTTCTAAATTGGAAAAAATCATTCTTATCTACACTAAATATTGACCACTTAAAGGAGTATTAGACTTGTAAATTGTTGCTCTTTATTTTACACTGACATTTTCTTTATTTCGCCAACTCGTCAGGACATGTCTATAAACATTGGAAGAAAATTTTCTAAAAAGAAAAAACATTGGAAGTAAATTCTCGGTCAATTATTACATCAATTATATAAATGGTTGGTACCATATTTATAGGTAAAAAATAAATGAGTTAAATCACGTGCGAATATACCTATTTTTGACATTGAATTTGGAATAGTTTTTTTTGTATCACTGTCAAAAATAGATAGATTCGTACATGATTTAACTCATTTATTTTTGAGATATTTGCAAAAATACAATTTTTGTGTCCATATTTACAAAAATATCATTTTTGGTATTTTTTTTTTCAAAAATACCACTAATTATGATTTTTTATACTATAAATCTTAAAATTCTAAACCCTAAAAATTTTTTTGACCCCTAAAACTCCTTAAACCCTCAAAACTAAACCGTAATACAATATTGTTAACCCAAACATAAATGATATAATAAATAAATAATTTTGAAAAAGTGATATTTTTGTAAAGATTGTAAAAATATGACATTTTTGTAAAGTGACATTTTTGTAAAGTGACACTTGAAAAGTGGTATTTTTTGAAATTTCTTTTTATTTTTTACCTATAAATATGGTACCAACCATTTATATAATTGCTGTAATAACTGACCGAGAATTTACTTCCAATGTTTTTTTTTTTAGAAAAATTTACTTCCAATGTTATAGACCTGTCCTGGCGAGTTGGCGAAATAAAGAAAATGTCAGTGTAAAATAAAGAGCAACAATTTTTATTAATGTATGCGTATATATCTTTATATACATGTGTACGATTAATAAATTTTAGTTCTTAATATTTCAGTTTTTTTTTTATATTTGAGTTGCTGTCACAATTAATAGATAAAAAATGTTTGTCAGCTATGCACACTAAGATCCGTCGCATGCCTATACATTTTTATACTATTAAAAAAAAAATAGAATACAAAAATGAATATTTAGTTACACTAAGATCGATATGCATTATTAATTAACAGAAAACAATATTGGCTCTAATTAATTTTCTTATGGTAGTAAGTTGTAAGTATCTAACCATGATGAACCCTATTACGTACTTAGAAATGCAGTTATACGAAGTACGACCCATACCATATGCTACACATCAACTAAAAACACCTGGTTTTTGTATGTGTTTGTCTACTAGTTAGATTTTACATTTTGTAGACTTGCAGAGAATACTATATATGTTATATAAATAGACGAAATTCATAAAGATTCCTCCATTTATCGAAGAAGGAAAGTCATCGAGATTCCTCGTTTTTGTCTCTTTTAGTTATTTACCATATTTTAAAGCCTCAAGTACGTTAAACTTTTATTGTACATATATTGGAAGGAATCTTTATAAGCGATTACCATATATAATAAGAAATCTTACTGAAAACGAACACGACATTTTATCAATTAATTTTGAGTTAAAGTTCATGTACGCTCACAATTAATCATATATACACTTCGTAAAAAAACTAATACGACTCAAGTTTAATCATATATATTATTAGAATCTAGAAGACGTTATATGGTCTTCAAGTGGATCTCTAAATACGATAACAAATCGCTAATGTTTTAAGAAAAAAAATTTCAATATTTGAATTCATATACGATGATAGACTATATGTAAAAAAGGACGAGTTTTTTCCTGTGGGATCACTTTATTATTCTAATTTCTACGTACTGATTGTTAACATTACGTTCTAATGGGTGGCTAGTCATAATTGTCTTTCTAGTACTATGAATTACATCCATATAAAGAAACCAATGTTTCGTAATTATTTCCGTAAGCAAATAAGCATATTACACATTAATGTGTCCTTAATGAATCGACGTATCGTACAGTAATTAAATTAAATTAAACTTTTGTCGTTATGGAAATAAATGTGCATAGAAGAAGAATATGTTTTTTTCTCCTTTTATCAAATCCACTAGTGGTGAATGGCTCGACGATGTTGGATCTCTGCTTTAAATAGGAACAGAAAAATAGAGAGACAGAAAGATTGAGTTGAGGTTTATTAATTAATTAGACGAAGGATCCGTAAATATGTGGGTTTGTGATTTAATTTTTTATAAAATTATAAAAAATAAAATATTTAATTATGGTGAACAAAATTATATCACCTTTTAAAATAAATAAAATTAAAGTAAAAACGTTATTGCAAAACTAATGATCGCGAAAAATATTATTTATTTATTAATTTTAATATTTTTATTTGATTTACAATTAAATTTTATCACATATTTTGATATTATTAATTTTTCTTAATCTTATTTTGATTTGGTAAATTTTTTTACTTTTAATCTTATTTTACTATTCAAATATCTACTTTTCAAAATAATGATGAATTATTTCTCATATTTATATTTGAACTATTTTTACTTTTGAATATTTATAACGTGCAAAAATCAAAAACAAAAGACAAACTTAGATCACTCCATTTAAATAATAAAATAAGATTGAAAACGTTATTATAAAATCATTTATAGAGAAGTGTATCAAATATTTATCTACTGTATTCTTATATTTTATTTTTTATATTGTTTCAGTTTAACCTAAATTATATCACATATTTAAATAGTTAAATATTTCTAATCCTATTTAAAGTAGGATTATATTTTACTATTTACCAAATTAAGATATTATTTTAAATAGATAAATCTTTTGAAATGTGGTTAAATCTAATTAAAAAATATATTTTATATTTGTGTAAATCTAACCGATTAACTCAAACATATCTTGATAAGATTAATTATCTTGTATAAAAATCCGAATTTGTAAAATAAATTATTGACTATTTTAATAATTATTAAACAAAAACAAAACCAAACAAAAAGTGGAAAAATAAATTATTATACTTCATATCAATGTTGTCAACAACAAACAAAAAATCAAGTTAAAATGAAGAGAAATTTCAAAAAATGCCACTTTTCAAGTGCCACTTTACAAAAATACCACACTTTTGAAATTTTTACAAAAATGCCACTTTTTCAAAATTATTTTTTCTTTATATTATTTATGTTTGGGTTAATTATGTTCTATTAGGGTTTAGTTTTGAGTGTTTAGAGGGTTTTAGGTGTCAAAACATTTTTTAGGGTTTAGAATGTTAAGATATAGGCTTTATAAATCTATTATTAGTGGCATTTTTGTAAATGGACACTTCTAAGTGGCATTCTTGCAAATGTGCACACAAAAAATGACATTTTTGTAATTGTTCCTAAAATGAATCATATTAAGCTCAGAAAAAAAATTGTTGTATTCTATTGCACATATAAAAAAATATAATAATATATATTTTCTGATTATAAATCAAAACAAATAAGTTTCACAAAAAATATTATTGAAGTTTTAAGAGCACAAAAGTATGTGAATATTTATGAAAATTTGGATATTTATACTTAAATCTATATAAACTAAAAAAAAAAGTTACATGAATATTATGATATCAAAGTAGGAAAAGATTTTTAATTTATTGTTTTATCTATTTCTATTTAAAATTAAAATATCTAATTGATAAATAGATATAAATAAATTTTTATTTATTCAACTAAATTATATCAAATATATTTAAATAGTTAAATATTTCTATTCCTATTTAAAGTAGGATTATATTTTACTATTTACCAAATCAAGATATTATTTTAAATAGATAAATTTGTGAAATATGGCTAAATCTAATTAAAAATATATTTTATATTTGTATAAATCTAACCGATTAACTCAAATATGTCTCGATAAGATTAATTAACTTGTATAAAAATCCTAACTTGCAAAATAAATTATTTGACTATTTTAATAATTATTAAACATAAACAAAACCAAACAAAAAGTGAAAAAATAAATTACTACACCTCATATCAATGTTGTCAATAACAAACAAAAAATCAAGTTAAAATGAATCATAATAAGCTAAAAAAATAATATATATTGTTGTATTCTATTTTACATATCAAAGTATGATAATCGATATTTTCAGATTAAAAACCAAAACAAATAAGTTTTATGAAAAAATATTATTAAAGTTTTAAATTACGTAAGATGGAGAGAGCATAAAAATATATAAATAAATGTGAAAATTTGGATATTTAAACTTAAATCTATTCAAACTAAAAAAATTTACATGGATATTATAATATCCCAATAGGAAAAGGTATTTGATTTATTGTTTTATCTACTTATATTTAAAATTAAAATATCTAATTGATAAATACAAATAAATAAGTTTTTATTTAAAAAGTTGTTTGACATGTAGCAAAATTTAATTGAACTTTTTTTTAACACGTCTCAAAATCTAATCGATTAGATGACAGATGTCACGATCTTGTTAATTATTACGTTTAACGCATCAAACTTTGTATAATAAAATATTTTTTTATAATGGTACAAGCGAATTAATCCATAGATTAGATGATAAAGAAAACTTCTTCACTGTACGTACATATAAATTCATTAATTAATTCTTATATTGAGAACTATGGAGTACCCGTAACCGGATCGAGAAGAAGCTACAGTACTAAATAATGTGGACTTCTTGTATGTATATATAACATTTATTTATAGCTGTCGAACTAAATTTATATTATTTTATTTTCTCCTATTTCTGATAGCTGCCACTTGTTATTTCCTTATAATTAGAAAAATGTGTGGTGGCAAGGAGATTAATTCTCTTATCTCTGGTTCAAATTCATTTTGATACGGAGTGTCGTTCTTTAAATTGTAATATCTAAAGACTGATTCCGGATATTGAAAAGATTATGAGATAAAGGTTCGGAATTCTCACGTTTTATAAAAAAAAAACCAATGGTTAGTTCATGAGATACACTAAACAAAGATCTCTAATAATGTCAGAGGATCATTATGTATTTATGAAAAAGTCAGAGTACATAACGGAGCATTTCATAATTTGATCATGTGAAAAAATTCATCAATCGTAGCTTTATATAAGTCGCTTTCTGGAGCACAATGCTCATTAATGTAAGAACGATCTTATCATATAAAGGAGAATGCACACGATGAGAACGCGACACGTAAACAAAATTGTAACTCACCAGATCGTGATATGTGTTTACGGTTGATCAGATGATGACATGTGCTAACATTTAAAATTAATTAAAGATATATAAAATAAAAATGGTAAACGAACAAAATAATTGTAAAATAGCTAACCAAATAATAAGAAAAATTTCATTTATATAAAAGAATTGAACTATTTAATAGTTTTCAATTATTTCCACCTTCTTACAAATAAATATGTCACATAAAAGCTTGCTTATGAAGGGAGGATTCTAGAAAAATAGACAGCAAAAAATTAATATTGGTTAAAAGGGGAAAAAATATTAATATGGTGAAAAAAGAAAAACTAATTAATATGGGTAAAAGCGAAATATATATTAATGTGGGTGAAAAAGAAAAATATGTTAATTAATGGTTTTTTTTTTTTAAAAACCCATGATGTAATCCGGATAGCAACTCCTCCTCAGAAGGAACTAGTGTGACTTTATTTTCAAGAACATTGATTTTGGGTTCCACCAAATATAGATAGTATCTAATTACACTATTATATAACCAAAGAAACCAAGATGTTGACCCTATCTGACTCCGATCACTCAACTTTTATTACACACTCTCTAGTCTTTATCTCCATTTGGGTATACGGTGAGAATTACAGAACGAAGCAAGAATAAATAAGAGTTGCAAACTTTAACGTACGTACATGCCTCTTCTCGTTCACTTTTTTTTTATTATACCTTCTAAGTTCGTTTTACTTCAGGATCCAGCTGCTTCTACGGTTTAAACTAGATGTCTTCGACAATGGTGGGTGATGTAGAAGCAAGCAGGAACATCAGATTAAAAGAACAACTCGCGGTTGCTGTAAGAAGCTTGCAATGGAGCTACGCAATCTTCTGGTCATCATCTTCACTAATCCAAAATGGGTAAGTAAATATATAACTTTTATTACTCTTGGTATATGAACAAAATAACACACACAAAATCTAGATATGGATCTCGTCTTAGTTTTCTTTTTTAACATGGGCATGCCCTTTTATTCTTTTTATCAATAAATGATCACAACTCAAAATATATATTTAGCAGTATATGGACGGAATCTAGATCATCTACATGGATTTCTTTCTTGTTCTTTAGGTCTTGATTGATGTTTTTGTTGCATTTTTACTTATAAATTGTGAAACACAAACAAAAAGAGAGATTTTCTTTGCGTCTGCAATACTTTTTAAAAACGTTATACATTTTTAAAATATATATTATTTCTGTAAAAAAAATTGTGGAACATATTAACATGGAAACATAAATTAACATCGGTTTGTAACAATCAAACCCATATATAAATAAACAAATACATAAATTAACATGGGTTTGAAACAATCAAACCCATAAATAAATTAACATCGGCTTGCAACAATCAAACCCATAAACAAATACTTATAACATATGGGATGTGTTAATGTGATTAGGGTTTTGGAGTGGGGAGAAGGGTATTACAATGGAGAGATAAAGAGGAGGAAGAAAAAGAGCTATGAAACTGATTCTGAGTATGGGTTGCATAGAAGCAAGCAGCTCAGAAATCTCTACATGTGTATGCTCGACGGAAACACTAGTCATGGTCATGGTGAAGGTCATGTTGATGGTGATGTTGATAAAACAAGTGGTAATGTGATGCTATCACCAGATGATCTATCAGATGAAGAATGGTATTACTTGGTTTGCATGTCCTACGTCTTCTCTCCTGCCCAATGGTTCGATCTCTCTCCCGAATTAATTCTCCAACTTGAAGCATTTCACATCAAGTAATTTATTCCTTGTTGTTATCAATGGGTCACTAAACATTAATATCAATGATAATTATATATATATTTGGATACCAAGAAAATATTTGAAAAACCTAAACCAAACAAATACTAATAGTCTATCTAGCTAGCGGGGATTCACCTAATAAGATATTCGAAAATAGAGTTTGTGCTAGGCCCTGCATCATAAAATCTTCTTTAATAGGTCATACAATACTTTATAGACGTTAGTCTAAACAAATCTAATAAACATAAATTTGTTGTGAAATATATACAAACTATACTAAAAGTTCTAATATATTGGAGGTATAGATATATATAAGTTTTTCGTATATGATCAATACAAATTTTATACAATATATATGTGTAAGTGTTTCTTGATCAACAAGAAAGGAAGTGGAAAAGTTTATAAGGGAGATGTAATTCTTTGTTTCGTATTGATGTGTACATCTCTCTTGTGTTTTCTTTCACATATATATAGAGAATAAGGGGTTACATGCAAGATGACACTTAGACAAACCAAAGACACTTGGAAGTAAGCAAAACTTGCTTAGTGTCTAACTAGTGTCAAGTATAAGTAGAAGACACTTATGGATTAGGTAGCCAAGCTTAGTGTCAAATTGTGATGAATAATCACTAAATTCTTAACACTCCCTCTTAAGTATTCATCATCTTTGACGTGCATGGTCTTGGACTGCCTCGTTAAAAACTTTATCATTGCAAAACCCAGTGGGACAAAAACCATGACAAGGAAAAAAGAGTGCAGTCTCCCCCTAGAAATGACTTGTCTAACATCTTCTTTATAAGTCACGTAGGTGACGCATTCCGATGCTTTGAACGTGCTTCTTGAATATTGTTGTAGGAAGCGCCTTTGTAAACAAATCTGCCGCATTGTCGCTTGAACGGATGTATTGAACTTCGACCTCCTTTTTTCACAAGTTCTTGAGTATAAGAGAAAAATCTTGGTGGAATATGCTTCGTCATATCGCTCTTTACGTATCCTTCTTTGATTTGGGCAACACAAACAGCATTATCTTCATATAGAATTGTTGGTTCTTTGTTGATGATTATTCCACTTGCGCCTTGTATGTGTTGAGCCAATGACCTCAACCATACACACTCTCTACATGCCTCATGAAGCGCAATGATCTTTGCATAATTTGATGAAGTGGCAACCAAACTCTGTTTTTGTGAACGCCACGAGATCGCGGTTCCTCCCATTGTAAACACATACCCAGTTTGCGATCGAATTTTATGCGGATCATATAAATAACCACCATCTGAAAATCAACTAGACCACGATTCGAGTTTCTATTATAATATAGTCCCAAATCGATCGTACCTTGTAGATAGCGGTAGATGTGCTTTATTCCGTTACAATGTCTACGCATAGGAGCTGAATTGTACCTTGCAAGTAAGTTAGTAGCAACAGCTATATCTGACCTAGTACAATTTGTAATATACATTAAAGCACCTATTGCGCTCATATAAGGTACTTCGGGACCTAATATTTCTTCATTACCTTCACATGGTCTAAATGGATCACTTTCAACATTTAGTGATCTATTAACCATTGGACTACTCAAATGATTCGCTTTATCAATGTTAAAGCGTTTCAATACCCGTTTGGTATAATTTGACTGATACACAAATATTCCATCTTGGAAATGCTCTATCTGGAGCCCGAGATAAAACTTTGTCTTTCCAAGATCTTTCATTTCGAACTCCTCTTTCATATGAGTTCTTCCATTGTCAATATCCTTTTGAGTTTCAATTATGTTCAAGTCATCAACATAAACAGCAATGATCACAAATCCTGACAAGGATTTCTTTATAAATACACAAGGGCATATCGCATCGTTGATATATCCTCTCATCAACAATTATTCACTTAAGCGATTATACCACATGCGCCCGGATTGCTTTAATCCATAAATTGATCGCTGTAATTTGACTGAACAAATTCCTTTAGACAATGCCTCTTGCATTTCTAAATTTTTTAGATCTCTCATGGATCTTTAATCCTTCTAGGATTTTCATATATATGTTGCTATCAAGCGATCCATATAGGTATGCAGTCACAACATCCATCATGTACATTTCTAAATTATTTGATGCCGTTAGGCTCATCAAGTACCTGAATATGATTGCATCCATTACCGGGGAATATGTTTCCTCATAATCAATTTCTGGTCTTTGAGAAAATTCTTGTGCCACAAGTCGTGCCTTATATCTTGTGATTTCATTTTTCTCATTTCTTTTTCTTACAAAGATCCATCTATTTTCAATTGGCATTACATCTTTTGGTGTAATGACAATGGGTCCAAAGACATTTCTCTTCTCAAAAGAGATTAATTCATTTCTCATGGCCTCTTGCCATTTTTCCTAATCATGTCTTTGTTGGCACTCTTTTACCGATTGTGGATCTGGATCATCCTCATGATCAATTTCTTTTGATATAGAAAACGAGAATATCTCATCAATATCTTCGATTTGATTTCAATCCCATAATTTTCCACTTTGGGCATAGCTGATAGGTATCTCAAGATTCTCTAAATTCTCAACGTCTTTGGGACGTTCTTCTATATCGGGGTTGGCTAGACCCTTTTCACTCATGTTCTCTTGAGATTTCTCTTGAATCTTTTTATTTTGTTCAACCAATTTTCTTTTATTGCGGGGATTTTTATACCTTGAGCCCATTGGTCTCCTTCGCCTTAATTGAACTCTCGGTTCATATTCTTTGCTTCCATCCATATGTTCTTCAGGAACATCAATTCTTGATGGAGCATTAACAGCGGGTATATACGACTTTGTCACTCTCCTTGTATCTGTGAATGCATCTGGTAACTGGTTTACCAAATAATGTAAATGTACAATCTTTTGAACTTCCAACTCGCGTTGTTTTGTTGGAGGATCAAGGTGAACCAAAGATGGAGTACACCAAGTAACATCCTTTGGCACTTGATTTATTCCTCCCCCTAACACATGGAATTCTTCTTCATTAAAATGGCAATCGGCAAACCGAACCGTAAACATATCACCAGTTACCGGTTCAAGATACCTTATTATACTTGGTGACGTATATCCGACATATATTCCCAATCTCCGTTGCGGCCCCATTTTTGTTATTTGTGGTGGCGCTATTAGAACATAGACCGCACACCCAAAGACTCGGAGATGAGATATATTTGGTTCTTGGCCTGTCGCCAACTGTAATAGGGAATATTTATTATATGCATTTGGCCTTACCTGGACCAATGGTGCCGCATGCAATATAACATGTCCCCATACAGAAATTGGGAGCTTTGTTCTCAATATCAATGGACTTGCAATTAATTGTAGCCGTTTTATCAAGCTCTCAGCCATGCATTTTGCGTATGCACATGGGGCACTGGATGTTCAACATCGATCCCCATTGACATACAATAATCATCAAAGGCTTGAGAAGTAAATTCACCCGCATTATCTAGCCTTACTTTCTTTATTGCATAATCGGGAAATTATACTCTCAACTTGATTATTTGGGCAATGAATCTTGCGAAAGCCGTATTTCTTGTGGTCAACAAATACACATGTGACCATCTACTAGATGCGTCAATTAATACCATGAAATACTTAAACGGGCCGCACTGTGGATGAATCGGTCCACATATATCACCATGTATTCTCTCTAGGAATACATGAGACTCATTCCCAACTTTGACTGGAGACGGCCTCACTATGAGTTTCCCTTGAGAACATGTCTTGCATGGAAACTCTCCCGATTGAAAAATCTTCTAGTTTTTCAATGGGTGGCCATTCGAATTTTGCACAATTCTTCTCATCATGACTGATCCTGGATGTCCTAGCCTCTTATGCCATACTTTAAATGTACTAGTAAACTTCTGGTTTACCGTAACATAGGACTCAATCGTATTTATTTTTTTGCAATATAATCCGGAGGACATCATTGGTAACTTTTCCAATGTTTGTTTCCTCTCCGATGTAATGCAAAGATATTCAATGCCATCTTTATTCATATTTTCTATATGATATTCATTTTTCCTGGTATCCTTGAAACTCAACAGGTTTCTGTATGAATCGGAAGAATATAATGCATCACTTACTTCGAATTTCGTCCCCCTTGGCATTGAAAATCTGGCTCTACCATGACCCTTAATAATTTTTGCATTACCACTTATAGTACTCACGTTTCCAATGAAGTCTTTTAATTTGAGATCAGAGAAATACTTTTTATCCTTAAGTATTGGATGCATTGATGCACTGTCTGTTATACATATATCTCCATCCATGATCTCAAATTGTGACATCTTCTGGTGTCGCTTTATAACAAACGATTTAATTAACCAAAAACATATATTATAACAAATAATGCATTAATTAATTAAAGATTATGTTATAAAATGCTTACTTTATATTGTACCAAAATGCATGATTTAAAGTTGATATGACATAAAACATATACCACAAGTATATAATATTAAACATCAGAAACTACACTACTGTTTTGATCATGTCCCACCGATCTTGGTCCTTTTATTTTTCGTTGATGCTTCTGGATCAACAAGAGAAACTAAGACATCAAAATGAGCATCATTACTTAGGCCATTAAAGGAAAGTTCATATTCATCCGAGATGAAATTTATTTCAACATCCTTTTCTTTTGCCATTAGTTATTCTTGATACGGATTGGCTTAAATATTTTTGGCTTACAACATCTATGTACCCATTATTCTTCCATGCCACATCTGTAACAAGTGATCTCATTTTTCTTTTTCATAACGCGACCAACTTCAATGGTACTTATTGCGTTTGAATGATTAGACGGGAATCTTCTTCCACGTCCTCGTCCTTGTCCACCACCTTATTAATCGCAACAGCGGTCTCTACCGTGTCCGGATCCACGTCCTTGTCAATTGTTATTATTACTAGATTCTACCACATTCACTTCTATGAATGGAGCCAATCTAGTTAGCCGAATCATCGGTTATATATCTTTAAATCATTTTATAGGTGGTAGCGGAAAATATCATGGCCTTAGCCTTATTTTCTTCTGATGTCGTTTCCGACCGATCAATTGTTCCATTTTTTTTTTTTTTTACATGATCAGGATATATTTAATACATGCAAATTATTAAATTCAGAAATATAATAGTTATCTTTTATATATTTACTTTTAAATAAACATGCAATATGAAATTAAGCATAATAATAGCATAATTAAAGAAAATAATATAGGGGTATAGTAAATCATATATACGAGGAGGCAAAGTCTGCCATTAAATTTAAGGAGGAGGTGTAACCTACCACTCCATATATACAATATATAAATATATATTCGTATATATGATCTTAAATAAAACCGACATATATTAAACATTGAATTTAACACAAATTTAAATATTACCTCCAATACGTATGAACGGATTAAATCCGAGAGACGATTGTGCTCCAATACGTATGAACGGAATCCTGAGAGACGATCGTGCTGATAACGTGTTGTGAAATATATACAAACTATACTAATGTTCTAATATATTGGAGGTATAGATATATATATATATAAGTTTTTCTTATATGATCAATACAAACTTGATATAATATATATGTGTAAGTGTTTCTTGATCAACAAGAAAGGAAGTGGAAAAGTTTATAAGGGAGATGTAATTCTTTGTTTCTTATTGATGTGTACATCTCTCTTGTGTTTTCTTTCACATATATATAAAGAACAAGGAGTTACAAGATCACACTTAGACAAACCAAAAACACTTGGAAGTAAGCAAAACTTGCTTAGTGTTTAACTAGTGTCAAGTATAAGTAGAAGACACTAGTGGATTAGGTAGCCAATAAGGTAGCCAATAGTGTCAAATTGTGATGAATAATCACTCAATTCTTAACAAAATTAACATATTGTATATAATAATAAAATATTGCTTAAACATTTTTTTGTATAGATGTCGAAATTCTTATTTGAGTATATCAACATATATCATTTTCCAAGGGATCTAATTAACTCGATTTAGACGACTTTATCAATTGTATATATTAACCGGTTTTGGTACACTTGTATAGTGGTTAAGTTAGCTTCCCGGTTTATACTTAATACTTGTATACTTGTAGATACACATTTGTGTACGTTTGACCAATGAATAAAACATATATCGAAATTAGATCTTTATCTCTAATATGGTATCGGAGCTCTCATAAATCTGTTCATCTTCTTCGTCCAAATTTCTTTCGTTTTTCTTCGGTTTTCTTCACTTTTCACCGATCGTTTGGTTCGTTTTCTTCCGATTTCTGTTGATCGTCGCCGGTAACCTTCTCTCCACTGCGATTGTTCTGGAATCGATCGTTTTCACACAGTTTGCTTCGAATCACTCAGAATGGTGATTCATTTTATCGAAATTCTTATTTGAGTATATCAACATATATCATTTTCTAAGGGATCTAATTAACTCGATTTAGTCGACTTATTTGCAAAAACTACAAATAACATTTTTTATAAAAACAAAAAAAAAACAAAGGTTTAGAACCTCTTACTAATGCTTTGCTTAGTTGATCCACATGTGTAGTTTACCGGGTAAGGCTTTGGCGACTGGAGAGACCATTTGGCTTTACAACGCACAACACGCAGAGTCCGGACTCTTCACTCGATCTTTACTTGCAAGAGTATGCATGCTAGCTTCTAGCTAGAACCTTTCTACATATAGAAATTTTCATTACAATCTTTATTAATATCCAAATCTCACTTGTCTCTTCGTTCCACTTTCTTTTCATATGACGCTCCATCCGAAATTAGAGCGCATCCATTCAGGTACTTTAACTTTAGAGCTTTAATCAGAACTTAGTTCTTGAAACGTATAAAATACAAAAATTTAGGGCTTAACCTTGCATTAATCTTTCTGTATTCTTCAGACTGTTGTGTGTTTCCCTTACTTAGGCGGTGTGATTGAGCTTGGCGTCACAGAATTGGTAGCTCTTCAATTCTCTAAAATAGCTTAAATTACCTTTATTACAATCTAGTTTCTTGCTAGGCAATCAAATCATAGATATTGTTTTTCACCAGTTTTCTTTTTATAATAGATTGCAGAAGATCGGAACCTGATTCAACACATCAAAGATTGCTTGTTAGAAACCTCGAGTCCCGATTTCTCGGAGATGAAGATCAGTGAAGAAAACTCCAAGCTGGAAGAAATTAACCATCAGATTTGGTCTGAATCTGATGAAGACTTGCAACACAAGAAAACCTTATCGAATGTTGTTGGATTTTCTGGAAAAAGCTCAGCACAAAAAGGTTATGATATGAAACATTCATCTCACATTGGCTCTAGTTTCTTGCGTTGGAAGTCATCATCAGTGCCTTTAAACACGAATCATCATCAGAAGAAGCAGAGTAACGTGTTGTTGAAGATATTGCATGATGTCCCTTTGATGCACTCTGCAGATGCCAAGGGCATGTTTCAGACCGAAACAACTGGTCTAAATCAGTGTGTTTCAATGGAGTACGATGATGATAAAACCAAAGAGAACGAGAAGTTCAGTGTTCTTAAATCTATGGTTCCCACGGTTAATGAGGTAACAACCATTACAAATCTTGTCTCAAACAAATTCAGATCTTCTTACATTATAAAACTCTGACTTTTTTATTGTCTTTGAAGGTTGACAAAGAATCAATCTTGAACAACACGATCAAGTACTTGCAGGAACTCGAAGCAAGAGTTGAAGAGTTGGAATCTCGTATCACACAAATAGAGCCGACGATGAAAGAGAACATTATTTCTGAATCAGTCGAAGAGTCATCAGAAACAGAGCAAGTAATGGTTAGAGATGAGACAGATGTGAGAGTTGAGCTCAAAGAAAGTGAAGTCTTGATCGAAGTAAGGTGTATTTATCGAGATTACATAGTTGCAGACATCATGGAAGCTCTGAGTAATCTAAACATGGATGCTTCATCGATTCGGTCTAAGAATCAAGAAGGATTCCTCGTGTTGAATCTTAAAGCTAAGGTAAGTCTCTGTAAACGAATCTTCTTTGTACCTTTTGTGGTTTCTTGACTAACAAGGTCCCTTTGGTTTTATACTTTTATGGTTTTTGTTTCGTATAGTTCCGTGGAGCTGCGATTACTTCAGTTGGGATGATCAAACGAGAGCTGAAGAGAGTCACATGTGACAGTTAAATCACAAACATCGACTTTGATCCCTTTTTTGTTTGTTTGTTTAATTTGCAATTAGAGTGAGGTTTTTTTTCTTTTTGACCCAACAAAAAAAAAGCGAGGTTTTTTCCGATGTAATATTGATCACAATATGAAGAAACTGAATTTTGGTGAGACTAAATATAATAGTAGTTTAAAAAAAAATTAAACTAGCAATTACTTACTCTCTCCGTTTTAATATGTAGGATGTTTTAGAAATTTTGCACATATTAAAAAGACATCTTAATTTTGATCTATTAATACATTGTTTTTTGCACTAAACAGTTTTCCATAATTTTAAACCAATAATAATTCAAAAAAATCAATTAATGTGTCTTGAAGTTTACAATTCATCATCATTAGTTCATAAAAAGTGCATTAGAAATTGAAAATATCATATATTTTGAAACAATTTTTTTTTCTAAAACATCATACATATTAAAACGGAGGGAGTATTATTCAACAATAAATGGTAAATAGAACATGATTTACCACTATATCAGAAAATTCAAATCTATCATGATTTCTTCATCATATACTATACTAGGAGTTGTCATGCGCGTAGTTTATTTTAAAATATTTTAGCAAACAAATTTTAGTAATTATTTTTTTCTACTAATATTGATGTGCATTGGACACTTCGTAATTTTGTAGTTTCATTCAATATCATATCATAAAATATCAAATATGAAGGCATATGAGGATATATTTTATTGATCACTTCTTTGTTTGTGTATATTTTTTTTGAATTTATTTCGTTTTTTTCTATTTGTCTATGCAATTTTTTTTACTGATCACGATCACACTTTATTTATCGATTAGACGAATACATTTTTGAATTAAATTATTTAGTGTACCGTGAATTTATTTTAGTTTCTAATTAATGATAGTCATAAATGTGACCAATTAAATACTAACCAAACTCGCGTACTTTTGCATCAAATACGGATGTAATAAAAAAAATATTACATGATTGGTCGTCCTTTTATTTTGCATCAAATATGTTTGTAATAAAAAAAAATTATTGATCAGACAAGTTGTAGTATGTTTTGTTTCTATCGAAAAATTTACATTATCTCAACATAGATATTTGAATGCATCTTTGTGTTTTATTTCGTTAGATTCTTAAATTGTAAGGAAAAAATAATTGATGTTTGACTTTTTTTCACTCTTTTTATCGTTTTTCTGCGATTTTTATCTTTCACATCGATTCATTTGTGAATTATTATGTTTTTTTGGATTCACAATTTGTGGAGGAGTAAGATTTCATTTCGAGAGTATTGGTTAGGAAATGATTAACAATTTTAGCATTCTAACAACCTTAAAATTCCTAAATCACTAATTAATTTTCTCACACCACTTTTTTAGGTTAGTGTTACAATTCTTTTTATTAAAAAATTTTGTGACTTTACTTTTGTGAATTTTGTTTTAAAATGGTATTTACCTATCTAAAGTTTAAAATGTAATTATTGTATTGTATATTACTGGTTTAAATAAATAAAATACATATTTTTCAAACCGTTAAAAATTCACAATAACATAGTTAATTTAGAATTATAATTTTTGGTGAATATCAAAGAAAGAAAAAAAATTGAAATTGTTCATCTTTATGTTACACTTTAATTTTTGGAATTAATTTACATTAAACTTAGCTATTAAATTGTATGAATTAATTGTTAAAGTTATTAGAAAATAATACTTTCTGATTTTTTATTTTAAAATTGTAGTTACCTATCTAAAATTTTAAATATATTTATTTTATATTATATTACTGGGTTAAATAAATAGTATATATATTTTTCAAACCGTTAAAAATTTACAATAACACATTTAGTATAGAATTATAAGTTTTGGTGGATATAAAAAAAAAAAAAAATTGGTCATCCTTATGTTACACTTTAATTTTGGAATTAACTTACATTAAATTTAGCTATTAAATTGTAGGAATTAATTGTTAAACTTATTAAAAACACTTATTTTTTTAATAAATAAAAAAAATATCAAAATAATAAGTGACGTGGTATATTCTCATGACTTAGGTTTAGAAAAATGTTAAAATAATATATAAGATATGTTTTTTTAGAAAGTGAAATGTACTATGTTATCTAGCTGTCAATCATTCTAAAATTTTATATTTTCAGTACTTATTTATTTTTTTTCCAATTAATTCAAGTGTGGTGGTTAGCTATGAAGTACGAGTATTTTGTTTTGGTGCCGTCTCCCGTACTGGAAATATTCCGGAGACGGATACGGCTCGGAGATACTACCGAAATTTTCCCGAGATGTCTCTAACATGTTAGGGACGTCGACAATTAACGGGGACGAAACCTTTCGAATTTAG
Source organism: Arabis hirsuta (assembly GCA_964056655.1). NCBI lineage: Eukaryota > Viridiplantae > Streptophyta > Magnoliopsida > Brassicales > Brassicaceae > Arabis > Arabis hirsuta. The sequence goes on from OZ053307.1 coordinate 296,556, forward strand.
AGACGTTTCTCAAACGTATTATGTTAAAAATTAGTGTTTCCGTTGTTTGTTATATATATTAGTTATTATTTTTAAGAAAAAAAATGAAAATAAAATGTATAATATAAAAAAATTATTATGAAACAGAGTTTCAAATTTATTATACATCTCATATATAATCGACATTCGTTTTTCCAAATAGTCTTGATCCTTGACTCTTTACAAGTCAACAAGGTTTACGTTACTCCGATCATCGCATGTTTTTCTATCTCTAATACATCTTTTTCTTGTAATTTAAGCTCTATTGTTAACGTCAAAATAAATATAATTCTTATATTGATTGAGTGTTTTTTTATACTGAGATTTATGATGTAATTTTTTTATATGTATTCATAGGTATTATATATATATATATATCTATTGACATATTCGTACCGTACCCGTATCCATAAATTTTTAGTATTACCGTTTTCCGTCCCGTGCCCGTCCCCGTCCCCGTTTCTTATCCCTATCCCTGTACCGATCTCATTGCAACCTAGATGGTTAGGGAAACCTTTATTGGATTTTGGATATTAAATAGGCCCTAAAAGCATGTTTATAGGTTGACCCATTTTATTTGTTTTAACTACTGAAAATTATGCTGATAAAGAAGAGATCAAGAATGACAAAACATAGAACATAGCCTTAAGAAACCGGCCTATTAATCGGTGAAAGAGTTCTTGTAACTAAACAAAAAAAAATAGGAAAAAAAAAGATTTTGTGAGATTTTGCGTAATACAGAAACGTCTCTAAAATTAATTAATAGTACTAAACAATACTTTAAGAGTGGAAGCTCATCTAGTTTCATAGTTTAACTAAAAATTAATTAATGTTTCTACATCCGAAGTTCTGAGTTTCGAATCTCAAATAATGCGATTTATTAACAAATATGCAGATTAATAGAGGCAAACTTATAGAAAATCTCCAGCGTTGTGCAATTAGAGGCGTTCGCCGTGATTCCACGCAATAAAAGTAGAAGGTGTTCATCATGAGCATGGAGCAGGAAGTGTCGTCTGTCATGGATCTAATAGACCGGAGTGAATTGTCCGTGGTAAAATCGTGTTTGTAACTATTCTCATAATTTATAATATAATATAATAAATTTAGATATTTAAAAAAAAAAAAAAAACACTTTGAGAGTATCAAAGATGGTCGTTGTCCCTCAACGTTAAAGAAGTTGTCGGAACTTATGGCTTTTTCTTATTGTACTAAATTTCATGCGCTTATTACATAATTGATCATCCAAGCTCAAATACCCAACTCCTGTATAAAGTATTTGCTTTTTTTTTTTTTTTTTTCGTCGTATAATGTATTTGCTAAGTACTGAACATATAAAAACGAAAAAAAACAATATACAGTATGTATTTCTGCATGCACAAATACGATGCATGATTTTGGATATTTTATAGCTTTCAAATAATGGTACGCACGTCCGTGTCACGAACCATGCAAAATTCATTCTCATGCTCCTTACATTTGATGATCATGTGCTATATTATAAGATTATGATCTATTTAATATATAATAATCACATCTCTTTATTTTGACCTTATCATTCGTTTTGATTTAATCGTGTAAGCTACATGGGTTCAAAGCTAAACCTCCGACCATGTGATAATTCATAATAGTCTAATTTAATTATAATTAACCCGTTGACACAAAAAACTCATATATTCTATTACTCCGACTATATACATTTGTTTTTTTCAATGGTGTGTTCATACACCGACTATACATTTGTTTTTCTCCCCGGTAAATTAAAGAACAAGGTCAACAAGTGAAAACAAATACTCACACCTGGAATTAATTAAGACTTTTCTTAACTAAATAATCGAACAATTTAAACAATTTATTTTCTGTAAGGATAAGATCATAAAAATCATAAAGATAAATCGACCTAGATATATGTAATTTTATATGACGAGAATAACAATAATAAATGTTTTTTTTTTTTGTCTTCAACGAAAATGAAAGATTTCATATTGTTACAAAACTAAGACTTTCATATAAAAAATCATATAGTATTACATTATAGTTCTTTAAGGAGTAGTCTCTTGGAACCACAAAACTTTAATTGAAAGTTTGAAACTAAAGGAAAAGTCACTTCACACCGTACGATTATACGATCAGTCATCCTCTCTCCATCTTACGGTCCACATTGTCTGTTCGAGTGTTTCTCCGGTGGCCGGAATATTCTGCAGGAAGCTTCCGTCCAAAAGAGAGGGTATCATAGACGTTATAACAAAGATTCAAATTTTGAAGACAAAAATCTTGAGAAGCTTTAAAGGTAAATCAAATAAAGACCGTTGCTTTCTTTCTTCTTCTTTAATTACGTTTTCTTTTCAAAATTTCAAGTTTCAGACTTTCATTGTCTGATCGATATAAGCAAAAGATATATTGGAAAAGAAATATATTTTTTAACTCACTCGTGAAATTTTCGATAAATATTGGTGTGATCTGTTTTTTTTTTTTCTCTATTTTGCTTTTTGATTTTAGCACGCCTAACGGTCTCTCTGCTTTTGCTTTAGTAATTTTTTTATTTTTTTTTTAAATATAAATTTTGGTACTTTACTGTTATCTGGTCCTTGAGATTTCACTATCCAAAACTCCAGAATTATTCCCGGTTCAAATTTTCGGATTTCGATTCGTATTCTAAAGTTTTTCTAATAAATCTCAACGAAAGTTCTAACAAGCTTCCATTACATTTTTCTCTCTGTTTTTTCTTACTTTCTCTAACAATCAGAGATTAACAAAAACAGAGGAATTTTCAGAAACAGATCTTTAAGAAGATGGAGAATTTATCAAATCAAGATGAAAACGACGATTTGGGTTTTCATCAATCACCTCCTTGTATCGATCCAAATGATCAATCAGAATCTGAAACTCCGGTTTACTCAACCATGAGCACAGATTCCTATGCTTATAATCGAACATGTTCTGAAACCTCAGGTGGTTTTTCAGACCATGTAGATGAAGCCAGCAGTTTCTGCAGTGAGGTCTCTCCTTCTGATTGGCCTGTCTTAACCGAATCCAATTCCCAGATCTCAAATTGTCTCACTGTCTTAGAAATGAAACAGAGTGACTCTGATCACATTCTTGCAGTCCAAGAAATTACAGAACCAGGTTTTGTCTTCTTTCTCTCTCTCTGTACATCATCCACTTGTTTTGAGTCTTGAAACTGATCTAGGGTTTGTGCAGAATTGGAGACGATGAAGGAAAGATTCTCGAAGCTTCTGCTTGGAGAAGATATGTCAGGAAGCGGCAAAGGCGTTTGCACCGCAGTGACAATCTCAAACGCTATAACCAATCTTTATGGTAACTAAAAACTAAGCCCTTTACATATTTTTGAGTTTCAAATTAAATGCCATACAGAGAAACTGTAATTAATGACTTTAAAATTGCAGCTACTGTGTTTGGACAGAATCTAAGATTAGAGCCATTGGAGATAGAGAAGAAGACAATGTGGAAAAGAGAAATGAATTGTCTTCTCTCTGTATGTGACTATATTTTCGAGTTTATCCCAAAGTCTCAGAATCTAAGCAATGGAGCCACTGTTGAGGTAAAAAAAGATTTGCTTCTTACATTGGAAAAATTCAAATCAAAATTTAAAAAAAAAAAACCTTTTCTTGTTTTTTCTTTTTATCAGGTTATGGAGAGTAGGCCAAGAGCAGATATTTACATCAATTTGCCTGCACTGAGAAAACTAGATTCCATGCTTATGGTAGTTACTCTAAAACATGAAGATATCGATAAGATTTAGTCGATTGATATTCCTCATAAAGGTCATTCTTTTTCTTGCAGGAGGCATTGGATAGTTTTCAAAAGACAGAGTTTTGGTACGCAGAAGAAGGAAGCTTGTCGATGAAGTCAGCGCGTTCGGCAACAGGATCATTCAGGAAAGTGATTGTACAGAGGAAAGAAGAGAAATGGTGGCTACCGATTCCTTTAGTTCCATCAGAAGGTTTATCAGACAAAGCAAGGAAACAACTTAAGAGCAAAAGAGAGAGCACTAATCAAATCCATAAAGCTGCTATGGCAATCAATAGTAGCATCCTCGGCGAAATGGATATTCCTGATTCTTACATGGCAACTCTTCCAAAGGTGAAAAATTGCAAATTACAAGTTTGGTTTTTCATTCTCTTGCTTACACTTTATGGATCTTGTTTTTGCATTTGCAGAGCGGAAAAGCGAGTACGGGAGATTCAGTTTATCGATACATGACGAATTCAGGGAAGTTTTTACCAGAACAGCTTCTTGATTGTCTCAAGATTGTGTCAGAACATGAAGCACTTCAGTTAGCAGATAGAGTTGAAGCTTCCATGTACACATGGAGACGCAAAGCTTGTCTTAGCAATTCCAAGACTTCATGGAATATGGTGAAAGATCTTATGTCAAATAGCGAGAGAAGAGACAAGAACTATGTTTTGGCTGAGAGAGCAGAGTCTTTGCTCTTCTGTTTGAAACAACGTTACCCGGAATTGTCTCAGACATCATTAGACATATGCAAGATCCATTACAACAAGGTAAGAAACAAACATTGACATGAATCATGTTCTCTTTTTTTTGGATGAGAACACTTTTTGGGTTTTTGATCATTTTTTTTTTTTTTTTTTGTTGCTTTTTGATTTGCAGGATGTTGGGAAAGCTGTGTTAGAGAGTTATTCAAGAGTTCTTGAAGGTCTAGCTTTTAACATAGTTGCTTGGATTGATGATGTTCTTTATGTAGACAAAACAATGAGAGGAGAAGAAAAAGTTTAATTAGTTAATTACTTTTGTAAAATTCTCCTTGTTCTTCTGTTTCTCCCTTGTAAATTACATCAAATCCAAGAAAAATCCCAACACAATGCACACATCTATATCCTCTTTTTTCTCACACAAACACCTTCAAAGACAAAACAATATAATATGTCTGATTTCTAAATAGTTATTGTTATAGAGGATGATCACCTTCTCTACACAAGTCAAGCATAAGTTCTTCCAATAATTCATTTAGAATCAATTCACTAGTCTCAAAGCCAATGCACTCAAGGTCACATCTAATGTCTAACCAGTTTCTGGGTTCACTCATGTCTTCCTTAACTATTTGGTCCACCGAGTGAGCGAGCCGCGATGGTAAGAGACGATAATAAACCTCTTTTTGAACCTTGTGAATGATGCTTTCAACACTAAATGAGAAGACTTGCGTTCTTGGTTTAACAAAAGAAACCCATTGAGGAAACCTGCAGAACTCAAAGAGCACTTCATTGATGCAGTCAAAGAGGAGCTCATGGTCATTACAGATCTGGTTTGGATAGAATGGTATGTTGCTGATCAACACCGGCTTAAGAAGCTGGTCACTGAATTCTGTTTTCAAATACAGCTCTTCCCAGTTTGAGTCTACTGCATCCAACACCGCTTTTACGTACTTAAACACTGATTGTTTTTCGTCCGTATGATGAATTTTTCCTTTCAGTTGGTTACACAAAGGTTGTCTCTTTGCTTCACCTGATATTTGTTAAAGATGAGTCAGTGTTAGTTCATAAGTGAAGAGTAAGTATTGGATCTTTCTTTTTCATACCTCTTGCTGGACTGATTTCATATTCAATGAATAGCGGCTCGAGAAGTGATTTATATTTGTCGGTTTTCGATATATAGTGAGATGGTGAGGCCACAGAGAGAAGAGATAGTTGTGGTAGGCTCTCTTCATGGGAGTTCTGTTAATAAAAGAAAAACAAAACAACCAAATAATTGTTCTCCGTTTCTAAATATCAAAATTTGCATAGAACACCAAATTTTAAGTGGTGAATCAAAAAATGAACTCGCCTTTTTCAAGACTTCATCATAAACTTCAACTTTTGATATCTCATCTGAAGCAGATCTCAAAAGCACAGTTGAATTCTGGTTCCATATTCTTCCCGGGCTGCTAAAAGGAGACAAATACTCGGGAAGCGAGACAATCCTTGTTTGAATCTGTTTGCTCGTCGCCAAGTTTTGATCAAAATCTCCATTGTTTAACATCTCAGTGAGATGTTTCTCTTTGTCATAGTGTTCTTGATGAGTTCTCTTCTGAGATATTGAAGTCATCCGCTCGAGAAAGAAATGTTCTTTAGTTGATACACTCCTCTGTAATTTTCTTCTCGTCTTCCCGAATAATCTCTTGCCATGTTGAGGTTTCCCCTTTTTAAATGAGTGTTTAAGCTTCCTCATGATCTCAGAGAGAAACAAATGCAAATTCTTCGGTTTGTTTCTTCTCATCAAACGCGAATCTTCAGTATTGACAACTTGTGGTGATCTCTTCTTCCTTCTGAAAAACCATATATCCAGCCTATTTGATCTCTTTTGTGTGTTCGAGCAATGTTTTTCTTCGGTATGATTTTCGATTGACATTTTAGATATACGAACTGAAGAAGGGATTCCGATATGCAATACTCATATGGTTGTATACTTAACAATCTCGGATCTTTTGGAAACAAAGCCAAAAGTTTTTGACGATGAGACTTTACTAAGAAAGAAAGGAAATGTAATTTCTCCACTCGTGAAATGTCCCAAATCTATATACCATCTATGTTATATAACATTGCTTTTACACATTTAATATTTGCTTTTACAAATCTAAAGGAAGTAAATCTGTTCAAAAAGCAAGAGAACTCAAAGCTTTTGGCAGTTAAATTAATCTACTAATGTAAGATTTGATTCTTTGTATTTAGAGTGATAAAAGATAATGTAAAATTGGGAATAAGAATCTAGTTTAGTTTAGGTAGCGATGGGTTAATTTCGGATTATAAATGACAACACCTAATCTAGTAATATTCGATTTTATATCATCTCTGTTTTAATTAGAAAACACCATATTTGGCTCTTGAAACTTTTTGTTGATTTTTTTTTTCTTTTTGAGAGAATATTTATACATAGGATTTAAATTATAAAAAAAAAAACAGTTTTCTAGTTCTGAAAATTAGGGGTAATTAAACAAAAAGTATATATGGACAAACTCCAAAAAATATACCTTTCATTTCCAAATTTTCCCAATTAATTATAAGAACATATTTTTAAATACGATCCAACCATATGTCTCCATGTCATCACTTTAGAATTTAAGTACTACAAAAAATTCACTAAATTTTATAAAATAATACCATAATTAAGAAATGTATGTTATAATGAAAATTCACTAAAAGTTTAGATAATTCACATTTGTGATAATCTATCCAATTAAACTCATCTCGAACATGCTTTAGATAGAAATGTTAAACAATGGAGCATATTTTTACTTACCTTGATGTCAGTTAATTATAATGGGGTTACCGAACTTCCTCTTTGTCCTCCTCGCTGATCTCAGAAGCTTTTCAGTTTCCTTCTCTGCGTCCCATTCGAAGTTAGCTCCTGAAGTAACAATACATAATTTCAAAACACAGAATGTAGTTTAAAAGAAAATATTAACATCTTCTTACTTCTGCATACCACAAAATGGAATTTTATCATTATTATCGATAGATCACTTTGAGTTCTTCATTGTTTTGAGAGAATCAAGTTTAGAGATTTTCATACCTTTGGTGTTACCATCGAGCAAGCATGAAAGGCCTCCATCTATATCTTCATCTGAGTCTATGACAATACTGCTTTGTTCAAACTGCATGAATTGAATTGCACACTGCTTATGATATTGAGGAAGTTAAACATGTGTTCTTCTTATTCATTATAGCTAACCAATGAGAAAATCCGACCCAATCACCTGCAAACGGGTGCCTTCGGATTTTACTTGATTTTTTGCTGCTCTTTTCTTGACATTTCTCTGGTCTGGTTTCACCGTCTTCCAACTTCCCACTTGTATATTTGGGGATAAATATGTTTTCACAGTTCTGGCTGATCTGTTATATGTAAATGCAAGATACGCATTTATATAATCTATCTGTAGTAATTTTTTGGGTATAAAAAAGCGTAAAAGTATAGCAAAGAATGTTTGACCTACTTTCTAGGAAGCTGTGGTTCTTTCGTTTTCAGTGTAGAGTTACAATAGGCATTGCTCTGCAACTGATCATGTGTTAGTGACAACTGAGCTTGTATGCAAAATGAAATTCTCAAAGAGAGGAGACTATCATTGCAATAGAGTTACTTACCTTGGCTGCTGGATCACGCTGCTCAGGCAAGTTTTCCTTAGCCTGTTGTTTTACAAAAGCCACATTAATTGCTGCAATTTGCGGCTTAAAGAGTTATTACATTGAAACCAGGAGAATAAGACCTTCACTTGTCGTGCTGTTGGGACCTGAACTCTTGGCTCAGGCATCTTTAAGTTATCCAAAACCTAGAAGAGATTTGGCAGTGAGAATTAAAGGACTACAGTTGTGTTAATTCTCATAAGTCGAGAATATAGAGTTACCTTGGCTGCTGGACCGCGCTGCTCAGGCAGGTTTTCCTTAGCCTGTTGTTTAGCAGAAGCCACATTATTTCCTGAAATTTTGTAGCTTAAAGAGCAAAGACATGGAAAGCAGGAGAAAAAAGACCTTCACTTGTGGTGCGGTTGGAACCTGAACCCTTGGCTCAGGCATCTTCAAGCTAGCCAAGACCTATAAGAGAATGGTAATGAGAATGAAAGCACTACATGTACTTACAAATCTAAAGAATGACCACAACTCAATATGACATTAATCTTATATATACTCTGCTTAGATGGACAAAATACTTGAAACTTTTCTACATAACTCTCATGTCATACCTGAATTTCTCTGGTGAACGTGTGACATATTTCCTTTTGTATTTTCTGCAGAGCGGCTTCTACTTGCTCTGGGATAGCTGTTAGCATCAGAAACATTTTCTGTAGCTTCTCCTCATTGGGATCTTTGCTTAGTTCCTCCAAAATAGATTTAACAGCTTCATCAAGACTAGCTTTAACATCTGCTTGTTCCTTTATCTGCTTCCCAATAAACCATTTCAATAAACTTAGTCTATTTTCATAAGGTCCATATAGCAACAAGAAAAAAATTCATATATTTGCTTTTACCAGCTGCTGAAGTGAAGTGTCTTGGAGAGTTAACTTTTGGTGTATCCGTTCAGCTGCAGTAAACACATGAAACTATAAAGTCAGCTACGTATCTACTGAGACCTCACATGAGCTATAGAGGAATTAAGAGTCATTCTTCAAGATACGATCAACACGCAAGTGGAATGCTCTTCAACATATTGATAAATCTATTGGAGCAAACAATGCCAATCAGTTAATTACTCTTGCCAATATCACATTCTTAATAGAGTAAGATTAGCTTTTAACATTCCTGCTAAGAAATTATGTTTGGTCAAGCAAATGAACATCCAAGGGAATACTCATTCCTAAGCCCCTGATCTATTGCTATCCTATGTCGTTGGTACATACTTTGAGAACATAGCGAATGAGACATTTTCAATTATTTGTGCCGACCTTGTGTGTCTGGTGTACTTAAAATCAAACAATCATAGAACTCACTTTCAAGAAATACTTCTTTAGTTCCTCTGTTGGCTTGCATGATGTCACTCTGAATTGAATCTAACATCATCCCAAACCTGCTCAAAGAAGTTTCCATCATCCCAAACCGTTGCTCAAGTTCTTCACTGATCTGAGCTACTCGTGACAAATGAAGAAAAGTTGAATCCATCTATTAGAAACCACCCTGAGACAAAAAAAAATGGAGTGTATTCCCACTCTAATTTCTGAATTTGGAAATAACAAATTTACATTTCGATTCTCCAGCTGAAACAGAACTCCATCTTCTCGTAAGACCACCACTCGAAGACCTAGACGTAGGCATCTGGCTATCGTCTCGTTTATGATTGATCGGGGGCAAGAAACTATTCTTCTTCAAAGAGAGATCTCGTTCTTGAGAACCAAATCTCTGTGCAAAAGGGGAAAAAGCAGCACAAGTATGAAATCAAGCCAGTACACATAAGAGCAACCAAATCCCATGGTTAAAGTTTAGATTAAGATGTGAACCTGATCATTTATCAGGAGTTCATCGATTGAACTCTGAGTCATCTGAGAAAAACATCCACGCTGCGACGAAGGTCCCTGCGAGAACGACTGCTGCGACTGTTGTGATCGAAGCTGCGATGCTTGTGGTTCAACACTCGATCTCCTTCTAAATTGAGAATCATCACAGAAACGTAAACGCGAAAATCAGTACCCAATCACGCAAAACGAGAGAACGCAATTTAGCCTCTTCGAATGCTACGCCCGATTAAAACGCAATTGCCCCCAAAATCTTCTCCGAAACCTAATGGATCCTCTCAGAAATTGATGAACTAATTCTTAACATTTCCACATACAGATCACTGAAATTAACTCGTCTCCAGTTACAAAGTAAACAAATCCGATGCCGGAAAAAGAGCGGAAGAATCCCAAAAAAACCCTAGACGATGGGAATCGCTGAGTATTCTCAAATCGAGTTCTCTAAACGTTACTTGAGTTAATATTCTCGTGAAAGAGATAAGAGATAGAAGCGAAATCGTACCTTAGATTAGGAGGAAACACAGAAATCGATTTCAGATCGCAAGCTTTGTTGATATTCATCTTCATCGTAGGATCCAAACCCTTAGACGAAGACGCGCCTGCTCTTCAATTTCACTACAGTGATCAAACGATGATGAGATTTAGAGGAGCGAGAGAGAACTAAAACCGAATTTTGAATTTTAAAAAGATCGAGAGAGAGAGAGATAGAGAGAGAAAGTGAGGAGCAGAAATGACAAGAAAAATAAATAAATTATTTTCCGTTGTGATGAATGTAGCGGGAAATAGACGATCCTATGGGTTTATAAAGCCCATATAAAGTAGGCCTTAGTTTGTACAATATTAAGCCCATTTTCCTTTCAAAATAAATAAGATTGACTTGTTCAGTTCTTTTAGTCAAGCGGTTTTCGACTCAAGAACATAGCAGAAATAAAACCGGTGGTGACGTCAAGATATATTATTAAAAATTTTGATGTACAAAATATCCGCTCAATCTTTGATTTTCGACATTTATTCTCAGAAACTTAAAGTCGAAGTGCAAAGAAATTGGTTAAAACACTATTATTTCAGGAAACTTAACAAACAAGTGTAAAGCTCAACTGCTCGCATGAATATAATAAGCTGACCCCAGGCCATTGACCCAGGCAGGAAATAACACGTAAATGGTCCGAAACCTCCTTGCAATTTAAGTTGCAAAAGGATATACCTTGATGTCTCTCTCTTCCTCTCTCACCATATATTGTAATATAATTGTATACATTTGTTCATAACAACAAAAAAACCAAAGTAAGAAACCATGGGAGAAACTTTGTATAACGACACCATTTATGTTGCAGTGAATCAAGATGTTCGAGAAAGTAAATCAACTTTGTTATGGACATTGAGGAATTTTCATGTCAAGAAGCTCTGCCTCCTTCATGTTCATATCCCATTTTCCTTGACCGCTTCTTGTACGTAGTGTTTTCGATTTATTCTCTAATCTCTACGTTTGGATTTTGCATTTTTTTCATTTCGTTGGGGGGTGCCAAGATACTTTGATTAGGTCATGTAGATTGTTCATGGACAATTCACTCCAAAGAAGTTGAATTGGAAAACACATATACCAATCAATCATATGGGTAGATCATATATATCCGGGAATATGTTTACATAAAGTTATGAGTTTCAAAAATTCATGCATAGAAAACACATATACCAATCATCATTTGTCAGATTTTAAGAAATATATATTGCCATGCTAACAGAATTCTAGTTACTTTAATAAGTCATGAAACAATCAACATCCTAATTTTCAAATCTAAGAATAAGCAACAAAAGCAATTTTGTGGAACCAAATCTAATTTCAACTATACCTACCACCATGACATATAAGGTTTTTGAGCATATACGGCTATACCCATTTGTAGTTAAGTCACACACCATGTTTTTATTTCACCTCATTTTTGTTCTTCTCTTATCAAGTTTGGATTTTCCAGTGACAGTTATAGAACCCATAACATGTTTCAGGGCAACTTCAATTGTACTCATGTCGCATATGCTGAGAACTAACTTTAATATAGTGTCTGAATTGGAATTTACTCTGTTTTGAATGGTCTTTTTGTTTGTGTATTATCAGCAAGTGGGCTTGAAGAAAGTGAGATCGATGCAATCCAAGAGTCGATAGTGAAAACTGCATATGATAGTCTCCACAAGTATCGAGATATCTGCACAAACAAAGGGGTGAGTTTTCTTTTCGATTCTACAATACACTCGCGTAGCCATGACAACGAAAATATTAAAGGGATTCTATGTATACTGATGCAGGTTAAAGAAGAAGATGTGAATATATCGTGGTTCTCAGGATATGGTGTGGGTGAAGGGATTGTGGAGCTCATCTATCAAAACAATATCACGAAGCTCGTTATGGGAGCAGCAGCTGATCCTCACTACTCTAGGTAAGGATCACTCGAGAACCTTATCAAGCTATGTAAAATGTAAACAAACAAGACCAAGGTAATAAAACAAATCCTCTAACCTCTCTTTAACAATGCAGGGGAATGTCTATCACATCTAGAAAAGCAGAGTATGTGTCGCAACATGCACCTCATAGCTGTAAAATGTGGTTCATCTGCAAAGGGAAACTCATCAAGACGAAGTAAGCTCGAGGATTACACAGTTACACTTGTGTCCGTGTGTGTTTTCTGATGATTTTAGAGTTTAATAGAAAGTTTTCTTTGATTTGACAGAGAAGGAAGTTTCGACCTTGGGTATCCATCAGACTCATTCTCAGAATTCTCTGTTTCTGATCAGAAATCAAGCAAAGGAAGAAGGGAGGAACATGAAACCGAGCCACCTAAAGAACATTCAGTAACCGATGGTGATGAAGCATCAAAGAGAGTAAGGAAGGAGAAACCTGAGAAGAACAAAAGCAACGGAAACAAAGCAGATTCCGACAAGCCTCACCCAGATGTCATTTGTCCCATTTCATTGGTAAGGATTCAAACTCTGCATCTTCAAGTAAATCTCCTGATTTGCTTTGTTGTTTCAATGCCTGTTTGCTCATCATGTAAGATTTTATATGATGTAGGAGATTATGAAAGATCCACATGTCGCTGCTGATGGTCACACCTACGAGGCAAAGGAAATCAGAACATGGTTAAGAGGAGGAAACCAAACCTCGCCAAAGACAGGCGCTAGGCTCACCAATCACAATCTTACACCAAATTATACTCTTCGTTCAGTCATTAACGACTGGCTGCTGCATCACCCAAATCACAACACTGATTAAATCACAGGAGATAAATAACATGTCGATTATATTGTGAATTTTTGGAATTCCTCTGTGATATGTATTTAATTTATGCGATTCTCTCTAAGCAGCAATTTGTGTATATATGTTCTTTCGAAACGATTGCCTAAACAATTACAGACACCCGAAACCAATGTTAGATTTTATCTTTGTTCCTATGATTTCAAGAGATGATACAGACCAAAGAGATCAAAATTGGACATCATTGGCGGAACCCATCGCTAATTGACGCGATAATGTTTCCTCTGCATTGCATTCTCCATGTTTATCACCAACTTACGACTAGACAAATCTAATTTTCGCTCGAAAAATCTTCACCTGAACAAAAGAGAAGCTAAGAATGTACCTTGAAATGAAGTGGAAACATCGACATTGAAGCCAGATTGTCGAAATTCAACGAGGCGATTCTTCGATTCAAGAGAGAGAGAGATCGAACAATCGAGAGAGAAATAGACTTTCTGGATTTTAGAGGGACACAGAAATTGCGAAACTGAGATTCGTTTGCCGCTCGACTAAAACCTAAGATTTTTACTTTTAGTGTCTACATGAAATTAATTAATAACCACAATAAAATTGAAACCGGTAGTGACGACGTCAAGATAATGACGTCAACAAAGTGACGTAATGCATATACCAAAACACCACTCAATCTTTTTGATTTTCGACATTATTCTCAGAAACTTAATGTACAAGTGTAACAAAAACTGGTTAACACTATAATTCTCAGAAACTTAATAAATAATTGTAAAGTTCAACAACTCGCGTGAATAAAATAAGCTGACCCCAGGCCCTTGACCCAGGAAATAACACGTAAAATGGTCCGAAACCTCCTTGCAACTTAAGTTCGTTGCAAAGGGAAATAGAGATACATGTATATATATTGTAACATAATTGTATACATTTGTTCATAACAACAAAACACAAAAGTAAGAATCCATGGGAGAAACTTTGCAAAACGACACCATTTATGTTGCAGTGAGTCAAGATGTTCGAGAAAGTAAATCAACTTTGTTATGGGCGTTGAGGAATTTTCATGTCAAGAAGATTTGCCTCCTTCATGTTCATATTCCATTTTCGTTGACCGCTTCTTGTAAGTGTTTTCGATTGATTCTCTATGTTTGATTAAAAAACTTTGGTTAGGTGTAATTCAGAAATTCATGTGTATAGAAAACACATACCAATCATCATGTGTCAGATTACAAGAAATATATTTTGCCATGCCAACAATATTCTAGTTACTTTAACAAGTCATGAAACAATCAACATCCATATTTTTAGTTTTAAGGATTAGAAGCAAAACAATTTTTCTAGAACCAAATCTAATTTCATCTCTACCTACCACCATGACATATAAGGTTTTTGGGCATATACGGCTATTCCCATTTGTAGTTAAGTCACACATCATGTTATTTCACCTAATTTTTGTTCTTGTCACAGTTATAGAGTATTTCAGGGCGATTGCAATTGCACTCATGTCACATATGCTGAGAACTAACCTTAATATAGTGTCTGAATTGGAATTTTGCTCTTTTTTTGAAATGGTCTTTTTGTTTGTGTATTTTCAGCAACTGGGTATGAAGAAAGTGAGATCGAAACAATCCAAGAATCGATACTGAAAACTGCACATGACAGTCTCCACAAGTATCGAGATATCTGCACAAACAAAGCGGTGAGTTCTTTTTTTGATTCTACAATACTATACTATCGATGACAATAATAATCGAAGTAAAGAATCCAAACTAGAGGTGAGAACTAAGGAAGTTATCTAATGGTTGTCGATTGGTTTTAGTGCATAAAACCCCAACAAAATCCAAAAGCACTATAGACCCAAGATTGATGGAGCTAAAAGGAAACATAATTTTGAAAATACTAAAGCAATTCTATGTATATATTGATGCAGGTTAAAGAAGAAGATGTGGATATATCGTGGTACTCAGGATATGATGTGGGTGAAGGGATTGTGGAGCTCATCTATCAAAACAACATCACAAAGCTCGTTATGGGAGCAGCAGCTGATCCTCACTACTCCAGGTAAGGATCACTCGAGAACCTTATCAAGCTATGTAATGTAATGTAAACAAACAAGACCAAGGTAATAAAGCAAATCCTCTAACCTCTCTTTAACAATGCAGGGGAATGTCTATCACATCTAGAAAAGCAGAGTATGTGTCGCAACATGCACCTCATAGCTGTAAAATGTGGTTCATCTGCAAAGGGAAACTCATCAAGACAAAGTAAGCTCGAGGATTAGACTTTTGTCTCTGTGTGTTTGTGATAATTTTAGAGTTTAATAGAAAGTTTTCTTTTTTGTTTAACAGAGAAGGAAGTTTCGACCTCGGGTATCCATCAGATTCATTCTCAGAATTCTCTGCTTCTGATCAGAAACCAAGCAGAGGAAGAAGAAGGGAAGAACATGAAACCAAGCCACCTAAAGAACATTCAGTAAGTAAAAGATTATGAATAGCTTGAATTTATGTTTCATTAGACCAAACAACACTTTAGTATCAAGATTACCATTTGAGACGCTTTTCGTGCTGCGTTGAAAAACAGGGAACGGTACTAGAAACCGAAGAAGCTTCAAAGAGAGTAAGGAAGGAGGAACCAGAGAAGAACAAAAGCAACGGAAACAAAGTAGATTCCGACAAGCCTCACCCAGATTTCAAATGTCCCATTTCATTGGTAATGATTCAAACCGTGCATCTTCAAGTTGTTTCAATGCCTTTTTGCTCATCATATTAGATTTCATGTGATCTAGGAGATAATGCGAGATCCACATATCGCCGCTGACGGTCACACCTACGAGGCAAAGGAAATCAGAGCATGGTTCAGAGGAGGACATCAAACCTCGCCAAAGACGGGCGCAAGGCTCGCCAATCACAATCTTACCCCAAATTACACTCTTCGTTCAATCATTAACGACTGGCTGCTGCATCACCCAAATCACAACACTGATTAAATCACAGGAGATAAATAACATGTCGATTTTATTGTGAATTTTTGGAAATGTGCTATGTATTTAATTTATGCGATACTCACTAAGCATCATCAATTTGTGTATATATATGTTCTTTCGAAACAATTCTCTAAGCAATTACAGACACCAGAAACCAATGTTAGATTTTATCTCTGTTCCTCTGATGATACAGACCAAAGAGATCAAAATTGGACATCAATGACGGAACCCACGCTCATTGCCGCGATGCATTGCATCCTCCATGTTTATCACCAAATTACGACTAGACAAATCTAATTTTCGCTCGAAAAATCTTCTCCTGTACAAAAGAGAATATAGAGAAGCTAAGATTGTACCTTGATTCAAGTGGAAACATCGACATTGAAGCCAGATTGTTGAAATTTTAACGAGGCGATTCAAGAGAGAGACCAAACAATCGAGAGAAATAGACTTGTGGATTTTAGAGGAACAGAGAAATATATGTTGAAATAAATGGTAACAAGTGTGAAAATTTGGCCCATGGGCCGTTAAAAAAAATAAATAACACGCGACTTAGGACAGGCGAAGAAGATCTGACCGTTAAATACCAAAAGCTATGTGACGTGTCGTAATCTAAATCGTTAACTTCACGATCATAGGCCCAAACATTTTTGATTTGGCCCAGATGTTGACTCCACTTCATTGTCCTTGTTCGGATATTGAAACATACCGGCGCAAAAGAGACTGCATAATGTAGCAGCGGAGGTTGATCGGACTTTGGTGGTCCTAAATCCGAACCAATCTGTTTTTATTTTGTTTTCTAGTTCTCCGTCAAGCTTGTCTCGTCACTAACCTTAACAAGTAACAATATCTTGCCTTTGATTTCGGATTTCGGAATCAGATATTTTCTTTAGCTTCTTTGACTCGTTGACCCATTGGCGCGTTCTAAGAAAAATATTTTGTTCTTTCTTTCTCAGAAAAAGACATTAATGTTTACAGAGTTATTCGCAACCGTATAATGTAATTGACTAAGAAAATGATCGGAAACAACTTCGCAATTTAGTTGTAGGGACGGGAAAAAAATGATGTGTATATATGTGTGCGTACAATATTTAAATAATTGTGTGTATTATCGTCTGTCTATAGAAAAAAAAATTGTAGAATCCATGGCAGAGGCTACGAGTGACGATCCTGTTTATGTTGCAGTAAGCAAAGACGTTGGTGAAAGTGAATCGACTTTGTTATGGGCATTGACGAATTTCCCACGCAAAAAGCTTTTCCTTCTTCATGTTCATCAACAAACTCCCATGAACCCTACATGTATGTAACACCATCCCTTCTCTAACTTTGATTCTTCAATTTTTCATTTTTTGGGATAGGGGATAAAGTGTTCACACCTGCCTTTCCGGAGTCACTCTATATCGTTAAGTATGATCAGGGAAAATGAAGTAGTGTACCTTCTAATGAATAGTCCAAGATTTTTTTTTATTTTCTCTGTTTTGGTGCTAGTCTACTACACTTATCAAGCATCTGATGGTTATGGATCAACAAAAAATTTAATCTTGTTTTGCATCTAATTTCATTGGTGATGAAGTTTTATTTTTATCATCTTAAGAGTCATGGGATCATAGGAAGTAAGGTTGGTGGGGGTGTTAAATGGTTGCAGCTTTGTGTTTATGTGTGGCTGATGTTATGTCAAGCGAAATGATTCCTGATTACAGAAAGATTAAGTTTTACGTTCTTGAATCAATTTTTACTAAATCCAAGTTTCCTTTTTTTCTAATGTTTGGTCTTCTGTTTGTGGATTCCAGCAAGTGGGTTACAACAAAGTGAGATCACTGCAATCCAGGAGTCGGAACTGGCAAGTTCATATGAGAGTCTTTACAAGTACCGTGATATCTGCGAAGAACAAGGAGTGAGTGTTCTTCCAACTCATGAATACAGTTGTCTCATGATAAGAAAACAAGAGGAATCTAAAAACATACTCTTGTGGTTACAAGAACAAGTATTGATTAGAATCTGTAGGAGATGACCGTTTATTTTTGCATACATCGGAAATGTTATAGAACTGGTTATGTTTCAGGTTGTCGAACACGATGTGGATGTACGCTTAATTGAGGCAGATAATGTTGGGGAAGGGATTGTGGAACTTATCTATCAAAACAATATTGAGATGCTCATCATGGGAGCAGCAGCTGATTCCCACTACACCGAGTAAGGATTTCATCACAAGAGTTCTGTGCCTCCAGAACGATGCAGTTGATAATTCTTGGTTATACGTCTTTGATGATGCAGGGGTATGGTTAATAGTGATGTTCGTTTTGTAGACGCATCTACTTGCGGCTGCGGCTGCGGCTATTTTTAAAATGGAAGCTTGTTCGTTTTATTGACGCAGGTATCTGCGTCCGAACGCTGCGGCAAAACGCTGCGTCTAGCGTTAATGAAATTGAAACGCTGATAAAATCAGCGTTGCGGTCATAAATTCTGCGTTCAGAAGTGTAATTTACACTCTTGCCCCTAAAATATTTCATTATTTACAAAAAAAAACCAACCCTAAGACGCAGCCTCTTCTTCTCCGACGACGCAGATCTCGACCTCCTCTTCTCCATAGACGCATCTCTCTTCTCCGTCGCAGCCACGAGCTCTCTCTTCTCCGTCGCATCCACGAGCTTCGACCAAAACCATCTCTTCCTTTTCTCGTCGTTGTTCTCCTCCCATTTGGGTTTCAAGCATCGTTGAGGTAAATGGTTTTGCCACTGATATCTCGAGAATTCATAGTGGAAATGGGTTATGCCACTGATATCTCGAGAATTCATAGTGGAAATGGGTTATGAGGAGAAGATTTAGGGTTCGGATTTGCTAGATTTTCAATTAGAGTGTTGTTCTGGATGTAGTCTTATAGATCTGAGTTACATTGTGTGTGTTGCTTTGAAGGTCTTGGCCTTGTTTGACTCCATTGTTATTGCTCGTAGATATTTGAGTCTTGATGATGAAAGCTCGTGACATTTTGGAGTATTGTTCAGGATATTTACTGGTCCGTTCTTTTGTTCACGAGCTTTCTCTGGTTCATTTTGTGTGTGTGTTTTTGGTTGATTGAGGCCTAGTCTTGAATATGGTTTACTAGTTGTTTCATTTCCTTTGGAGCATGAGGTGCTTTTTGGTTGCTTGAGGCCTAGTCTTGAATCTGGTTTACTGTGTTTTTGTGTGTGTTTTTCTAACAATTCCGTGACACTAGAGACTGTTTACTATAGGTCTTAAAGTTTATTGAGTATCTGGGAAGGGAACTAAATGGGTCTCTATCTCTCGTTTTTCAGTTGAAGCAAATTTTTAGGCTTGACAGTTGACGGTTAGAAGCGGAGAGAGAGAGCACAAAGCAAGCATTTTAAGATGGCAAAAGATGTAAGTTTGATGTGTTTCTGTCTTTATAAACTTGATGTGTTTCTGTCTTTATAAGCTTGATGTGTTTCTGAGTTTATATTTGATGTATTTTTGAGTTTGAATTGTATGAGTTTATTTCTCGTTTTTAGAATTGGCTTCCTGAGGAAACTAGGTTCTTTTTTCAACTTTATGCGGATGAGAGAAGAAAAGGAAATAGAACAAGTACATCAATGAATCAAACAGGAAAAAATAACATCATGGAGGCGTTTGAAGAGAGGTTTAAGAGAGGATATCCCAATTGGAAGATTTACAAAAACAAGTACGACAACTGTAAGAAAAAATACACCAAGTATAAGAAGTTGACACACAATAGGACAGGGCTTGGGTTTGATAAGATGGGAAGGATTGAGATGTCAGATGATTGGTGGAATGAACGGGAAAAGGTTACTTTTTACTTTTTATCTTACTCTACCAATAGACAAGTTTAGCTTACTACTGCTGCTACTGACTTACTCTTTCTTTTTGTTATGTAGGAATGTCCTGGGCTTAGAAAATCCGCATGCAAAGAGGTTGCTAATATGGATCTGTTTGAAGAGGAATTTCATGGTGTAGTAGTAACTGGAGCTGAAGGATGGAGCGCTCAACATGGAGAAGCAAGTTTGAATTCTAGAGTGGGTGGAGATGATGGTGATGAAGCTGATTCTGTTGATATTCCAGCATCAGAGACTCAAGCACTGGCGACAGAAACTCAGCCACAAGTTCAGACAGAAACTCAGCCACAAACTCAGAAACAAACTCAAGCTGGAAGTTCAAGAGCAAAAAGAAAGTGTAAAGAGAAAGATGTGGCTGTAGAAGCTTGTGTAAAACGGACTGAAGTTCTTGAGACGAAGAATAGGATAGCAGAACAGATGTTGGAGCGTGCACAAGCCTCTAGTGTTGAGAATGTAATAGAGACGTTGAATGCATTGCCTGGAGTGAGAAAGTGGAGGATTTTGGATCGTAAGCATCCAAAGTATGGTCTGGTCAAATGGATTAAGCTAGTAACAGCGACGATGGCACTACACAACTTCATACGTGATTCACATCGGGAAGATCATGATTTTGTACAATGGCAAAGTGATGATGATGGAGAAGGAGAAGGAGAAGAAGCTGATAGTGATGGTGATGAAGAAGAAGGAGAAGAAGGTGATAATGACGATGGTGGTGGTGGACATATTGTTTATGAGCCGACCGGTGATAGAGCGATGGAAGCTTTGCGTAAGAACATCACAAATGAATATGGTAGAGGCCGTTTACCGTATTAAATATTCTAATGACTTAGTTTTTCTGTGCTTATAACTTTGATATATTATTTCTGTTTTATTTATTTAAAACTTGATAAAAATAAATATTTTATGGCTAAAAATATTTCTTTGTTAAATATTTATTTGTTTGTTTATATATTTGCCTAAAAATTTATTACCAATTAAATACAAATTTATAAAAATATAAAAATAAATGAATCAAATGAAAAATAGCCGCAGCGTTTACCAAACGAACAACAAATCTACATCCAACGTCAGCATCCAGCATCAGCGTCAGCGTCTTTTAAACGAACAACAACTTGCGGCTGCGGCTGCGTCTGCGGCTGCGGCTGCGTCTACTAAACGAACACCAATCAAACGAACATGACGCAAACGCAGCCGCAGCCGCAGACGCAGCCGCAGCCGCAGATACCTGCGTCTACGAAACGAACAGCACTAATATCACTTCTACAAAAGCCGAGTACGTAAGTCGCCATGCACCTCATTGCTGTAAAATATGGCTTGTATGTAAAGGGAACTTCATCCAAACCAGGTAAGTTGGAGGATTATACTTCTGCGAGTTTAGTAGAATTGTAAAGTTTAACAGAAATTTTTCTTTGCTTAATAGAGAGGGGAGTTTTGGTCTCGTGGGTTCCTCTGAATCCTTAAGAATCCTTCCCGGCCTTGATTCTGCTCTGACTGAATCCTTAAGCAGCCGTCCTGGCCTTGATTGTGCTCTGATCCCATACGAGGGAGCAGGAAGAGCTGAACATGGCACCGAGTCACATGCCCCGTCTTCATCTGAAGACAGATCAGTACGTAAAATCCTTGTTACCCCAAATTTGTCTCGTTGTCTGCTCTGGGTACTGAAAAACATAATACATATGTGTGACTTTAATGTCAAGTTTACCATGTGCGGTGGTGGTATATATCTTCCACTTCCAGTATATGGGATTCTAATTTGTTCACTGTCATGAATCTTTTTAACAGGCTAGAGGGTTAGAGACAATGCATTACGAGGAGCAGAGATGGAGACTAGAAATTGAGGAACTAAAGAGAGAAAAGGAGCGGTACGATCAGATGGTGCGTGAAAGATGGGAAGCACTCTCAAGTTCTTTTGGTGTCACTCAGATACTCTACAATGACGAAGTAAGCCGCAGGAGAGAAGCGGAGGAGGAACTAAACAGAGCGAAAGCAGAAATCGAAGATATGAAAAAGGTCCAGAAAGAACTCGAAGAACAGCGAGACGAAGCTATCAATGCAAATGAAGAACTTTTGAGACATCTAAGCCTGGAGGAAGGTGCGCCATCATCACATTCCCGTTTGCAGTGGTTTGTTTCCAACGAGCCTCCTCCATACTTCATCTGTCCCATTTCAAAGGTCAGGATTCATACCTTATCAGATCTTGAGTCGCCTTGAACTCAATATCTCAACTTTAGTGTACTAAGCCTTCACGCTAACCTCGCATTTTGATATTGCTGGTCTGTTGCCTAATGTTAAACATTGCCATTGCTTCTGAATGTAGGAGATTATGCGGAATCCCCATGTTGCAGCCGACGGTTACACCTATGAAGAAGAGGAGTTCAAAACGTGGCTTAGACTCGGAGGTGAAAAATCGCCCATGACAAACCTTTGGCTCGCGAATCACAATCTCACCCCGAATCTCATTCTTCGTACAGCCGTTAACGACTGGTTGCAACAGAACCAATAATTCAGTGAATTTATATTGGAAAAGAAACGTGAAAAATCTAATAAAAGTTGGTCTCGAATTTCTAAAAAAGTAGAAAAACTGGTGAATATATGGGCCCATGGGCCGGTCAAGCAACCCAATGTGTCTGAGCCTGGATTTGAAGGTGAAGAAGAACATCAAAACCTCTATGACGTGTCGTAATCTGAATCGCTAACTCCCAAACAGCGTTTTTCGTTTTACCCAGATGTTGACTTTTGACTGGCTCCACACTTGACAGTACCGGCCGGTTTCATTGTTCTTCGTCAAGTCAACCCTAATCGAACGCCGGCTAACGAATCGGCGCAAGAGAGACGTTCGTGACGTAACGAAGGATATTATTGGTCCTAAAATTGGATAAACAGGTAAAAAATCCGAACCGATTTGTGTTTTTTTCCCTAGTTTACCGTCAAGCTTTTCGTGTCACTGACCTTAACAATATCTGCCTTTGGAGTTGACAATTAATTTAAAATCCAGATTCCTTTAAATTTAGTTTGATTGTTTGCATTAATTTTATTATTATTATACAGTGAAATGTGTCTTTTACTGTAAGAAATGTTCTGCGTTGTACCATTTTATTTATTGAGAGCATTGGCTCGTTCTGATGTTATCTGCTAATTGTTCTTTTGTTCTGGTCACTTCTTTCTCAGAAAATGACATTAATCTTTAAACTAATAAATATAAGGAATTGACTAAGAAAATGTTCGGAAACCTCTTCGCAGTTTAGTTGTGTATATATATAATAATTAAATAATAGTGTGTATTATCGTCTTGTTCTGTAAAAGAGAGAATTTGTCTGATCGTGTCTGTCTATAGAGAAAATTGGAGAATCCATGGCAGAGGCTACGAGTGACGATCCTGTTTATGTTGCAGTAAGCAAAGACGTTGGTGAAAGTAAATCGACTTTGTTATGGGCATTAAAGAATCTCCGACGCGACAAGCTTTTCCTTCTTCATGTTCATCAACAAACTCCCATGAACCCTACATGTATGTAACACCATCCCTTCTCTAACTTTGATTCTTCAATTTTTCATTTTTTTTTTTTTGTGCTAAGAAAAAACTTGATCGGGGATGTAAATAATTGTCGATTTTTTTTTTTTTTTTTTTAAATCTGTTTTGGTACTAGTTTATACTTACTTATCAAGCATCTGATGGTAATGAATCAACAAAATTGGATGTTTTTTTTAACCTTGTTTGGCTTCTATATTCATTGGTGATGAAGTTTTATATCTAGCATCTTAAGATTCTTGGGATCATAGGAAGTAAGATTGGGGATGGTTGCAGCTTTGTGTCTCTATTTGTTGTGTTTATGTGTGGGTGATGTTATATCAATCGAAATAATTCCTGATTACAGAAAGATCGAGCTTTAAGTTCCGCTCCTTTTTTTTTCTAATGTTTGGTCTTCTGTTTGTGGATTCCAGCAAGTGGGTTAGAACAAAGTGAGATCAGTGCGATTCAGGAGTCGGAACTGACAAGTTCATATGAGAGTCTTTACAAGTACCGTGATATCTGCGAAGAACAAGGAGTGAGTGCTCTTCCAACTCATGAGTACAATAGTGTCACAATAAGAAGACAAGAGGAATCTAAAGACATAGTCTTGTGGTTGCAAGAACAATTATTGATTAGAATCTATAGAGATTACCGTTTAGTATGCATACATCGGGGATGTTATTGAATTAATTATGTTGCAGGTTATCGAAAACGATGTGGATATACACTGTATTCAAGCAGATAATGTTGAGGAAGGGATTGTGGAACTTATCTATGAAAACAATATTAAGAAGCTCATCATGGGAGCAGCAGCTGATTCCCACTACACCGAGTAAGGATTTCATCACAAGAGTTTTGTACGTCTTTGTTGATATTTCCTCTTAAGGCAAATGCTCATTCTGGCTATACGTCTTTGATGATGCAGGGGTATGGTTAATGTCACTTCTAGAAAAGCCAAGTATGTGAGTCGCTATGCACCTCATTGCTGTAAAATATGGCTTGTATGTAATGGGAACCTCATCCAAACCAGGTAAGTTGGAGGATTACACTTCTGCATGTTTGGTAGAACTGTAAGGCTAACAGAAAATTTTCTCTGTCTTATAGGGAGGGATGTTTTGATCTCGCGGGTTCATCACACTCCTCCTCTGAATCCTTAAGCAGCCTTCACGACCTTGATTCTGCTCTGGTACCATACGAGGGAGCAGGAAGAGCTGAGCATGGCACCGATCCAGATGCCCCGTCTTCATCTGAAAACAGATCAGTATGTAAAATCCTTGTTAGACCAAATTTGTCTCATTGCTGCGCTGGGTACTGAAAAGCATAATATGTATGTGTGCCTTATGGCTCTTTTTAACAGGCTAGAGGGTTTGAGACAATGTATTACGAGGAGCAGAGACGGAGACTAGAAATTGAGGAACTAAAGAGAGAAAAGGAGCGGCACGATAAGATGGAGCGTGAAAGAGAGGAAGCACTCTCAAGTTCTTTTGGTGTCACTCAGACACTCTACAATGAAGAAGTAAGCCGCAGGAGAGAAGCGGAGGAGGAACTAAACAGAGCGAAAGCAGAAATCGAAGATATGAAAAAGGTCCAAAAAGAACTCGAAGAACAGCTTTATATTGAGTACCCCCGTTTGGTAGAAATGTTTGAGAAACAACGAGACGAAGCTATCAATGCAAATGAAGAACTTTTGAGACGTCTAAGCCTGGAGGAAGGTGAGTCATCATCACATTCACCATCATCCCCATTGCAGTGGTTTGTTTCCCACGAGCCTCCTCCATATTTCATCTGTCCCATTTCAAAGGTCAGGATTCATACCTTTTCAGATCTTGAGTTGCCTTCTACTCAATATCTCAACTTTAGTGTACAGTACTAAATCTTCACGCAAACACACTAACCTCCCATTTTGATATTGCTGGTATGTTGTCTAATGTTATACATTGCCATTGCTCCTGAATGTAGGAGGTTATGCGGAACCCCCATGTTGCAGCCGATGGTTACACCTATGAAGCAGAGGAGTTCAAAACGTGGCTCAGTCACGGAGGTGAAAAATCGCCCATGACAAACCTTAGGCTCGAGAATCACAATCTCACCCCGAATCTCATTCTTCGTACAGCCATTAACGACTGGTTGCAACAGAACCCATAATTTCTTGATTAGACTTAGGATAATATGATGTTGATTGTGTTGTGATTCAGTGAATATATATGGGAAAAGAAATGTGAAAAATCTAATAAAAATTCCTCTATTCACTTTGCAAACCTTGGAGTGCCGTTTTTTTCTTTTCTCTGTCTCTGTATTTTTATTCATTGACTTGTGTTTAAATTCCTATCCGTTGACTCTACTGTGTCCACCACCTTATGAAACCTGAAACGGTCAACAAGAAGAACATTGAGGGTCACCACTAACCACTGTTATCTGTTTAGATTCTTCTTTGGTTCTCTGTTTTCACTTTTCAGGGGGAAAAAAGACAAAACACAAAGACGATATCAATGGCGGAACTCATGGCCATGGGCCATGATGTTGTTCATGTTGCAGTGAAGAATGATGTCAGAGAGAGCAGATCGACTCTGCTTTGGGCTTTAAGGAACCTTGGAGCCAAGAAAGTCTGCATCCTCCATGTTTATCAGCCAAAAACTGCTTCTCCTGCTGGTAAGCTTGAAGCCCTCTTTGGCTAAAGACCGAGATTTATATGATTTCCCAATGGAGCTATGTTACATGCATTTGTTAATATGTGTTTATTGGTCCATATAACTATTCAGATTATATGCATCGCATTTGATACATTACTTCTTGTTGATTCTTTAGCACGCAAGCTTGAAGAACTGGAGGCTATCATGTACGAGACATTACATGGTTATTTTGATCTCTGCCAGCAAGAAGGGGTATTGATCTGTTGCAATCTTATATTGTTAAGAGTCTTTCTCTTCTTGTTTTGAAATGGTTGTGTTTTCCCTGATTCACATGTGAAAATATCCTATTGATACCCGATATTGGATTCGTTATGATTACAGGTGAATGAGGATGATATATACATATCGTGTATAGAGATGAACGATGTGAAGCAGGGGATATTAGAACTCATCCATGAGAGCAAAATCAAGAAGCTTGTCATGGGAGCTGCATCCGATCATCAATATTCAGAGTACGTAGTATTGGAAAAGTCTTAAGTAAAAATTAAATCTCACCAAGACGTTCGTTCACTTGTGTTAATTTTCCGAAAATTTGCAGGAAGATGTTTGAACTCAAATCTAGAAAGGCAAAGTACGTGTACCAACATGCGCCTAGCTCCTGCGAGGTTATGTTTATGTGTGATGGATATCTCATTTACACAAAGTGAGTTTCGAAAACTCTCTTTACTTATGTTCTGTATCTCGTTTTTGAAGAAATCTACTGATTGTATCTCTGTATTAAAAACTCAGAGAAGCCAATCCTGAAGACCGTGTGGATGAAACTCAAGCTGAGGCTGGACAATCGAAACCAAAGCTCTATTCCTCTGCTTCACCAAAATGCTCTGCAGATTTGGTCTCTGCAATTGTAGCTTACATTGACACAAGGAGAGACAGGGACATGTTAGAGCCAACTGCATCAGAAGATCAATCTGTACGGTCTAAATATTGTTGGTTTGTGAATTAAGAAATATAAACGAACGGATATGCAAAAAGCTTAAAGCCATTATGTTTCTGTGTCTGTTACTAAGTGATTGAAAGCTTCTATTTGATTTTTGAAGGAAACTGACAGGAATGATCGGCTCTATAGACAGCTTAAGCAAGCACTTACGGAAGTTGAGGAATCGAAAAGAGAGGCGTATGAAGAATGTGTCAGGCGGTTTAAAGCTGAAAATACTGCCGTTGAGGCCATTCGCCAAGTAAAAAACCTGTACAAATCCACTTGATCAGATATTGAAAATGTTTGTGTTCTTTTGCTTAGACTTAGTTTCCTTTTTTTTTTTGTCTAGGCAAGAGAGTACGAGGCCATGTACATTGAGGAGGCGAGGCTAAGGAAAGAAGCTAAAGAAGCATTAGTGAAACAGAGGAAAATGGTGGAGAAGACTAAACAAGAGAGGGACGATGCACTTATCATTATTCTGAATGGAAGAAAGCTATACAATGAGGAACTGAGACGCAGAGTTGAAGCTGAAGAGTCACTGGGAAAAGAGAAAGAAGAACACGAGAGAACTAAGAAGGAGATCGAAGAAGTGCGGGTCATTGTTCAGGACGGTACTGTCAGAATCAGAACTGGATGTCTGTTTTAGAAAATTAGGGATTCCATTTGAAATCTCTCTTGATTTTGTAAATTAGGCATGCAGCTATACAACGAGCAACTGAGACAGAGGAAAGAGATAGAAGAATCTATGAAGAGACAAGAAGAAGAGCTGGAGAAGACAAAGAAGGAAAAGGAAGAAGCCTGCTTGATAAGCAAGAACTTGATGCAGCTATATGAAGACGAGGTAAATCGATCGTAAGATCAATTCAGAAAAGGCACTAAATGTTACAATCTGTCATATTAAATATGTTTTTGACACAGGTGAGGCAGAGGAAGGAAACAGAGGAATTAGTGAGGAGAAGAAGAGAGGAGCTTGAGAAAGTGAGGAAGGAGAAAGAAGAAGCTTGCTCTGTAGGACAAAACTTCATGAGGCTATATGAAGAAGAAGCAAGACGTAGAAAGGGAACAGAAGAAGAACTCAGCAAAGTCGCTGCTGAGAAAGACGCAGCGAGCTCAGTCTGTTCAGAGATTCTGTTGCTTCTTCAGAGCTACACTCGTCGCCATGGAATTCCTTTTGGATTCTCCGATGAGGATTCCGTTACACGTCAGCCTCCGTCGTATTTCATCTGCCCAATCTCGCAGGTATGTTGATGACAAGTCTTTGACCAGACCACTTGTTTTACTAGAACCAAAACCAATGCAGAAAGAAAAGGTTTTGTTCGATTTATTTGGTCACAGGTAGTTCAAATGTTTACAGGTCAATGATTGTTTCTTCGTATTTCAGGAAGTAATGCGAGAACCTCGTGTTGCAGCCGATGGTTTCACATACGAAGCTGAGGCATTAAGAGAATGGCTCGACAATGGTCACGAGACATCACCAATGACGAACCTTAGGCTCGCCCACAACAACCTTGTCCCTAACCACGCCCTTCGTTCAGCAATTCAAGAGTGGCTTCAACGAAACTCTTAATGAATCTCTGCTTTGTCTTAATCTTGTGTGTTTGCTAAAAAGTTATTTACACTACTTTGGAGTGGAATTCATAAAAAAAAAAAACTGTTTGGTTCTCCTCTCTAATAGCCGCCTTAAAGGAAAACGGCTTAACCCATATTACAAAACTGCTTGCTGTTTTACTCGCGGTCAACTTGTCTGCCGTCAACACTTTCGGAAAACGTCATGTAGTGTTATGAAATGTCCTTTTCGATGGGCCAATCTATCTATCCTTTTACAAAACATGGCCCAACAAGAGCCCACGTATTTGCTAGAGAGTTTTGCACACGTCGTGAGCCAGTACGAAACGTGTGTACAAACAAAACAAATGAGATTTTTTAATCGTGGGAGGGTATTATTGGTCGTTAGTACATTGATCTTACTTATTATTATGACTAGGTCGACAACATTACATTTTTCGAATTATAAAAAGATAAATTACATTCTTAGGTACTTTTTTTCAAAGTCCTTAAGTTATTAGGTAAAAAAATTCAGCTTGATTTATTTATCAACGGTCACTTACGTGGCACAGAACGAGCGAAAGAAAGGTTATTGAGAGGCATTAGATTCTCGATCATATCGGGATAATAGTCATATTCAAACATCTTCTTCATGGACCCTCTCCAATGGGGAAGATAATAAGACCTCTTCTGGTTAATTCCTTGGTATACGACTTGTCTTGTTCTCTTACTCTCGAGATCAAAACGGTTGTTTTTTCTTCTTGGGCATAAAAATAGCTTCGTGTCCCTGAGTGACACCACAAAAATAGTGTTTTGAGGAGTTTTTTATTTGACCATCAAGAGGTCTTAATGACCATTCTTGTTTTTGGGCATCTTCAAGAACCCATAAACGGCTGGTGCGAGTGCAAATCCAAGCTAACTTTCCTTTGTAATTGATCATAGCACATGTCACATCTCTGATATCAACATCACACACTCCCTCGGGTTTTATGATTTTTGCAAACGTTTCAGCTCTTACATCAAAACTCACTATAAAATCACGTTCAACAAGATAGTAATAAAGAACTCCGTTGATGCATATTCCCCCTCGGACACTTATCTGACGACTATCCATATTCCCCCTTGTCGCGCGTATATGTTCGTAAAGGCGAGGGTGAATTTCGATCTTTCTCCATTTTTCTTTTGCTCCCAATGTAAAAACCTTGAGGTATTCAGCCGCATGAGTTCCATAATCTGAGTGACCTGACATAGACAAGACTTTATACTTTTGGTCGATAGGATCGTATCCGATAAAGCTTACTACAGGAGGAAAGATATTAGATTCGGGTAAAACGACATGTTGTCTCAATGTCGGATTCCAAATTGATGTGGTAGAAACTATACAGTCCATACTCAAACAACATCAAGCCGTTGGTGGAGTTTAATATTCTATAGGTAGTGGTGACTGTGGGGGCGGGAGGATCATGATCTAGTTCAGAGTCTACAACCCAAATCCCTAACCCTGATAGCCACTTGATATTAAATTTCTCCACCCGAGTGTGAGGGTTTTGGGGGTCCTGGTGGTACGGGAACGACATGTAGATCCGCTCCCGCGTAAACGCTTCTTCCAAGACGCACATGAGAGACGACCTAGCCGACGCGTGAATTGAGAAGGTTTTGATGAGTGCTTGTGACGGAACACCACTGCTTCGACACGCACCGGAACCTCACCACGGCTTTTGCTGGCAACCTTGACACTATCTCTATCACCAAGTCCATAGTAATCGGCCCAATTAATCTCTTTTCATTCTGCATTTCCATGACAAACTAACCCCAAAGTTTTCTTTTTCTTTTCTCTTGTTTCTCTTTCTCCATTTATCCGGCTCTAAATCTCTATATATATATTATAGTGTGGACATGTACGTGTTGTTCTCACATGTTTTTTTTTTTTTTAAAGTTGTTCTCACATGTTTTACCTTTACTTAACGTAAAGTGAGAAAGTATGATATTGCAAATTTCTTGTTTTATGACAAAATATCATTTTAGATATAATATCATAATTATTATTAATAACTTTCAAGATTTTTCTTTTTAAAATAGATTTTTCTTTTTTTGCGGACACGTATTATATATTGTAATTAAAGAATTAACAAATATATGGAAGGTATCAAGATATTGGATTTTTTCTATTTTTTTCCTAAATTTATAAATCTCAAAAAGATAAGTTAATGTAAGGAAAAATTAATTGTGTCCTTTTTCTTATTTGTTAACTACTGAACAAATATTACAAGAACAAAAAGAAGATTTAGCACAAAAAGAAGAATAAAACAATGGGAAAGAATTAACTGTGAATACTAAATATATACATATATAAATGGCAATGAATTTGGAACATATGGATAATAAAAACAAGGGAAGAAAAATATATACTTTTGTTATTAAGGAAAATGTTATTGGATATTTTATTAAAAGAAAATGTATGTATCCATTAAATTATGTCAAGGATTTTACTATGTTAATGTAAAATTATTTTCATAATAATAATTAATAGTAGTATTGTGTGTGATTGTGAATGATTGTGTGCCAAAAAATATATGTGTGGGTTTCTTTTTATCAAGTTAATAAATAACTCTTTTGGTTAAAAATAGAATCCATTTATAATTTGTTTGAGGTCTTCAACAGTTTAAGAACGTCGTGCTTATTCCAATTATTCAACAAACGACACTCGTTCGTTGGCAGACCTTCTGAAAAAGAAAAAAAATTATACACGAGTAGCGTCGTAGACTCATCCAAACATACGCAATAAAAACTTTCTAGAGCTGTACATTTTTTATTATCAACTCATTTCATTAATAAAGGGGTTTTAGCCCACTACACACTTATGGTCCAACTTAGCCAAGAGATCACCATTCAATCGTGGGATATGTTTGAAGATAACAGAGATAAACAAAGCAAACCAAATTCTTATGTCCTGTACGATTCCATGAATTTTCGAGATTGGAGACCCAAAATTGACCGCTCAAATCAGGGTCTACGAATCGGAGTTGAAGACAGTGTTCTTGTGGCTCAAAGCCAATGCTTGAAAAGTTGCAGATCGTAAAGCCATCGCTTCGACTACAAGGGCAGAGAAAACATTGAGGCGTGGTGACGAGTGTTCCAGAATGGTGGGTGAGGTAGACTCAAGGGTCCATCCGATGCCAGCCATGTTCGATCAACCTTCCAAACTGCATCGGTAAAACAATTGATGAATCTATCCAAATTGGATCGAGGGTTCTGTTTGGAGATCCATTTCAAATGACTTTTTATAAATAAATATTAAATATTACCAATATAGCAACAATGCCAACATCGTCTAAGAAAAAACAATATCTATTCAAATACGATGGCGTCATGGCGATTGGCAGAATTCATATCTTAAGAGTTGTGTGACAAAAAAAAAAGGTTTCATGACAAGCAATAGCGGTGTTCACATGAACTTACGCACCGCAAAAAACCTAAAAAGTTATGCCGCCCCGTGAAGAAAGAAAAGGCGATCTCGATGTTGTTGGCTCGGCCGACGGTCGGAGGCTCCCCTAGCTCCGCCGTCGGTCGGGTTTTGTCTCTTAATTCTAGCTGTAGTGCTCCTGTGTAGTTTTCGAGTTAAGGCTGTCCGTATCTGACGGGGAGATTTCGAGATCTGGCTCGGTGAAGGTGGGGTTTTGACCGTCACTGTTTAGTGAGTCCTTCGGCGGAGCGTCTATTTGTGTGCTGGTTCAGAGATCCGACTGAGGGTTGTATATCTAGCTCTCGGAGAAAGTGCTCTCAAGTATGGCTCTGTGCATAGTTAGCAGATCGGATCGACTGGTTATGGGTCCTTTGGTATCGAATTGATTTGGTATTAGGTGGTCTTTAGCTCGGTTGATTGTCGTCCCTGCTGTTTGTGATTGAGGAGTCTTATCATTGCTGATTGTCTCTGGATTTTCTCTCCATCGGATCCGAACTTCTGTAGTTTGCGTATTTGATCGACTCGACTAGTTTTTGCTTTAGACAGCGGTTGTTCCCGAGGTTTGGTTCAAGATTGATCTCCTCTCTGGCTGGTTCTTATGCTTTGTCTATGTTGGCCCATGGTCTTGCTTATGGTGGCGTCTTGATTGTAAGTGTTTAGTGTGATCTTTCATTGATGAAGAAGTTGTCCTCGAGGTTCTTTTGCCTCGCATAGCTGCTTAGTTTCCTCTCATTCCGCGATGTAAATAATTCTTCTATTGGCATTATGCACTCTAACTCCTTGCATTTGTGTTTGGGTTGGATACAATTTAAAGAAGCGTGGTTTTGATCGGGTTCTAATCTTGTTTGTTGGTGACTTCTTTCTTCAGGTTCATTTTGGCTACGGTCACTCTTATTTGATTTCAGATTGGGCTGTGGACTTGGTGTGTTCGACTCGAGTGCGCATGTAGCTCCTTCACGCCTTTTCGCTTCCGTGAATTTGATGTAGGTTCTCATTGTTTTGGGGTTCAATGGAGGGAATGGCATTTGCTTTGTCAAATTTGGAGATGTTATGTCTTGGGTTATTGTCTTTGGTTTTAGCTTGCTTGTCTAGGTAAAGTTTGGTTTTTTGGTTGTTAGATTTCGTCTTTTGATGTTGAGGATCTCGGTATGGATCCTCTTTTATATTCTATCCTCGTATCCTACCTCTGTATCCCAAAAAACGTATTTCAAACTCGTATTTTTTTAGGTTAATATAATATTTTAGATGAAAAATAAAAAAACAAGCAATAGCTGACTCACTAGTCACTAACGATGTGACATGCAGAATTGTAGACGATATAGATAAGCTGTTTTTGATGGAAGTTACTTGTGACATCTCTATGCTTTCTTTTTACTTTTTGGCTCGGAATGAGTGTACAAAGTAATTTACTTGTGACAATATATATATATACGTGGTGCTGAACCAAATATGGCATGTGTGTTTTTCTTTCCTTCGTATTTTCTGAATCCCACTTTTTTTTCTTTAAAAACAAAAAAAAAATTTATGAATCCCACTTAACCACATCGTATTCATTCAAGTGCGATTTATAATTCTATAATTAAATTTATAATTTTTACTTTTTAAATTTAAAATATACTAGTTAATTTTATTGACAATTAATATTTAAGAAAATGTATTGATCATCCCCCACATTCCTGTAAAAAATTAGCTAAAATTTTATGTAACATTTTTTTTACAACACCGGTTGTTCTACGTTAACCACGTTCTACAGACCCCATATTTCACGATTGATAGCCTTATTTATTTGTTTGATTGTGTATTGTTACTCATTTCTTAGAAAAATGTGTATTACTTTATATAGGAGTCGTCGTCGTCTTGCATCTTCAGATTGTTTTGTTATTTCTTTGTATCATTTTTCACTTGATCAGTTTTGTTTCTATCTAAACATTTTTTTCAAATACATTAAATTGAAACTCATTTTCATAGTGCTCTGGCACAAGTATAAATTGTTTCAAATTAAAGGTTAGATGCCAACAATTAATCGGTGAAGTGTTTATTATTTTTTCTGTGATATATATATATATATATAAAAAAATTAGTGAATAAACTCACGAAACAAAAACTTACCATTACAATCTAGTTGTTCAAAGGAGAAAAAAATAAAATAAATCAATCTATTGGTAGTAAATGTTAAAAAAAAAAAAAAATTTGAAAACACTATATTAGATGTCAACTTGTCATAGATGCGATTTTACGTATATTTAACTTGAAGATATCTACATATTGACACGAAAAGTCATACTATTAGGTAGCTGTTGTAAATATGGTGTTTTTTTTATGGAAATCACAGATCACATACACGCATCTTTTGATGTTTGTACTTTTACTAATTTGAAAACCTATGATGTGTTTAACAAAATGACACTGTTGTGTCACAAATCGTCGTCCTAAAAAATAAAAAAATGACTGTTTAATTTTAACGACTAATCAAAATTTATTAGAAAAATGTTTCGATTACCAAATTGTTTTACAGAAATTTGACATAATTATAAGTAATTTATTTTACTCACGAAAAGCCCCACCAAAAGTACTTCAAACTTACTATATAGTTTATTTATTAATTTATTCTGTAAATTCAATATACCCATGTAGTGTGCGGTTAGTTTTTTAATTATATTTTAAATTCTAATGTGACTTAAGAAAAAAAAGAACAACTAATTCAGCCTCTATATATCTGTTAAGTGCCTACCCATTGGTTACTCACTTTATTATATCAGAAAGAGAAAGAGAGATCAGACAAAGAGAACGAAAAAAAAATGGAGATGCAGCTGAGCGATATGATCATTCCCATTCTAAGCGATGCCGGAGGGGTGTGGGAAGCTATCCAAGGTGGTGATCTTGCGACCGAGACTGCTAGGCTTAACATGCAAGTGTTTACAATGAGATACCCAAATTGTCCGTTGTTCCCTAGTCTCATTCCGAACGGGATTCTGCCTGCGGGTTCTAAAACCACCGGTTTTGTCATCATCGAGCCACTCACGCTCGTCCAACACCTCATGGACTCGGTAATATCACTCCAACAATCAATTATTTACATATATATCCAGCTTTCTTATCTATCTCTATATTAATTCTTTCTTATCATATACTATATATGTGTTTGGTCAAATGGAGGATTTTTTTCGCCTGCATCATCGCCGACGAGCTCCCTGATCACAAAGAGCAGCATATTGCGCACATAGAAGGAGAGACATCACACGCAAGCATCCCCGTAAATGTTCATTACTATTTATACTCCATGATGAATTAATGGGATGAGATCGTCCGATCCATTCATTTAATTAGAGATAGGAAACTTGGTATCCAAGCCTAATTAGCTAAATCTGACAAGCAGATGATGCGAGCCAGCTTTTACGTGATGACTACTCTGGTGGGAATAAGAGATACCACATTCACAAGGAGACGCGTTCGTAGACCAAATGGTGACTGGCTCGTGTTTGACTTGCCCATGAACGACAACGAGCAGCAGCTGCCTTTCATACGCGGTTGCCTGGTGAGCAGACATGATGACCAGGTTCCCGGAATCT
Organism: Arabis hirsuta; assembly: GCA_964056655.1. Taxonomy (NCBI): domain Eukaryota; kingdom Viridiplantae; phylum Streptophyta; class Magnoliopsida; order Brassicales; family Brassicaceae; genus Arabis; species Arabis hirsuta. Next base: position 332,307 of record OZ053307.1, read on the forward strand.
CACGTGTAACTTGGTTAGAACTAGCGCAATACAGACTTCCTGTTGAAGCCGGGCTGCTTGAGGGTGGTCGAGGCTTCGGGTCTCGCCGTTGGTTTGAGACGTTGGCCAGAGAATGCCGGTTGTTTTTTCTTCTCCTTTACTTCCATAATCACATATATATTGGTTTGATATAACTAGCTAGTGAGCTCATGTTTGTTGATTTTTGCACGCAGGCTTGCAAAAGGAAGAAAGACAGTTTCTTGTTTTGGCTCAAAGGATGACCCGCATCTTCTGCTTGGGCATCTCCGGGCCGGTCGTTTGATACAGATCCGATAAGGGAAGTTTCTTTTGGGACTTCTTACCGTACGGACGAGGACGAAGGTGCGGTAAACTACGTTACTGCAGCCAAGTCTCAACGGATCAATGTAGCCTATGGTACCGTGTTCACATACGTCCAGAGTCTCCATGACCCTGATTTTGGCGATGCAATTTCCCTAGTACCAAATCACGATCCAAACAACTATGTCGGTCTTTACATGCACACCGGGGATCACAACAAGCGCTTTATCATAGAAAGCACTAAGGACGCTTGTGGAGTAACTGTGGTCATGGCTCCCATAGCCAAAGAGAGGCTCACCAAAACTTTCAAAAAGAGGACCAGAAAGAACGACCTCATTTTGGATTATGTCGGGTACGTCGTTTGCTCCCTCGGACCACAAACCCTATATATTGACCGTTGCCCGCCAGCGCAATATCGGAGACTATCACGAATGTTCAACGTAACGAGGCTTGGAAGGTCCACGCTGCTCAGTACATATCCAACCGCATCACCCAAATCCAAAACCATTTCCAACCCTAGCTAAGGAAGTCAAGTCCCGCATCCAAAGGCATTTCGGCCACCACTAGGAAAATGAAATTACTTCAACCGCTTTACTGCTTTTAGTTATTGACGTATTTCCGTCTTTGTTTGCTTCTCCAAAGTTTCATTGACCAATAATAATCTATGGCTTGCTACTTTTAGTTATTTCCTTCCTGTTTGCTTCTCCAAGGTTTCATTGAGCAATAGTAATCTATGGCTACTTTTAGTTATTTTTCATGACTCTTCCCCATTTTGCCTTGCGAACGTACTAATATAACTTTAGGTTTAATCATATACCTATATCGAGTCATAATTATCTCACAAAGTTTCAACTATAGTATGTGGGGTATATATGTCCAAGTTTTCAAAGGCCAACTAATTCAACAATTGAAATGATGGGCAGGTAGGTGCGTAATATATCTTCTTCGAGAATCTCATATTTTTCTACACGGTATAACGTTTTTGGGAAGAGTCGCTTGTCCTCTTTTTTCTGACCCATTATTCAAAATACAATATGGTGGTCCTATCTAATCTCTCTCTCTAGTTTCTATGCCTTTCCCCTTTTCTACTGGTGATAGTATTCTAGTTTCTTCATTTCTTGAAAAAGCATACGCCATACGGTACAAGAATAAATCGACAAATTTTGGGAAAAAAGCATTGAAATAGAAAGGTGAAAAAGACTAGATGTCAATTAGTGCATGGGTTTTAAGGCTGATGTAGTTCTCATTTCTCAACCGCTCTTCTTAAGCTGTGATTGAACGGAGGATACCTACCGTACCATGATCCCCGTTGCTCCGCTGTCTACTTGTGGCGGTTCTCTTAGAGCATGATCAATATTAGTTGTTAGTAAAAATTTTAATGGATTGCTTAGGATTAAAAATAATTAAATAATCTTATAAACTCAAACCTTTATTTGTTAATTTTAACATTTTAAACAGTTAAAAAAATGAATGGCTAAGATTAAAAATAATAAAATAATTTTAGTACTCTAACTTTATCAACAGGATTGATCATGCTAATGAGAGACTTAAAAAGTAAAAACATCATTTAATTTATAGTAAACAGATTCGAACTTACATGGGCCTTCTGGTGGCCCAGTGTCGTCAAAACATCGCCACGGCAGTGACGGCACTAATAACTACTGTACGCCGTTTCCGTAACCCATATTACAAAACTGCTTGCTGTTTTGCTATACCTCGGTAAACTTGTCTGCCGTCAACATTTTTTAAAAAACGCCATGTAGTGTTATCAAATGTCATTTTCGATGGGCCAACCTATCCATCCTTTTACAAATAATGGCCCAACAAGGGCCCACGTATTTGTAAGAGAGTTTTTGCACACGTGATATTTAGATCAAGTACGAGACGCGTGTACAAGCAAACAAATGAGATTTTTTAATCGTGGGATGTATTATTGGCCTTTACACTGGTCTTCGTATTATGAGGTCGACCACATTACGTTTTTCGAATTATATAATTATCTAATGGTTCACTGTAACATGCCGTCTTGTCGGTACGGCTCCTACGGATTCGTTTTATAAATTTATTTAACTATAATTATGAAAATTCAAAAAAGAAAACAACTTATATAATTTTATATAAAAAAACTTAAATATTTTGATAGCCGGTGATAGGTAGATTTGATGTAAATACAGTACGCATGTTCCACGCGCAGCTTGTCTATAGATGTTTCACGCACATGCAGTTTAGTGTAGATGCATTATCTTTGAAAACCGGTGCTTTATTTGAAATGTCACTAAATTTATATGATTTGATTAGTTTCTGTTGAGTGTAACATATAGGAGATTAGCATTGGTTCAACCTGAAACCGTTGCCGTTAATAAATCATACATACTTTATATCAATTATCAACACGACATCCTCAAATATATATTGTGGTGTATCATGATGTCATCAGAAGATGGATAATGTTAATTAAATAGTATTATACACAGCACTGCCACTACAGTTGCGGATTCTATATGATTTACGATCTTAATTTTGTCTTGTGTATGTTTAGGTATCATATATTCATCATTTGACAATAGCTTATTTTTAAAATAATGGTAATTTATTCATATTAAAGTGATATAATAGCTTCTGAAGGTTTTGATAGTGATTGCGTCCATTACTCAATAAAACTGCATCGTCCAAAAGACAATAGTTGACATAAATGATTCCCAAAACACATGTAAATCGAAGTGGTCGACAATTTTTTATTTTTTTTTTTCAAAACCAAAACACACCACTATTTAGCTTTAGCAAGAAAATCGTCAATCATTCAAAATGTACTAAAAAATCTGTTAAAATTCTTATTATACACTGGACATAATTTTTTTGTTCAACACGCTTGTTATCAATTATCACTATCAGCAATTCAGCATTTTAGAACTTTGATATAATTTGAAAAAAAGAAATATCCCGACCAAAACAAATAAAATAAACAAAATATCGTACGGACTGAAATTAAAAAAAAAAAACGTACTCAACAGTATCACGCGTCTCACGCGCGAAAAGTGAGAGAGTGACAACCAAAAAAGTCAAATCCACCGCTCAAAAACGCCGTCGTTTGACGATTAGTTATCTTAAAACGACACACTTTTTATTTTCTGCCCTTTTTCATCCCTGTCTCTCTCCCACGAGAGTTTTTTTCCCTCTCTCTCTCTCTCTTGTTCCTTGTACCTTCCTCCATTTTTTCTCCATCTTTCCTCTTCCTTTTATCTTCTCCCTCCCTTCTTCTTCTTCTTCTCCTTTTTATTTTTTATTTTGTAGAGTGAAGCATGATCTCAAGGAGATCTTTCAGCTGTTTCCTGTTTGCTTTCGGCTTGTTGTACAGTGCTAATTTGGTTTCTGCTGGAGATATAGTTCACCATGATGACTCGCTTCCACAGAGACCTGGTTGCAATAACAATTTCGTACTGGTGAGATAATTGATCGAATCAGCTTTGATTTTGCTTTAAGCTCTTATTGGTATAGTTTAGGCTTCTGTTGAGTTTCAGATTGAAAATAGGGTTTTGAGTTTCCGTAATCTCAAAGTAGTGAATTAGTCTGTTGATTGCTCTCCTCGCCTAATTTTTGTTCTTGCAACAGATAGAGAATTTGGATTTGTAGACTTTAGAGGAACTTTGGATTTGAGCTTTTTTATGTCATTAAGATTTGTTCGGAACTAAGATCGGCGAGGTTGTAATAGCCATTGGATACCTTAACCATTGTTTTTAGTTGTTGTGGAACTCATACTTTTTATGTATTGAGCTAATTTACTTTCTTCATATGTTGCTATAGTACTTATCATTGATAGATCTAAGACTCTTACTCTCTGCATTGAGCCAATTTAGTTTCCCTGTCATGTGTACTTTCAAAGTTAGCAGATCATATTCGAACATATAACTACAATACAATTCCATGGACAGGTTAAAGTCCCAACTCGAGTTAATGGATCAGAATATGTGGAGTATGTTGGTGTTGGTGCTAGGTTTGGTCCAACCTTGGAATCAAAGGAGAAACATGCTACCCTCATAAAACTTGCTATTGCAGACCCTCCTGATTGTTGCAGCACACCCAAAAATAAGGTTGAAATTCCCTCTGTGTGTCAATTTGGAAATTTTGAAATTCCCTCTTTGTATGTCAGTTTTTACTCTGTATCTTTCTTCTTGATCACTTGTGTAATTCCATTTTTAATTCTGGTTAATTTTCTCTTGTAGCTTACCGGAGAGGTCATTCTTGTTCACCGTGGTAAATGCAGTTTTACCACCAAAACAAAAGTAGCTGAAGCAGCTGGTGCCTCAGCCATCATTATAATAAACAACAGTACAGGTAATCAACTGAATCTTGTCTGTAAATTCCTCCTCTTGTAGTAATTTGATGTGGTTACGCATAGATAGAATTTTAGCTATCATGTTCAGTTTTGCAAGGTTGAATGTTGTTTTGTAGATCTTTTCAAGATGGTCTGCGAGAAGGGTGAAAACGTTTTAGATATAAATATTCCTGTTGTCATGCTACCCGTTGATGCTGGTAGAGATCTGGAGGTTATCGTCAGCAGTAACAGCACTGGTAAATCTTAGTTTGGATCCAATTTTACTTCAGAACAGGCTGGTCTGTTTCGTGAGTTGTTATTGTCTTCTAGCATATCTTCTTCTAGTTTTGGCCTCTCTCGCTCTCTTCTTCAATGTTGTTGTTGACTGTATTTGTTCAGTTACTTTGCAGCTCTACTCGCCGAAACGTCCAGCAGTTGATGTAGCTGAGGTCTTTCTATGGCTTATGGCTGTCGGTACAATTTTATGTGCTTCTTATTGGTCTGCGTGGACCGTCAGGGAAGAAGCTATTGAGCAAGACAAGCTGCTAAAGGTGAGCGTTGGCAATCAGAACTTTATATTGTGGACATTCACCATGGTCGAGCCTTTTGACGGTCCAAGGAAAAATGAAGTCCTTTCTCTCAGTTTTTTGTTGTTAATCTTAACTGCAGGATGGATCAGATGAGCTTTTGCAGTTATCGACCACCAGCTCTAGAGGGGTTGTTGAAATCACTGTGATATCAGCAATTTTGTTTGTAGTGGTTGCTTCTTGTTTCCTGATCATGCTCTACAAGCTTATGTCATTCTGGTTTATAGAAGTGCTGGTGGTACTCTTTTGCATAGGTGGTGTAGAGGTCAGAACATTTATCCTCTGACCAGTTGAATTCATAGCATTACCTAACTGAAACCATCTTGTTACTGATATTGAAAGTTCTGTTGCTGCTATCAGGGGCTGCAAACCTGTTTGGTTGCTTTACTCTCATGGTATGTGTATTTCTTTTTCTCATTAACTTATGCCCTCGGGAACATGTTTTGCCCTTTTTTGCTTTCCTAAGAGCTGTCGAGGGTAAACTTACGATGGACACGAGCCCTGATGAACTGGATACCATAAGAAACACCCCTAATCCCAGTTCATTATTGGTTGATCTCTTTTCGAACCACCTATTTTCTGCATTGTCTGGATTTCAGGGCTTGTTTTAGCATGAACTAAAGGAACCATTAAATAACTGTTTTTGTGTAAAACAATGAATATGAAATGCTAGAGCTGTTGGCTTTGATTTTCTTCCTTAAATTCTCTCTGCGTTGTAGAAAGTAAAAGTTGGATATATCCGCAGGCTTTTTTGTTAAACAAAAAAAAACACTGGGACTGATGTTGGATTTACTATAGTTTCAGATGGTTCCGCCGCTTTGGAGAATCATATATCAAAGTTCCCTACCTGGGTGCTGTCTCATACCTGACGCTCGCTGTTTGTCCCTTTTGCATAACATTTGCTGTTATGTGGGCAGTTAAACGCCAATTCTCCTTTGCTTGGATAGGGCAAGATATACTTGTAAGCACAACCATCCATTTATCTCTCTTAACTTGCTTCAGTTTGAGTCCATGTTTTTCGAGAAGTGTACGCAAACGCCATGTACATACGTTCATGCGTTATATAGCAATTGGTGTTGGGTTGACCTATTTTGTATGTCTAACAAATGACAGAAGGTAACAGCTTAATTTTACTTTTTCTTGCTGACAGGGGATTTCATTGATAATCACGGTTCTTCAAATCGTCCGTGTACCAAATCTTAAGGTAATACCCACTTCCTTTGTGAATGTCTCATGGGCTTTCCATCACAATCATGATTGCACCAACCTTATAATGACGGTTCCAGTGTATATATTCTACCTATGAGCTTAAGAGCTTTTCACACCTCATAAACAAGCTTTAAAATTTTGAAGATTCAACAATCCAAACCAATTAGTAGTTATGACAATCTTTTCTGCCAATGTCTATAAGACCCTGTCTTTTGTAACATTACTAGTTATTATGATAAATTCATGGAACGTTAATGTTAACAGGTCGGATTTGTTCTTCTCAGTTGTGCCTTCATGTATGACATCTTCTGGGTTTTTGTGTCAAAATGGTGGTTCCGTGAAAGTGTGATGATTGTGGTAAGTTTTTTCTTGCATTTCCTTCTGCTTCAGAACACTGTTTTCATTCACTCAAGTAAATGCAAGATGTTCCAACAACACACGCTTCTCTGTCTGCTCCACATTGATGTTTTCCCCACCTATAGGTAGCCCGTGGTGACAGAAGCGGAGAGGACGGCATTCCAATGCTACTAAAGATCCCACGTATGTTTGATCCTTGGGGTGGCTACAGTATCATTGGATTTGGTGATATCATCTTACCAGGACTGCTTGTAGCTTTTGCACTGAGGTTTGCACTACTAAAATTCCCTCGCGCTGTTTCTATGTTTTGCACATTTCTTCACCTTATTACTATATCAAGTTGTCAACTAAACTGGGATATTAGAAGCATACGATAAGCTTAATGAAACGAAAATGCATGAAACTGGGATGTTTTCAGGCGATCCATCTTATCATTTTCAGTAATGAAAAGAAGTTTGCCTTTTTGCCTTTCCTACACTGTGTTTTGAGGCAGAGGAAGTTTTCTGATTAAACAATGCTCCGTTTCTGCAGATACGACTGGTTGGCGAACAAGAAGCTGAAGTCAGGATACTTCCTTGGGGCAATGTCTGCCTATGGTCTAGGTACGATGTGGTTGGTGGTGTATTCCCTCAAGAAAAAAGAATCCAGAATCTAACACGTCTCTTTTGACAACCACAGGTCTTCTCATAACTTACATTGCTCTAAACTTGATGGACGGACATGGGCAACCGGCTTTGCTTTACATCGTCCCATTCATACTTGGTAAGTCCTCGGATGGATCTTTGAATTTGTGAACCATGGAAAGTGTTGAATCTAAGAATGTTTGCGGGGCAATGTGAAGGTACTTTGATGGTGTTAGGTCACAAGAGAGGTGACCTGAAGACACTATGGACAACAGGGGAACCCGAGAGGCCATGTCCTCACGTTCGACTTCAACCTCAAACTTAAAAAAAAAGAACCTATAAAGATGAGATGAGATGATGATTCTCTAGTTTTATTGTTAATACACACACTTGTTAGGTTTATATATATATGTATCTGTACCCTTTACAGAAACCAAACAGAGCCTACATACACTCTTTCTCTTAACCTTTTTTTTTTTAACCTCTCTTGTTAGTGTCTTGCGTTTTTTCCTATCAAAGAAAAACAAAGAATAGAGTGGGTAATTTTTCTGAGGATTTTTTTTTTTTTTTAATATAGCTATCCAATATAATTTTTCCAAAACAATACTCTTGCAATTTGGAGGTTGTGGAGAAGGAAGCTCTTGGTTTTGATATTGGCCCGAATTTGATAGAAGAACATGAAAATATCTTATCAATTTAAATGGTAACAGTTTTTCTCGAAATGTACTGGATTTATATTTATAATTTGGTATTTAATTAGTTAAATAAAGTATCATCTTTATTCACAACTTTAACTTTGAAATTGTCTTTTTGTATATTTGCTTTATGTTGCGGATTATTTCCCAAGTATCCCCCCAACACCCACTAATTATAAAGAAAGTCTATTTTAATTGACCCGTACGACAAAAGTCATCATCAAGTCAAGAAAAGAAAAACAATAGAGAGTCTTCACTTTTAAGAGTCTCTCCGATCATCGTACTGAAGCAGACGATCTCGGTCCTCGGTAAGATCCTCCTTTCAATCTGAATTGGTATCAAAATCAATTTTTTTTTTCCAACGATTAGTGAAAGTGTTTCTCAATCATCATCGCTTCTCGGCTAGGGATTGTTATATCAATTTGAAGATTGATCGGCTTGATTGAATCTTTTGAAATGGTCTCTCTTTTTCAGTTGTGAGATTGAGTTTTGAATTTTGAATAGTATATCTTTTGTTAGTTGATTCAGTATATAGAAAACTGTCTTCTTTTTGTGATTAGGGTTTTAAGGCTTAGGGTTGAAATAAGATGTTGATCTTGTTTGTAGTCTTAGGACTCAGACATGTCTTATTAAGTTTGATATTGGTGTTGAATCACTGTTGTCTCAACGATTTTTCTTGAATTGGATTTAGTGAAATAACACTACAACTTTTGGTTGTGACAGGTTGAGTAGAGTAATGGCGGAAGCAGCAGAAAAGGCGGCTTTCCTCGGGGGTCTTGTTGTGACATTCAAGGAGCAAATGCACACTGATGTTCTAGTTAAACCTGGTGAAGATGGTCCAGCCATACCAACACACAAAGCTGTTCTGGTAACTTCTTTATCTTTTACCTTCTCAGAGAGATACACTCTGGTTTCTAAGTTACGGTTCCACAGTCTCAAGACATTATATTTAAACACATGCTCTAGATTATGGTACGATTTGATGATGGTAAATGATGACTCTGTTTTAACATTCACACGGTGACCCCTTCTCGGATCTCGCTTTGATTGTTGCTTCATTAGAATCCCTTACCAAATTCAAAGTTTTCTGAATCACATTGCAGTAAACTCTTTAAATATCTTTGTTTTGTCTGTGTAGGCGGCAAGATCAAAGGTGTTCATGAACATGCTAGATTCTGATGAATGCAAGACCTCATCCGAGGAATCAATCACTCTCCCGGACTTGACTCACGAGCAACTCAAATCACTTCTCGAATTCCTCTACAGCGGAAACTTAAACGCTCCATACAATCAATACCGAGCGCTCTATCTTGCTGCAGATAAATACGACATTCCATATCTGCAAGACACATGCCGAAACCATTTCATTGCATCTCTGAGCTCGAGGAACGTCCTAGACATCTTAGAGCTCGCCAGTATCCCTTCTGATACAATCTTGAAAGACGCAGCGATCAATCATATTGTAAAACACATGGAAGAAGTTGTTGTTCCGATGAAATACGAGACTTTTGTGCAGAGGAACCCGGATCTAAGCGTGGAGATCACTAGGGCCTATCTAAGAGAGACCAAAGCTAAAGCCAAAGATCATGTACCAAACAACTATAATCGCCCTCGCATGTTCTGATGAACAAACAGCTAAGCACAAATCCATCTCACTTGCTAAAGGTGATGGGTTTTTTTTTCTTTTTTTTTTATAAGTGTGAAAAAGTTTGTAAAGACTTGTTTTATGGATTATCTCAAGGTTTTGATTGATTAATACCTCTTCCAAGTTGGGACCATAACAAGACAAAAAGAGCCTAAAAAGTAGACGTCAGTTGTTGTCGATACAGCTTCTAAACTACCATTTTTTGCTTCACTAAGTCTGACTTACTTTGTCTCCAAAATGAGTCACTAATTGTTCTGCATATGTGTACATTTGAGAGATTACTTCATCTTGCGCGGATCATGTTCTTCCATTTGTCCTTGAGACTAGCCGAAGTTCGTGTTTCGTGGAACACGTTCTTTCCCATTTCCAGGATTTTCCTCCATGGCATGTTCATCTTTGCTTCTGGTGCAAATTTCTCCACCCCCACCTTAACCCAACAACACATATCAACAACATTTCTTATCCAATTCTTGAAAAAACATAGCTAGTGTTACCTTGAGCATTTCTTCTTCTTCGGACGTCCAAAGTATCCGCCTTCTCTGATCCTTGTTGGAAAAAAACGAAAGGTCCCTGCAAATCCATGAGGCCATTTTCTACATATTTAAGATGGACATGAGAGAAGAAGATACCAGTATTCATGTTCTAGTGAATGGAGAAAAAGGAACAACCTCACTGTCTTTGACTTGGCCACTTCAGTTATCTGCTTAGTTACATCTTCTCCAGTTGGTTTGTTAGTTGATTCATTTGATGAGACTTCACTATCAATGCCTTTCAATGCTATCCGTCTTCTTCTTCTTCTTCTTTGTCTTCGATTCTCATTCGGGTGGACCTGGTCGTTTTCTTTTCCTGAACCATCTCCCTTTTCCCCAACTGCACATCTATTGACTCTAATTTGATCTTGAGCTGTTTCATCATCCTCATCGTTTTGGAAGTTTTCTGTAGCTACCCTCTCTTCGTCTTCTGATGCTTTAACCTCGTGTATCACTTGTAATGTCTCTGTACAGTATTCTTCTGGATCAAAGAATGGCATGTTTGATTTATCAGAATCCTTGTCTACTTGTAAATCTTGATCACTTACAATGTCTGTTGAGTATCCATTTTCAACACCAGATAAGCTTGTACTGACTCTAGTTTGATCTTGAACTGTTTCATCATCTAATGCTTCAACCTCGTCTATCACTTGTAACGTCCCTGTATGGTGTTCTTCTGTATCGGTTTCCTCAAGTAATGTCATGTTTGATTGACCAGAATCCTTGTCAACTTGCACTTGTTCCCCCTTAGATGAACATGCATCATCATCATCCTTGTCCCCTTGTAACTCTTGATCACTTATAATCTCTGTTGTCTCCAGTGAGTATCCATCATCATCATCACCAGATAAGCTTGTATTGCCTCTAGTTTGATATTGATCTGTTTGATCATCTAATGCTTCAACCTCGTCTCTCACTTGTAACTTCCCTGTATAGTACTCTTCTTCTGGATCGGTTTCCTCAACTAATGTCATGTTTGATTGATCAGAATCATTGTCAACTAGCACTTTGGATGAACATGCATCATCATCCTTGTCTCCTTGTAACTCTTGATCACTTACAATCTCTGTTGTGTCCACTGAGTATCCATTATCATCATCACCAGATAAGTTTGTATACTCGAAGACTTTGGTTTCCGCGCCAAGGACGGCTTTCTCTCTCAGAGCTAGAATGTTGAACCAGCAATAAGGACAGTAGGGATTTGCAAGATCCTCCTCACTACTACTACCCAACTCAGCATTCAAACACTTTTGGTGAAAAGAAAGAAGACAGTCAATCTCAGAACAACCAGAGACACACTTGTCTGAAACTTGACATACAACACAAGCATCTGAGTTATGAAGCAGCATCTCAGATCCTCCACTACTAGTCACAAGATAATGACGCTTCTTGTGTGGAACATCTCTTTCATCAAAACTAGTAACTGGAACAACAATCTCAACATCACTATCACAATCTGTAATGCTCACTCCAGAGCCAAATCTTTCTTCCTGTAAGGGCAAATTATTCAAAAAAAAAAAAAAAAACACATCAACTCAAGAGCTTCTAAATTCCAGCTCCACAACTACACACGAATTGTAATAAACAAAAAAAACAGGTTAAGCTACAAACACAAAGGATACGGTCCAAATCGCTACATAAAGAAATCGAAAGCATAACCTCTAATTTCTCGATTCCGACATACAAATTACCTGAACCTTAAAGTTTTCCGAAAGAAATCGATTACGACTTCATCAAAAAAAAAAAAAAAAAAAAAATCGCGAGTCATCAATGTTTTAACCTTAAAGTTTTCGATTGGATTCCGAGATTGATAGAGATAGAGAGACTTGCGACAAGAACTAAGCGGAAACGATCTCATCTTCATCTTCTTGATCTTCTCTGTCACCTTTTTCACCTCACAAGTTTGAAATTTGTCATAAATGAAGAGTGAACAGAGGAAAATGCTTCTTTTTTTTTCTCTCTGTACCGTTGGGACAAATAAGCCACATCAATCAAGTAACTGTTTGCATTTCTTTTTTAAATATAATAATTACTTGCTGTAATGTTTTTTAATTATTATATTACGTTTTTTGGATACTTTGTCACTACCCGTAGCATATAATTTGGACACGAGATATAAAATTATTAAAACACATATTTTTTTTCATTTTACTCGACTTTATATTTTCTCTTTCATTTTTTTATTCAACTTTTATTAATTTTATATTTAAATACACTCCAACTAAAGTTTAAACTCTTTCCAAAAATATCAACTCATTGATACAAAGACACTATCTCTCCAAAAGTATCAACGCATCTCCTCTTTTTACTCAAATTTTATTAATTTTATATTTCAATACACTCCATTATTTCAACCAAAAACACTCTCTTTTTTCTTTTTACTCAAATTTTAATAATTTTATATCTAATGATACCCACCAAATCTCATGGATAATGATGCTCTTAATAGTCTACTTTATTTTCCATATAATACGGTTAGTATTGATGATGAAATTGAAAACAAAATAAAAGTACTTTTGGAAATACTTAATCATAGGAAAATAATTATCACGTCGAAAACTCTTCAATTGGATGAAGGTCAAAATTACAACATCATGAATTTTGATTCAACATAAAAAAACTAGTGATTAGTTCCAACATAATTCAAACTTTTAAGACAAAAATATACAAAGTTATCTTAAAGTCTTACATTACTAAATTATCTTAGATATATATGAGCATAAGATTTATCATTATTTATTTATGTTATTACTGAGACTATATTTTATATAAGAATTTTAAAAAAAAAAATTTATGTTATCAAATTTTGTCAATTTTTGTTTTGGCGCGATTTAAAATCATAATAATTTATTAATTTGTAGTGGTTATTAAGTAATAGATGTTCTAATGTGTATATATTGCCAAAACATTCTCCCTAAATCAAAAATATTTTATTTTATTTTCTCACAACAAAGAGAGTTTTACCGAAGATCAGTGACCGACATGACATCGGTGGAGATTTGATCAATTTGCAGCAAATCGCTAATAACATTCCGGGTAAAATGATTTTCTCAATTTATTTTCGTTTTTTCTTCAATTTGCTCATGTTTTTACTACTGCAAATCTAGTAACTCTAGGTTTAACCCATGAACGCATTTAGAACTAGAGAGCTAACCAAAGAGCAGCTGTATGCTTTGTTTGCTGAAGCATGGGCAAAAAGAGTGCACATTTTGCATGTGTGAGGTCTATTCTTCACTGTGTAGGTGACCATAAAGTAGAGAACATAGCCTCAAAGTTTTTTATTGGATTCCGACTAGGACTGAGAGATTTGCGCCGCCAAGAACTAAGCAAAAATGATTTCGATCTCATCTTCTTCTTCTACAGTTCTCAGTCACCTTTTTCGCCTCGATATATGTTTCCATTTCTTTTTGAATATAATAATTACTTGTAATAATAATAAATGGGGAAAAAAGAAAAATTAAATACTCAGTTTTCCACACAAATAAAAAAAAAACAAAAAAAATTCATATTATCTCATTAAAAATTTGGAAAAATAGGTAAACACTTGTAATATTTTTTTAATATTATATCTTCGGATACTTTGTCACTACATATATGTATATCGGCAACATTTGTAATGTTTCTCATTTTACTCAAATAATTAATAATAATAATAATTTGGGCAGTGGCCTATTTAGGTGTCTTGGATAGGAATAAGGGGGAGTTTGCCTCCATAGATGTCTGGAAGTTGTGATTCGTCTATGTCTTCAAGTAGAGTGGGAGTGAGTTTCTTGGTCTCCACGAAAATAATCTGACCAAAACAGAACATCAAAATTAACTATCGAATTTCCCAAAACACACGAATAAAGATCTTGTGTTGTGCATAAGTGATTTTGTACCTTTTTCTTGGTGTTGTTGTCGATGAACGGGTAAATCATTTTCCATGCGGTCATAAAAATGTAGGGAGCATGAACTATATAGAGTTTCCCTAGTCTCTCCGGGTAACAATCCTGATAGTAAGAAAATTAAAATTCACATCATTGCATATAAATTTATTAAAATTTGATTGTCAGGACCACAGTTACATAAACGCTCTATTATTTGCAAAATATATGATCAAAAAATTAACAAAATCATGAAAGCGAGAGGATTAAAAAAAGGTTGTATTAATGTTCAATCATAGGTGTAAAAATGTTATTGTCAGGACCACAGTTACAGAAACGCTCTTTTATTTGCAAAAACTAGGATCACAATTCCCAAAATCATGAGAGCTTTTTTTCTTCTAAAAATGGTTAAATTGTATCTTAATTAGTTGGTGTCTTCCTTTTAATTCTTTTATGTATTCTTGAACCCAATAATTCAACAAGGTTAAAAAAATGCATTTTAAACATTATCTTTTAACGTTCGATGCATATATCTAATTCAAGTTTATAATTAAAATTTCAGATGGAAAAAAAAATAAAGTATATATTTTTTGTGTGTTTTGGTTGGTGGGGCTCTAAAATGATAGGCAGAGTAAGTTGTGTAACCTGTAAAATGGATAGAGCAGCGATGTAGCCACGGATGTCACAATTAGCATATCCCCATCCTTGGAGATCTCCAATGCCGATGAACTTTTCTTCCCCTCTTGGCATTCTAACATGAAATTAACAACAACAACAAAAAAAAGCATTATAGTCATGGTTTAGTTTAATAACCACTTAAAAAATGTAAAACTGATTAAGATTGATGATAATAACCTTGCGCATATCTTTTCGAGCGTGTAGACCACAAAACCTGCCCAAAGAAAACATTGGAGAAAATAAGAAAAAAGTGAAATAATGTAAGAAAGATTTTGGAGACAAGTGGTGTGACTCACGCTTGAACTCTTCAGGGTTGCCTTTGGAAGGGTTATGTTTGTTCCCAAAGATAACAACGATAGGTCGACCAATCTTATCATGTCCCTGAAGACACACCTTCTTATGCGACAGATCATTCGCAATCTCTGTTTCCGCTATGTGACCCTTTGGGAGAAAGCTTTTTTTCCAAGCCAAGTACTTGAGAAATAGGGTTGAAGCCTTTTCAATGTCGAGGTCACGCGCCCGCAAAAACCGCCTTATCATCAAGTCATCCACATCCTGCAAAACTCATCTCCCAACACTCAATATCGTTAAGACAACAACTACTTCATTTTCGGTGGTACTTGTTTACCAACAAGTCAACCCCCAAGTCATGAAAAATGAAAGTTTATTCACCTAAATTTGACTCATTCAAACAACACGGACCTTAGTTGACGGATCTTGTCGGTCGCATAGAGCTCTCATGATCGCGACTTTGCTCCTCTCGGTCTCATCTTCGATCAAAGTCTCATTCTCAACGTAATCAGCTGCTCCGACCACCAACACCACCTTGTCCTCCTTCTTTTCCATTCCGGACAAGATCGATCTCGAGATTGGTTAGAAAAAGGGAGTGATTGGTTCCAACTTAAATGAAGACAGGTGTAGAGAAAAAGAGTATCATTCAATACGGTTGGGCTGCTTTCCCCGTCAACGGAGACATCCACCTACTCGGCCATTTATTGACTTGTTCCTTCAAGTACGTAGAGCAGTAACAAGACCATCTTCAACCATTTGGGCCTATGGGCTCATTCTTCGATCTTAAACCCATTTTCAGCCTGTTAATAGGCATGTGTATAATCTATAGGGGATATCAATATCAATTTTTTTTTTTTTTTGCTAAAAATATCAATATCATTTCAATGTATTCTTTTTGGTCAAGATGTCATTTAGGTTGATTTATATATGCTAAACTTTTCCAATTAAACGTATAAGTAGACCAAACTCTTCATCTGTCTATGCAGTCCACCTTATAAAGAATTTTTTTTTTTACTATTTAGAAAGTGAGCACTACCAACAAAAATTGCAGTATGTAATGATATTGAATAATTCAAAACAATTGTTATGACATACAAGTGTCACTGATCCATGCAACTAATCAAACTTTTTAGTGATATAATAAAATAATATTTAACTCACAACGGTAACAATTGGGCTGTCACAACGTTCATATTATATTACGACGCAATCGAGGAGCTCTATAACGGTAAGAAAAAAAGCATTTTACTATTTCACAACGGTCAAAAGGGTACAAATTCAAAATAAACAAGAATAAAATAAAAATAAATCAATGCAAGCGTTTACCTCTAATTTCGTTGGAGTTTCATTTTCTTCATCTGAAACCCATTATTCCTGCCTCTTCCAGCTAAGTTGTTCTTCTCTCATGCACTATCTTTTTTTTTTTAAATCTCCCATTTATCTATATATGTCGAATATTAGTGGTTCTTGATTAAATTTGTTAGTTTTGGTTTCAAATAATGTCCATATGTTTGTTATAATTTTTTTTTTTTTTTTTAATGTTTGTTATAAAACTGTTCGTGTTTCAGTATTATGTCAATATTTTGGCTTTTGAGCTCAATTTCTCTATAAATGATAATAAATTATGGTTTCCGTTTTAACATCTTCCCAATATTTTTTTGTTGATTTTAGCTAGTTACAACTTCTATTTGACCTCTATTTCCATATATGTGTTTCCAACTTTAAAATGCATTTTAACTAGTTAATGTTCATATGAGTACTACAAGCCTGATCATTTAATTAAATGACTCTTGAAAGATTCATATTCAAAATAATTGTTGAATCTGGGTTTCGAAGTATTTACACTGTATTTACCTCTCATAATTTAAGCCCTTTTATGTTAATTTTACTTGTCAGGTAGCATAATTGAAAATGGTGTTGCAAAAGGTTAATTTACCAAGGTTGGAGTTTACCACAAACAAAAAGAAGGTTAATTTACCAAGGTAGGAATTTAGGCTTACGGTTGAGATTGGGCAATGATTGGGTTTTAAAGTTTTATATAGGTTTAGGGTTTGATAAAGTTGAAGGTTTTACAGGGTTAGGATTTGATAGGGTTTACATTTAATAGGGTAGGGAGTACATAGGGTTAGGGTTAGGGTTAGGGTTAGGGTTAGGGTTTGGGTTAGGGTTTGATAGGGTTTAAGGTTGGGTTTTAGGGATTAGGGCTGGCTGAGTTATCGGCCTGGTTTGCTTGTTCCTGGAATCCATTTACCTTTTTCTTCTCCCGAATAACGACGCTCCATTGTTGTCTTGTTGTAGTGTTGAAACTTGGTTCTTCTTGTACTTGGAGAAACAAATCTGCAGAGCGCAGTAATGGCTTTTACGGCCTCAGTAAGAGGGGGAACTCGTGGTTGAAAGTCTCTTCAAAAGTCAGCACCGATTAGTGCGAGGGGGCAGCAGTAACGCCGGAGAAACACGGTAGGGGGGAGCTCATCTTCGAAGACGAATGGTTACCATGGGTTCGTGCCTAGCCTTGCTGGTTAAAATGCTGAAAACTAGCTCAGAACAAAGACGAGAGGAGCTCGTAAACCTTAATCGACGATACCAATCTGCAGTACGCAGTACAAGGGTTTATAGCTTAAAGAAAGTTAAAGCTTAAAACAGAGCAATCAGCGGCAATGGTGGTTTAAAAAAAAAAAAAAAAAAAAGGGGTGACTTTCCTATATACGTATAAGACATTGTATTTAAAATCATGCAGTTTTTTTTTATATAAATGATAAATCATATTGTTAAATATTAAAATTAAGTTTAAATTTTTTATACCCAGTGCGGATTAATCATCTAGTTTATAGTAATCATAGAGTAAATAAAACCCATGAAACTTCTTTTACTTAGGTGTGTTTTTATGTTACTCTGTTTTTGGGGTTATTACAATGCTTATTTCCCGAGAGCTGTCTTCTACATCGTAATTCTTTGTAAGAATTTTCTCACACTTTCTCAAAGCTCAAAAATTTCAAACTTTCTTGAAGAAATCTGAATTTGGGATATTTAGGAGCACAAAGACGATAAGCTGATTCGATGTGTGTCTATGTTTGTGTGTTTCAGGGGGACACATAAACCAAGCGGTGACTTTCGGTCTGTTCTTAGCTCGGAAGCTATCACTGACCAGAGCTGTCTTCTACATCCTGATGCAATGTCTTGGAGCAATCTGCGGCGTCGGAGTTGTCAAAGGCTTCCAGCCAAATCCGTACCAAACTTTTGGGAGCGGAGCCAACACCTGCTCAAAGGCTCCGGACTCGGCGCTGAGATCATCGGAACTTTCGTCCTTGTCTACGAGTCTTCTCCGCCACTGACGGCAAGAGGTGACTCCCAATATAAAGCTGTTCTTTCTGGACCTTTTTCATATCTTTGATTTCTGCTCTCGCTCTGTTTAGTTCCTCCTGCGCCTTACTTCTTCATTGTAGAGTGTCTGAATGACACCAAAAGAACTTGAGAGTGCTTCCTCTCTTCCACGCTCCATCTTATCGTGCCGTTCCTTTTCTCTCTTTAGTTCCTCAATTTCTAGTCTCCGTCTCTGCTCCTCGTAATACATTGTCTCAAACCCTCTAGTCTGTTAAAAAGAGCCATGAAACTGAACAGATGAGAATCTGTAAATGAGATATCCATCACACACAAACATAACCTCGCAGGAGCTAGGCGCATGTTGGTACACGTACTTTGCCTTTCTAGATTTGAGCTCAAACATCTTCCTGCAAATTAACACAAGTGAACGAACGTCTTGGTGAGATTTAATTTTTAATTAGACTTTTCCAATACGTACTCTGAATATTGATGATCGGATGCAATGTATCAAATGCGATACACAATAATCTGAATCATTATTCGAGCCTAAACACACACAAAATATGTTTAGTAGCATAGCTCTTTGGGACATCATAAAGCCAAAGTGGGCTTTAAAGCTTACCAGCAGGAGATGCAGTTTTTGGCTATTAAAAATGAAGGATGCAGACTTTCTTGGCTCCAAGGTTCCTTAAAGCCCAAAGAAGAGTCGATCTGCTCTCTCTGACATCATTCTTCACTGCAACATGAACAAAACATCATTCCCCATGGCCATGAGTTCCGCCATTGATGTCGTCTTTGTGTTTCGTCTTATTTCCCCCTGACAAGTGAAAACAGAGAAACAAAGAAGAATCTAAACAGATAACAGTGGTTAGTGGTGACCCTCAATGTTCTTCTTGTTGACCGTTTCAGGCTTCATAAGATGGTGCACAGTAAAGTCAACGGATAGGAAATTAAACACAAGTCAATGAATAAAAATACAGAGACAGAGAAAAGAAAAAAAAACGGCACTCCAAGGTTTGCAAAGTGAATAGAGGAATTTTTATTAGATTTTTCACATTTCTTTTCCCATATATATTCACTGAATCACAACACAATCAACATCATATTATCCTAAGTCTAATCAAGAAATTATGGGTTCTGTTGCAACCAGTCGTTAATGGCTGTACGAAGAATGAGATTCGGGGTTCCGCATAACCTCCTACATTCAGGAGCAATGGCAATGTATAACATTAGACAACATACCAGCAATATCAAAATGGGAGGTTAGTGTAAAAGGCAACTCAAGATTTGAAGGTATGAATCCTGACCTTTGAAATGGGACAGATGAAATATGGAGGAGGCTCGTCGGAAACAAACCACTGCAATGGGGACGACGGTGAATGTGATGATGACTCACCTTCCTCCAGGCTTAGACGTCTCAAAAGTTCTTCATTTGCATTGATAGCGTCGTCTCGCTGTTTCTCAAACATTTCTACCAAACGGGGGTACTCAATATAAAGCTGTTCTTTCTGGACCTTTTTCATATCTTCGATTTCTGCTCTCGCTCTGTTTAGTTCCTCCTCCGCTTCTCTCCTGCGCCTTGCTTCTTCATTGTAGAGTGTCTGAGTGAAACCAAAAGAACTTGAGAGTGCTTCCTCTCTTTCACGCTCCATCTTATCGTGCCGCTCCATTTCTCTCTTTAGTTCCTCAATTTCTAGTCTCCGTCTCTGCTTCTTGTAAAGACTCTCATATGAACTTGTCAGTTCCGACTCCTGAATTGCACTGATCTCACTTTGTTCTAACCCACTCGCTGGAATCCACAAACAGAAGACCGTCCATAGAAGAAAAAAAGAAAACTTGGATTTAGTATAAATCGATTCAAGATATTGAACTACTAAGGATAGTATAAAAGAAAACTGAAGCTTGATCATTTCGCTTGATATAACATCACCCACACATAAACACAAAGCAGCAACCATTTAGCATCCCCAACCTTACTTCCTATGTTCCCAAGAATCTTAAGATGCCAATGAATATAAAACTTCATCACCAATGAATACAGAAGCCAAACAAGTTATTCATTCATAACCAGCAGATGCTTGATAAGTATAATAAACTAGTACCAAAACAGATTCAAAAATCAAAAGTTTCGACTATTATTATTAACAAAGTCGATTTACTTTTTTTTTTAAGTCAATTATATTATATGCAAGCGAATAGTTTATAAATAATAAAGAAAGAACATAAGATATGATCTTAACAGATTACATGCATGAGAAGGAGCCAATGCAACTTAAGCTAATAATATCGGTTAATTTCTTAGATCATGATTATCAATAGGTAATACAGTAAAACTTCTATAAATTAATAATGTTGGGATTTTGAAAATTTATTAATTTAGAGAGATATTAATTAATCGATAAATTAATAAATATTAATTTATAGAGATATATCTGTTTTAGGTACGAATTTTTTTTTAACAAAATTCAAATAAAATTCTGTTCAAGAATTTAATTAAATTCATTTGTAAAAATAATATGTATTAACTTGAGATTATGATTTATACTTTTATTATTGTAATAGAATAAATATTAACATCATAATATACTATCCATTTAAAATTAATACACATTATTAGTACCAAAATTTAGAAAAAAACATGGTTATCGTTCTTAATGTGATGATAAAGTCAGCAACGATATATATTATGATACATTTGGAAAGAATTATGTATACAAAATCAATTATCGTGTCTATAACTTATCATGAGTTTTGGATACCGAAAAACAATCATAAAAGTTTGTTTGATATAGTAAGTAGAATAAAAAGTACTGAAGCAAAAAAAATATATATATATATATATATCCATAATTATACATGATTATTAATTTATGATATTATTGGGACTATATTTTTACATGGGAGTTTCAAAAAAATTATTATCTTATCATCTTATCAAATTTCGTAAATTTTTACATTGGCCCGACTCGGGACCGGGATAATTTATTAATTTATGGTGATTATTAATTTATCGAGTATTAATTTATAGAGGTTTTACTGTATATATAGGATGCCGACTAGGCGACAATCTCCTCTCTCAAACTCCTCTTCCTCCGAACATGAAGAGTATCTGGTGGGTCACGAAGGCGGTGATATCCGTCGCGAGATCGTGGAGTACCTCGAGCTGTTCCAGTGTTAGGGCCTGGATCGCGACCTTGTCGGCGAGGAGAGCACTCACTCGCTGGACCTGCTGGAGCGGAGTGTGGTGGAGCTTGTACCTGTCAGCCTCAAGGACAGCCTGCACGCTGTCCCAAAGCGAAAAAATTAGCAATCAACAATCACAAAATATATGAATCCCAAAAACAATCGATTGAGTTTTGAGGTTTTAATTCTGAAATTTTCTGTTGCAACAACAACAAACAAAATGTTTAACAAAAAAAAAAGAAGATAATCTCAATCAAAAAGAAAACCTAGGGATTTCGTCGCTCCTCCTCACACCGGCCGCTGAGAACGCCACAAGTGCGAACGAAGCCCCAGTATCATCAAACATCTTCATGGCGGCTGACCGAACTTCGCGATATTTGCTTGCAAAAGCTGCAGCCATTTTCTGCAAAAAAGAATGGTATGTTGCCATTCTGCAAATATACAAAAAGACAATTTCTGATGATATCTCTTTCAATCGCCTAGAATTTTAATCAGGATTTTGCACTGAAATTGTACTTATGATTTTTCCCTCTTTAGATGCGAAGTTTCCTTACATTGTGATGGTTTTTGTAGATTTTGTTGTTCAAATCATGGGGAAGGGAAGACGGAGATGATGCTCAACAAAGTGAGTATGCTCAATAAAGTGAGTTTTTTCTTGGTGTGTAATTGTTATATGCTTCTTTCGACATTTGCTTATCAAGAGCTTGGACTTTGTTTTGCCTGGACTTTTGAATTGTTTTTTTCTTTGCCACAACAGTTATAAAAAAGTAAGAGGGGGAGGGAGAGGGGGGGGGGGGGGCTAAGAGAACCAGACAGGCTATGCCACAACGTGACTCTTATGGGTTTTACTTACTTTTTCTTTTTATCCCTCCCAGGAGAATGAACGGTAGAAAGCGGGAGGGTATGGCTCCCTTAGAACTGCGCAGACTTCAAGGTCAGATAGCAGTCAGTACGATCCGGATATTGGCCCAGAAGGAGGAACTAGGAACCGAAGAGCGGGCAAGGCGGTTCAAAGAGGTGAACATTGATCCATGTTTATTTTTATTCGAATTAGTAAGTCTCTAAACTAGTAGTATGTCTCTAAACGCACATTTTCTTGTATATTTTTTGTCACCAAAACAAGGAGTCAATCTCTATGTTAGTTGAGCAAGATATCTTAAATGAGGAAGCGAGATGTTTGTTGGCCAATGCCAGGGAGAGGGATCGCAATCGTGACATGTCACTTCGGTTTGGACCTCGGCTACACACACGCCTTTCTGTCTTGAAAGCTCAGAAGATTTCTGAAACGTCATCATCGGAAGAGCAAATCGGCTTTGAGGGTTTAAGTGGCATTTGGGAGTTAATTTAGCACACTTTTAATTCATCTTGTGTTGCTGTCTATCTATATCTAACTATGAGATTTCTATCTATGGTTTATTGATATCTCTATCTACTTATGAATTTAATTTAATTCGGGTGTAGTTTAGTTAATTTATGTTTATCATCCAAAATTGGAACACGTTACGTTATCTATCTTTGTTGGTTGATGATGAACTAAAACTAAATAAAATATTTATTGTTTGTTTATTTTGTTCTGTCCTGTGACATAATAATTTATTTATTGATAATTTATATGTTTATTATCCAAATTTGGAACACACTATCTTTGTTTTTTTGTGTGCGCTAAAGTACTGTCTATCTTTGTTGTTGTATCATGTGTATGAATCCTCTTAAAACTATATGAAATTTTTATTGTTTGTATATTTGTTCTATCCAGTGACATAGTAATTTATTATTGTATAAATTAAAGTGTTTTGAAGTTAACTACCAAGTCGTAGTCGTGTGTTAATCATAACCAAATATGTTGCTTAACATACGGGTATAATCTAGACCTAGTGAAGTAAAAGTAATGTGATTCTAATGCAGTAGTTTCCTGTTATATAAATTGAAGGATTCAAAATATGTCGTATCTTTTTAGTATCTTCCCACATGTAGCAATAAAAGGATTCGCTTCGTTGCATATATATATAATCTTTAATCTTATGCAACTAAATACAGCTACACAGAAAAATCATTGCTTGTTACTTAAATTGTCGTTACTACTATTTATATATGATTGACGCCTCAAACAAAAAGATATTCATATTAGTATAAATTCTCTATACTATTTATAAGATTATTCGATGAAATTAAATTAATGAGATGTGATTTGGTGTACAGCAGCGAGGGAGGATGACATGTATAGGTTTTGGTTGGGACCGCCCCAGAATACCAACGCATATTTGCTGGTGTCATGTGTCGCATTTCTATTGGATGGCAGCTTTGAATGGCAACGTCATTGTCATTATTCACCAAAGGTGTTTGTTAATCATAGTTTAGGTTCGGATTATTTGTTTCTTTTACAGTTAGAAAAATACTAGTATTCTTTTATTGTTTTATAATTTAACGTCTAACAATTGGATCCAAATTTAGTTATAATTTCTGAAATTTGACTTTCAGCCTAGCACAAGCAGTTACAAAATAACATAAATATTGATAACATATTTTTTGAATCTTGATTTGTTTGGTTAATGGATTGAGAAGAAGAAAAAAAGTAAGTAGGGAAGTAAGAAAATGAACATGTGATCACAGAAAAGCAAATTACATTTATGAGCTGTTCAATCTTTCATTTTAACTATGTTCAATCCCTGGAAAAGGAGCCTAAACTCCAATTTTCTTTTTTTATATATGATATTTTGTATGCAACTTTAAATAAAAACCTCAAATTTAACAATGATATTATTTTGTCGTTAGTACAGGTATACTTGGTCAACATATTTTTAAAATAGTAGAGGCCCTGCACGATTATTTAGTTTTCATAAAGCAGTCACTTTCCACACTCTGCTTTACCTTATTTCTCCAACGGTCGGAAGTGAAAAAATTATCGTCGGCGAGTCAAAACTTGATTCTTTTTTTTTGTTTACAGCTTTAGATCCTATCCATACTTAATAATACTATAGTTCTTTATGCTTCAAATTACGACTTACGAAACTAAGCTACTTTCGTTCATTAACAAAAACAACAATTAGAAGAATAAACAAAAGAGTGTTATAATAGTCAATAAAAGTGGCTTCGAGAAGAATGATTCAGAGTCAAAAGATGCGTGCAGTTTATTATTTGTGTGGAGCCCACTGTCACTTGCACAATAACTTATTTTTCATTGTCTATATAAAGAGATTCGATCGATTGTAAATTCACAACATTCATACGAATAACTAGAAAAACATAATCTCTCTTTGCTCTCTCTTATTTTCTCAGTATACTATTCCTACCGGGTATAAATTTTTCGCCTTTATTTATATTTATCGAAATAATAAATATTTCTACTCTTTTTATAACACGTTATCAGCACGATCACTCTAAAATTTCAACTTTCATATGTATACTTATTATACCCTATAGTGTGAGACTATTGTCTCTATAATAATTTATTTATTTATGTGGTTGTTTTACGCACCATAATTTATTTACTGCTTTATTTATGGTCGGTTAAACCGCCTGCTATTTTATTTATTTCTATGGCTGCTTATGCACCATAATTTATTTATTTACTGTTTTAATTTATTTATGATCGATTCAACTGCCTGATAATTTATCTATAACATTAATCACTTATTTATTTATTAATTAACGTGGATGACTCTGTCACCATAAATCTGGTATTAAATTCTTGTTTATATTTTATAATTATTATATAAAATATTTAACGACTTATTTGATATTTTATCTGAAAATGGTAAATATAATAGACTGTTCTTTAAAGTTTTTCAGATCAATTTTTCCCTAAAGTTTTTACCCCCAACGGTCACAAAGAAATTTTTCACAAAATTTTTCAAAATTTCTTCACTTTCCAACGGTCATGAACAGTATTTTTCAATCTATAAATACACCCATTTTCACTCTTTCAAAATCATTCAATCATTTCATCTTCTTTCAAACACTCCTACAAAATATTTTGATTCCAATTTTGATTCCGATTTTGTACGAAAAATGTTTCGATTGTTTTTAATTTTTATTATCGGTGTAATTCTTATGTCTATTTATGGTCTCTTCGTCGGGGAATTTACCCGCGAAGAATATATCATAAATATCGTTTTACTTTTTTATGCTTTAGTGTTTACTGTAATTGTTATTATTATTCATGTAAGAGGTTTCTAAAAATCATATTGTAATTCTAATAAAATACTTTGATTTTGTTTTTAGAAATCAAATGGCCACCGTTGAGAAGCTTAAGTTTCCCGCTCTCAAAATTACTGGAGCTAATTATATAGCATGGACAACCGATGCAGAACTCTATATGGAATCGGAAAATTTATCCGAT
This sequence comes from Arabis hirsuta, assembly GCA_964056655.1. NCBI lineage: Eukaryota > Viridiplantae > Streptophyta > Magnoliopsida > Brassicales > Brassicaceae > Arabis > Arabis hirsuta. Next base: position 358,258 of record OZ053307.1, read on the forward strand.
ACCATCATTGAGGAAAATGATTCATCTGCCCAAGCTAAGGCAAAGGCAATAATATTTCTACGGAAACATTTGGATGAAAATGTGACGCATGACTATGCGCACATTAGAGACCCAACAGAGCTCTGGAAAGCTTTGAAAGAGAGGTTTGATAATCAGAAGGAGATAAATCTCCCTCATGCGATGGAAGAGTGGAAAAACCTGAGATTTCAGGATTTTAAGAAAGTGGAGGAATATAACTCTGCTATGTTGAGGATTGTATCACAATTAAATTTTTGTGGTAAACCTGTCACCGAAGCAGAAATGCTCGAAAAGACATACCTCACATTCCACAAAGAACATAGTGTCCTACCAGCAATGTATAGAAATTGCGGATACACAAGGTTCTCTGAGTTAATTGTTACACTCATCATCGCAGAGAAAAACAATGATCTTCTCATAAAGAATCACAACTCTCGTCCTACGGGAGCCAGAGCATTCCCTGAGGTGAATGCAACGGATTTTCATAATCCGGAAGAGAAGAAAAATCAAACCTATCGGGGTCGTGACCGATTTAATCGGGGTCGTGCCCGCAGATTTAATCGCGGACGCGGAAGAAATTTCAGTTCACGTGGGAGAAATTCTTTCCAATGGGTTCGTTCTCAACAAACCCCCAAAGGAATAGATATTCAAGAGACCACCGCACAGAAGCGTGACAGCATCTGTTACAGATGCGGAAGCAAAGGACATTGGTCCAATGTGTGTCGTACCCCGGAACATCTTTGCAAGCTATACAAACAGTCTACCAAAGGCAAAGGGAAAGAAGTGAACCTCACGGAACACTTTGAGGGTACATCGTACCTTGATTCTCCCGACTTTGCAAATGACTTTGATGAGACCGCTATAGCGGATAACTAAAATGCTTGTAATAATGAGACTGCTGAAAGATCTCCGGTTATGTCATTATGTATTCCTGTTTTCAACGAATAATGTGTGTTTTTTTTGTTTTGTAATGCGAAATTATTAAGTATGTTCTAATAAATAACATTTACTTTCTATCATCTAATTTTTGTCAATTTCAGCGGAAATGGATGAATCGATAACCAAGGAAATGGTTCGAGAAATTTGTATACCAGATAGTGGAACAACACACACTATTCTGAAGGACAAGAGATATTTCTCTAATTTAAAACCGACAAACATTATTGTCAATACAATATCAGGTCCTACAGACTTGATTAAAGGAAGTGGCAGTGCAAACTTTATGTTGCCTAATGGAACCAAGTTTTCCATAAAAAATGCCTTATATTCTCCGAATTCTAAAAGGAATTTGTTGAGTTTCAAAGACATATACCTTCAAGGATATGATACTCAGTCTGCAACTGAGAATGAAAAAAAGTATATGTATGTAACTTCCGATAAATCCGGAAAAAGGCTTATATTGGAAAAATTTCCAAAGCTTCCTTCAGGACTGCATTATACTCATATAAATGCAATCGAATCACATCTAGTGGTTAAAAGAAATCCAAAAGATTTCACATTATGGCATGATCGCCTCGGTCACCCGGGCACCACAATGATGCGTAATATTATGGAGAACTCACATGGTCATTCACTGAAAATCCAAGAGATATATCAGGGAAATAAAATGACATGTGTTGCGTGTTCTCTTGGAAAATTGATCATAAGGCCATCGCCAGCCAAAATTGATAAAGAATCACCAAAGTTCCTTGAAAGAATTCAAGGCGATATTTGTGGACCAATACACCCATCATGTGGACCATTACACTATTTTATGGTGTTAATTGATGCATCTAGTAGATGGTCACACGTTTGTCTATTATCATCTCGAAATATGGCATTTGCGAGATTTTTAACTCAGATAATCAAACTGAGGGCTCAATTCTCTGATTATCATATTAAGAAAGTTAGACTAGACAACGCTGGTGAATTCACATCCCAAGCCTTCAATGATTATTGTATGGTAACGGGAATAGAAGTTGAACATCCGGTAGCACATGTTCATACACAAAATGGCTTGGCTGAATCATTAATTAAACGTCTGCAATTAATTGCAAGACCATTGATCATGAAATCAAAACTCCCAACATCTGTATGGGGACATGCCATTTTGCATGCAGAAGCACTTATTCGGATAAGACCAAGTGCATATCATAAATATTCTCCATTACAATTAGCTTTTGGTCGAGAACCAAATATATCCCATCTAAGAATCTTTGGTTGTGCGGTATATGTGCCTATAGCACCACCACAACGTACAAAGATGGGACCACAAAGAAGAATGGGAATATATGTTGGTTGTGATTCCCCATCAATCATACGATACCTAGAACCACAGACTGGTGATGTCTTTACGGCACGATTTGCCGATTGTCATTTTGATGAAAAAGTATTCCCGGTTCTAGGGGGAGAAAATAACAAAGTAGGAAAGGATATAGAATGGCGTGTGCCATCTTTGCTATACCTTGATCCTCCTACAAGACAGTCAGAACTAGAAGTTCGACGAATTATGCATTTGCAAAGTATCGCAAACCAGCTACCTGATGCATTTGCAGATACTAAAACGGTAACGAAATCACATATACCGGCTGCAAATGCTCCTGCTCGAATTGAGATACCAAATGAACATGAAAGAGCATATAATACACGTGAGTCTAGAACCCGCTTGAAGCGTGGTAGACCCGTTGGTTCTAAGGATAAAAATCCTAGAAAACGAAGGGAAGCTGAGAAACATAATGATCCCAAAATTACTGAAAGTATTTTGGATGAAACGAATCATGAGTCTAACGACAATACAGAGCTTCATGAAGGAAATCATGAGATCTCTATAAACTACATTCATAATGGAAGGATATGGAATCGTACTGAAATGAATGTAGTCGATGAAGTTTTCTCATACCTTGTGGCAAAGGAAATAAATGAGGAAAACGATGATCCAGAACCAATGTCTGTATATGAATGTCAAAACAGACAAGATTGGATGAAATGGAAAGATGCTATACAAGCTGAATTTGATTCGCTTAATAAACGAAATGTATTCGGACCTATTACACTCACACCCAAAGATGTGAGACCGGTTGGATACAAATGGGTCTTCATTCGAAAACGAAATGAGAAAAATGAAATTATGAGATATAAAGCTCGCCTTGTTGCTCAAGAATTTTCTCAAAGACCTGGGATCGATTATGAGGAAACATATTCCCCCGTTATGGATGCAATCACGTTTAGATTCTTAATGAGTCTAGCGGCTAACGAAAATCTAGAGATGCGTCTCATGGATGTTGTTACAGCATATTTATATGGATCATTAGATACTGATATCTATATGAGAATTCCAGATGGGTTTAAAATGCCAGAAGCATTAAGTTCCAAACCTAAAGAGTTATGTGCAATAAAATTGCAAAGATCATTATATGGGTTAAAGCAATCTGGACGCATGTGGTACAACCGTCTCAGTGAGCATCTAACAAAAGAAGGATATGTAAATGATCCTTTATGCCCATGTGTTTTCATCAAGAAAACAACATCCGGATTTGTGATTATCGCGGTGTATGTTGATGATCTAAACATAATAGGAACTCAAGGGGAAATACAAAAGGCCTCAAATTATTTAAAAGGAGAATTTGAGATGAAAGATCTCGGGCAGACGAAGTACTGTCTTGGCCTACAAATTGAGCATTCTCAAAAGGGTATATTTGTGCATCAGTCCACATATACGAAAAGAGTACTAAAACGATTCAACATGGATAAGGCAAATCCATTGAGTACTCCCATGGTCGTTAGATCACTAAATGTCGAAAATGATCCATTTCGACCACATGAGGAAAATGAGGAGATACTTGGTCCTGAAGTACCGTATCTAAGTGCAATCGGAGCACTCATGTATCTTGCAAATTGTACTCGACCTGATATATCATTTGCTGTTAATCTTTTGGCAAGATTTAGCTCGTCCCCTACACGAAGACATTGGAATGGGATTAAACATATTTTCCGATATCTTCAAGGGACGATTGATTTAGGATTGTTTTATCCTAAAAATTCAAATGGCAAAATGGTTGGTTTTGCAGATGCAGGATATTTATCAGATCCACATAAAGCCCGATCACAAACTGGATACATTTTCACGATCGGAGGCACTGCTATATCCTGGCGCTCTCAGAAACAGACGCTTGTGGCAACTTCTTCAAACCATGCTGAAATCATTGCACTCCATGAGGCAAGTAGAGAATGTGTATGGTTGAGATCAATAAGCCAACACATCAAATCAAGCAGTGGGATCCACGAAAATACGGAGCCAACCGTTTTATATGAAGATAATGCTGCATGTGTCGCTCAAACAAAGGAAGGATATATCAAAAGTGATAGAACCAAACATATCCCTCCAAAGTTTTTTTCATACACTCAGGAACTTGAGAAGGCTAAAGACATTGAAGTCAAGTATATTCGATCATGCGACAATGCTGCTGATCTCTTCACAAAGTCGCTCCCTACCACTACGTTCAGGAAACATGTCCATAACATTGGAATGCGTCATCAACGAGATTTACAAGATGACTCATGATCCCTCGAGGGGGAGCTTGCGTAGTTGCACTCTTTTTATCCTTCTATGGTTTTTTCCAATGGGTTTTCCTAGAAAGGTTTTTAACGAGGCAACAGATGACACGACGCAAGAAACATAGTGACAATTGGTCTCCAAGGGGGAGTGTTATAATAGTCAATAAAAGTGGCTTCGAGAAGAATGATTCAGAGTCAAAAGATGCGTGCAGTTTATTATTTGTGTGGAGCCCACTGTCACTATGCATGCACAGTAACTTACTTTTCATTGTCTATATAAAGAGATTCGATCGATTGTAAATTCACAACATTCATACGAATAACTAGAAAAACATAATCTCTCTTTGCTCTCTCTTATTTTCTCAGTATACTATTCCTACCGGGTATAAATTTTTCGCCTTTATTTATATTTATCGAAATAATAAATATTTCTACTCTTTTTATAACAAAGAGTAGATTATAAGATAATTTTTAAAAGTTAAAGTAGCTCAAGCATGCTATACATCTTTTGGAGTTTTTGGAATATAAAAATCGTAAGCTATAATAACCAACAGAATTATTAGCGTGGGTTTGCTACATGATTAAAAATCATAATGTCCCTATTACAATTATTAACGAAGATCATCGTTATACATGATTCCCTGTATTCCTCACTTTAAAAACAAAAATAATATTTTCGACCCGTTACGCTTCTTTTTTTTTTTTTTACCAATCGGTTACGCTTCTTTTTTCTATCATCTTTCCTCTATAAAACCACTCTCTCTCCTTCTTAGAGAAAGCAACAACAAAAAAGCTCAGAACTTTAACGTTTCTAGAGGAAAATGGAGGGGAAAGAAGAGGATGTGAGAGTTGGAGCTAACAAGTTTCCAGAGAGACAACCGATTGGTACATCGGCTCAGACGGACAAGGACTACAAGGAGCCACCACCTGCGCCACTGTTCGAGCCAGGCGAGCTGAGTTCGTGGTCTTTCTGGAGAGCAGGAATCGCAGAGTTCATAGCGACGTTCCTCTTCCTTTACATCACGGTGTTGACAGTGATGGGAGTGAAGAGAGCTCCAAACATGTGTGCCTCTGTTGGAATCCAAGGCATTGCTTGGGCTTTTGGTGGCATGATCTTTGCCCTTGTCTACTGTACTGCCGGAATCTCTGGTAAATTAAAACCCTTTAATCCTTCATAAACTCCAAATGTTGGTTCTTTTTTATGGAATCTTGTTTTAACTAGGTGGGTTTTTATGCTACTCTGTTTTTGGGTTTAGTGCTTATTTTCCCGAGAAAATTAGTAGGAAAACAAACAAAAAACTGGTCTTTTTCTTTGCATAACTCAAAATTTTTAAACTTTCTTGAAGAAATCTGAATTTGGGATCTTTAAGAAGCACAACGAACACAAGCTGAATCGACGTGTGTCTATGTTTGTGTGTGTTTCAGGTGGACACATAAACCCAGCGGTGACTTTCGGTCTGTTCTTAGCTCGGAAGCTTTCACTGACAAGAGCTGTCTTCTACATCGTGATGCAATGTCTCGGAGCTATCTGCGGTGCCGGAGTTGTCAAGGGTTTCCAGCCGAATCCGTACCAAACTTTCGGCGGCGGAGCCAACACCGTCGCTCACGGCTACACTAAAGGCTCCGGACTCGGCGCTGAGATCATCGGGACTTTCGTCCTTGTCTACACAGTCTTCTCCGCCACTGACGCCAAGAGAAGCGCACGTGACTCCCACGTTCCGGTAAGAACCCAATTTGTTTGATTTAATTGATTGGTTTGGGAATTTTTGTTGTTTTGATTTTTGGGGGAAAAATTTGCAGATTTTGGCTCCACTACCAATCGGATTCGCTGTGTTCTTGGTTCATTTGGCGACGATTCCGATCACCGGAACTGGAATTAACCCAGCTCGGAGCCTTGGAGCTGCAATCATCTACAACAAGGACCACGCTTGGGACGACCACGTGAGTCCCACTATACACAACAATGCCAATTTTGGTTTGGGTTTGATTTGTTTATTTGATTTTTGAAATTTTTTTTGGTGTTTGTTTGTTTATTGCAGTGGATTTTCTGGGTTGGACCATTTATTGGAGCAGCTCTTGCGGCTCTTTACCACCAGCTTGTGATCAGAGCGATTCCATTCAAGACCAGAAGCTAGATTTGTTTTCTTGATTATCTATCGTTTGTATCGAGTATGAATGTACTTGAGAGATCTACTGGTCAGGTTTATTAAATTAATTTCTCTATTTCTTCTTTCTGGGTAATTTGATGTGGATGATCTGGTTTTTATCGTTATTGCAAGTATTGTGATATATGGTTTGGTTTGGTACGGTTTTAATTTTTTAATAATTTAAAAAGTTTGTTTTGTTTTGGTTCAGACCGCAAGGTTTATCTTCGGTTTGGGTAATTTGCTGTGTATGATCTGGTGTTTATGGAAGTACTGTTATGGTTGGTTTGGTACAATTTTAATTTTGAAATAATTTCAAATTTATGTTCAGGTTTGGTTTAAATCGAATAAGACCGAAAGGTTTTAGCTTCAGTTTGGGTTTAAATTTACGAAAGCCCAATTTACATTCCGGCTCAATTTTTTAGCGTTATGCCTTTTTTGATAATTGCTGAAAGGCCCTTTTCTTATACGAAACATTTTTGTCACAGAAAAAGTCAAAAGAGAGTCTACTGTTACGATGGATGGCCAACCAAATTGAGAGAAAACATTCTTAATTTTATTATTGTTCTACAATGTAAAGATAACCTCGTCAAAGTGGATTACCCACTTCACCACTCCAAATCTCAACTTTAGGTTTTTACTTTACATGAATTTAGCATTTTTCAGAACAAAAAACTATGATTAATTCAGATAAAGCTTACATTATCTGCCTGGAAATTAATTTTTCTTTGTAAGGTTCACGTGATGTGTTGGTGGCTTACTTCAATAATAATTTTCATATCATACATACATGATACATCATAAGGTATATATATATTCATAATATACACGATACATCAACAGTATGTTCATAATATACTGATACTGCGATATACATACATTGTTAATACTCATATCTGTAAGTACATAAATGCATGGCTCAAGGGCGGTCCAACTCCCAACCATCTACAGTACTATTTTACTAATATCATTGACCGTGATACTATAAAACAAATTATTCTTTAACTTGTTTTTAAGAATAGAAGACTCAGGCTCATTAAAAATACGGTTAGTCGATATGCTCAATGCCTCAATCTCATTGTATTGACTCGTACCTAAGTTACTCAACCAAAATACGATTTCACTTTATATTACAATCAACGTCATTTTCATCTATTAATTTTGGCCACGTGACTTTAACGTTTCAAGTATAGTTGTATACATACATATCCAACTATTCTAATATGTCACACAAATTAATTATACAGCCTTCTATTTAGGTGAGCTACTAAGCTACTTTCTTCCATGTCAATCAACCAAAATTAATTATACACCGCGTGACCAAAAATATAATATTTATTTACAAATTGATCCACCACTGTTAATAAATACTAATACAATCCTCTGTATATTTGAATAAGTTACTCATATAGTCACATTAATCTAATTTCATCAGACAAGAATCTTGTGATGTGGAATTTCACTAAAACTCCATTCTTTAAGTACTAACAAAATACTATAAGTATCTGAGTTAATTACACATATAATATGATTTCGTCAGAAACAAAAAAGAATCTTGTGATGTGGAATTTGAGAGTGAGATCCAGGGTTATATTTGTTAAAAATGATAGTACAAGGAAAAATTCGAAAAGAAGTCACATTTATTGGGGGAGTAATGATAACTTTAAAATTTGGTGGCTTGAGCGATTAACCACTGGAAAACGCATTTAAAACAGACCTTCTTCCCTCTCTTTCTCTCCAAACTTCTCTTTCTCTGTTTCCATTATCAATCTAGAGAGAGAAACAAGAATCAGAGAGAGAGAGAGAGAGATTCGCCGGAAAAGAAAATGTCTCCGGCGAAGAAGAGTCGAAGTTTTCCTCCGGTAAGCGAGTGTAAAGGCGGAGAGTATGAATCAATCGCGGCGGATCTCGACGGGACTCTGCTTCTCTCGCGAAGCTCTTTCCCTTACTTCATGCTCGTGGCCATTGAAGCAGGTAGTCTCTTCCGTGGATTGATCCTTCTTCTCTCTCTCCCAATCGTCATCATCGCTTACCTCTTCATCTCCGAAGCCATCGGAATCCAAATCCTCATCTACATCTCCTTCGCCGGAATCAAAATCCGCGACATCGAACTCGTCTCTCGCGCCGTTCTTCCACGGTACCAATCGAATCTTTGTTTGATTCTGTTTTCGATTTTGGAATCTGAGATTTGGGGATTTTGAATCTGTTTTCGATTTTGGAATCTGAGATTTTGGGGATTTTTTTTTGAAATTTAGGTTTTATGCGGCGGATGTGAGGAAGGATAGTTTTGAGGTGTTTGATAAATGTAAGAGGAAAGTTGTGGTGACGGCGAATCCGATAGTGATGGTTGAGGCGTTCGTGAAGGATTATTTGGGAGGAGATAAAGTTTTAGGAACAGAGATTGAAGTTAACCCTAAAACCATGAAAGCTACTGGGTTTGTCAAGAAACCAGGTGTTCTCGTTGGTGATTTGAAAAGATTAGCAATCTTGAAAGAGTTCGGCGAAGTATCACCGGATCTTGGCCTCGGTGACCGGACCTCCGATCACGATTTCATGTCCATTTGCAAGGTACACATACCTCCTCTCTTGTAAATCTTGGTTTAGGTGGTACTTAATTAAGTAAAGTGTAATTAAGGAACTAAGTACTTTAACAACAGTTAAATGCAGTAGGACCTATTAATGCCGTGTAGAGGTTTTCACATGATCTATAGGAAAATAAATTAATTTTCCACATGATCTGATTACTTCTTTTTTTGAATCTTACGTCCAGATGATTAATTTACTTTGATTGTGTATAATAAATGCCTGAAAAAACTTACAATAAGAATATGATGTTTCAGAGAATAGTATAGTTTTTAATATACAAAACTCTAACCATGGAAAGTAATCAGTAACAGTGACAAAAAGTAGATAATGGAAAGTAGTAGTCTATTTTCATAAATGCGTCCAACCTATCACCAACTACCTTCCCACATAAGTTGGACGGTCCATTTAATGAAACAAATCTATAATGTCAATATTTCTTTCTTTTGTTTTTTTATCCTGACCCTGAAACTTTCAATATTTTAAAATAATAGTGAAACTTTGGAATCTTTATACTATTATTGATTTTTTAACAGGAAGGTTACATGGTCCATGAGACCAAATCAGCCACAACAGTCCCCATAGAGCGTCTCAAGAGCCGCATTATCTTCCACGATGGTCGTCTAGTCCAACGTCCAACACCGTTAAACGCCTTGATCGTTTACCTTTGGCTTCCTTTCGGCTTTGCGCTTTCGATCTTCCGTGTCTGGTTCAACATCCCTTTACCCGAACGTTTGGTTCGTTACACTTACGAGATCCTTGGGATTCACCTCACAATCCGGGGCCATCGTCCTCCACCTCCTTCTCCTGGCACACCGGGAAACCTCTATGTACTTAACCACCGCACCGCTCTTGACCCCATTATCATCGCCATTGCTCTAGGCCGGAAGCCCTCATGTGTCACTTACAGTGTCTCTTGGCTCTCACGGATGATCTCACCTATCCCTGCTGTTGCATTGACCCGAGACCGTGCCGCTGATGCTGCCCGCATGAGACAACTACTCGAGAAAGGTATTTTCAACCCTCGTTGTCATTATAAAAAAATCATAATACAGAGTATACTCTGTTTTAATTGGTGTCGTTACTATCACATGAAATTGAACAGAGCATCTTTGTTTTAATTGGTCTCATTATTATCACATTTATTTTGATCAGGAAAGAAAAGAGATCACCTAACAAGCCTTTTTTAATATTGCAACAGGTGATTTGGTGATCTGCCCTGAAGGAACGACTTGTAGAGAACAGTATCTACTAAGATTCAGTGCTCTATTCGCGGAGCTAAGCGACCGGATCGTGCCTGTGGCCATGAACTGTAAGCAAGGGATGTTCAACGGAACTACGGTGAGAGGTGTGAAATTCTGGGATCCTTACTTCTTCTTCATGAACCCTAGACCTAGCTACGAGGCCACTTTCTTGGACCGTCTGCCTGAAGAAATGACGGTAAACGGTGGTGGAAAGACTCCGATCGAGGTGGCTAATTACGTTCAGAAGGTGATCGGTGGAGTATTGGGATTCGAATGTACCGAACTTACAAGGAAGGATAAGTACCTGTTGCTTGGAGGCAACGACGGGAAGGTTGAGTCTATCAAAAAGACCAATTCCACAGAGTAATGATCCAACTGATTAATGTTTGCTGCTATTTTACTTGGGAGTGAAGTTAGGTCTTTCTGGTTTTCACTATTACTTTTTTGTTTCATGGATTGTTGGAGGAAAAAGTTTAGTTGAATATGCACTGGATAATGAGTTACATTTGAATGAATGATTAGTAAATGATTTACATTTGAATTCACCTACGTACATGTAATTTACTATTTTCCACTCTTCATTATGAATGATTGGTAAATGATCTAAAATACATTTTCATATACAAAAGAAATATTAGAGAGTTTGTAGCCATTGTTTCCTTTTGATCACATGATAGACTCTACTCTAAATAGAGGAGAAGGAGAACAATGAGCAAGTAACCAAATCTTTGACCAGTATTAGTTGGAAGCTAGCTTTTTGGTTTTGGAAAGATTAGAGGGAATTACGCTTCTTGTTCTTATCAACCTTCCTATTCAATACACAATTAGTTTCTCTTTGTGTTTCTCTTGTTTTCATGTGAAAACTTAACTCTCTTTTTTTGGTAAAAAACTCAACACACTAGTTGATTCATTCATTCAAGTGTGATAGGCGCCTAATGTAGCTAGTAAAATGCATTTATTTTGGACTATATATACATATGTTTTGCAAACAAATTAAAATAAATCCACTAAAGAAAATCCAAACATGCTTACAAGAAGAAAATAACCCAATAATTATTAAGTAGAGTATACAAGCTTACAATTTCAACAAATTGTTGTTGTAAGTCTAAAGATCTTTATTTTGTTATTTGACATTGTTTTCACTATTTGGTAAAAAGTAAAAAATTGGTAAAAACAACATTACTTTCATATTTTTCTTTTTCTTTTCCTTTTTATTTTCATGTTTTCAAATTCTGAAACGACATTAATTTGTACGAGAACAGTTCAAAAAAGAATCATTTGCATTGAAGTTTGTATATGACCCAACAAAAATGTGGATACCTCTTCCTAGAAGGTCGCTTTTATTAGCTAAGCTAGTTATGGGTCGACCAGGTTTGCGAGAGCTTTCGAATGATCAGGCAACCAAAAAACTTGATACAAAGTTTTTATCAAGCGAGGAAACCATAGAGATGATTGAGAAGGCTGCGGGTTTCATCAGAAATCAAGGATTCCATCCCCTCTCCTGGGCATATGTCATAAATGACATGATAAGCGCGTCTTTGGTGTTACATGGGTGGAAGGATAAATACATCCCACTGAGCCAGCTTTTTCTATGTGAAAACGTTGATAAAGTTGAGTATGGACGATCTGTCACTAATTCTACTCATAGTTGTTACATGAGCTATATAAATGAAAATAGAATTTCTTCCAAATGGCCAAATTCAATTGCCATCTGAAGCATCTGAAGAAACTGAGAAAAGAGATTATGTTAAGGACAAAAGAAGAAGCCACTTTGGATGACATCAAAGAATGTCAAGTGAATTTAGCTAATTGTGAAGCCCAACTAAGTTGTAATTAAATAATATTAAAATTACTAAGTTAGACTTTTTTGAAGATCTTGTTATATTAGATTCTGCATAATAAGGAAATAAGATTTAAAATCTTTTGAAAATATTTATATATTCCGAAAATATTTATATTTTACGAAAATAAATTTTCCGCAAAATTAATATTTATATTTTAAATCTTAAAAAGTTTCAATAAATATTATTAACAAATAAATGATTTTTCAGAATAAAATTAAAATAAATCGAAATTTAATTATAAAATAAAATCAGAATAAAATATGAAAATCAATTTTCACATCCTACAATTAAAGAAAAAATCTTATATTTTGGAAATAAATCATACAATTAGTGAATTTAAGGATATTATAGGAACTCAATTTCAACTAAAGTATATGTCACCAATCTAAAACAATAAAGATATAGATCACCAAATCCAAAAATAATCACCAAAATAATCAGAATTATATAAACCAATCACATGCCTTAAAAGAGACATGTCACACCTCCTCTCTCTCTCTCTGATTAATTCGGCTGCAACAAAAAAACTCAGCCCATTATAATTTAAGAAATAAAGTTAGGCCCAGTCCAATTTAAACTCACCTTTCACTATTATTGTAACAAAGTTGGTAAAACATTAAAAGTATTAGTAAAAACAAATGTTGATTTGAACAGCATCTTTCGCTACAGATTCCTCATCAACTGTATCTCGAATCACATCAAGAGTTTTGTTTACCTCAAGCCAAACACTAGCCACTTCATCCTTGAGTGCTATCGCAGTTTCTGATATTCTCTCAGGATTCAAATGTAATTCATTAACTCATCATTCATTCAAATGTATACCACCCTTTTGGGCAATTTTTTATTTGTTTCAATATCTCACCCGTCATCTCAACTAATACAAAACCATTATAATAAACGCAAATCTAATTTAAGGTTGTGAGCTTAAAGAAGAAATGTCTAGTGGGAAAGAGAAGTTATAGCAATGTGAAATCCCAAGTGTCATTTACTAGCAAACTCTACTTTTACTTGTACTTGAACTGTGAAAGGCAGTCTGATTCTCAGGACGTTGTTCACATATGTTATAATAATAAACCAAAATAATCGATTAGGTTACATAAACGGTCCATATCCTCTAATAACCATTTTTTGAAATTCCATACCCTTTGTTTACATTCCACTTGACAATCCAAACACACCAAATAACTAAGTCGACCAGCCATGGGGCTTATTCTTATCTGCCCTTTGTTTTCCCTTGGATGAACAAGCATCATCCTCGTCTCCTTGTAACTCTTGATCACTTACAATCTCTGTTGTGTCCAATGAGTATTCATTATCATCATCACAAGATAAGTTTGTATACTCAAAGTCTGCGATTTCCGAGCCAACAACGGCCTTATCTCTCGCAGCTAGAATGTGGAACCAGCAATAAGGACAGTACGAGTTTGTAGGATCCTCCTCCTCACTACTATTACTACTACCCAACTCAGCATTCAAAGATTCTTCGTGAAAAGAAACAAGACAGCCAAGCCCAAATAAACCGGAGACACACTTATTTGGAACTGAGTTATGCAGCATCTCAGATCCTCCACTAGCAGTCACAAGATAATGACGCTTCTTGTGTGGAACATTTCTTTTATCAAAATCTATAGAGCCAAATCTTTTGTCCTGTGAGAGAAATTATGCAGAAAATACACCAACTTGGGAGCTTCTTGCGAGTTACAAAATTAAAACTCCACAACAACTACACACGAAATGTAATAAACACAACTGGTTATAAAAAGCTTAAGGATAAAACGGTCTAGTGAGACGAATTTAATCAGAAGTTTAACAGTTTTAATTCAGCAACCAGATTAAGAACCTGAAGACCTAGTGAAACTCTGAAGAGTCAAAATCGCTACATGAAGCAATCGAAAGCATAACCTCTAATTTCTCGATTTCAACAAACACTTGTCCAATTCTTGAAAAAGTATAGCTAGTGTTACCTTGAGCATTGAGTATCCATTATCATCACCAGATAAACTTGTATTTACTCTTGTTTGATCTTGAGCTGTTTCGTCATCTAATGCTTCAACCTCAGACTCTTCGGTTTCCTCAACTAATGTCATGGTTGATTTCTCAGAATCATTGTCAAGTAGCACTTTGGATGAACAAGCATCATCCTCGTCTCCGTGTAACTCCTCTTGATCACTTACAATCTCCGTTGTGTCCACCGAGCATTCATTATCATCATCATCACCACCATCATCATCTGATGCTTTACCCGCGTCTCTCGCTTGCAACTTCCCTGTATAGTACTCATCGGTTTCAGAATCGGAGTAACCATTATAATCATCACCGGATACTCTCTCAGAGCTAGAGTGTTGGAACAGCAATAAGGACAATACGGACTAGTACTGTCTAACTCAGCATCCAAACACTCTTGGTAAAAAGAAAGAAAACAATCAATCCCAGAACAACCCGATCTGAAACTTCACATGCAACACAAGCGGAATCTGAGTTTTGCACAGCCTGTAAATAAACGAAACGAGTCAAAATCGCTACATGAAGAAATCGGAATCAATTTCACGATTCCGACAAACAAATTACGGGAAATCTTACGAATTCATCAAAAATCATCAGTTTTAACTTTTAAGAGCCTCTAATTTCTCGATTCCAGAAACAAATTACCGGAATCTTAAGAAATTCATCAAAAATATCGAAATTTGTGATTGGATTCCGAGATTGATATGATTCGAGAGACTTTCGCCGGCAAGAACGATTTCAATCTCATCGTCATCTTTTTTCTTCTGCTTCTACAGTTTTGAAATTATCATAAATGAAGAGTGAATAGAGGAAAACGCTTTTTCTCTCAGTACCTTTGAAGTTGGTACGTATATATATAAGCAATTACTTGTACTAATAAATCATAAAAATACTGTACCCAATTTAAAAATTCATTAAAAAATAATAACGCTTGGAAAAAATAAGGTAAACACTTGACAATGGTTTTTCAGTTGTCACTACATATATATAAAGGATATTGGCAACATTTGTAATGTTTCTCATTTTATAATAATAATTTGGGCAAGTGGCCTATTTAGGTGTCTTGGATAGGAATAAGGGGGAGTTTGCCTCCATATATGTCTGGAAGTTGCGATTCGTCTATGTCTTCAAGTAGAGTTGGAGTGAGTTTCTTTGTCTCCACGAACACAATTTGTCCCCAAAAATAACATCAACATTAACAATCCAATTTCCCAAAACCCAAATAGAGTTCTTGTGTTGTGCCATAGGTGAATAATTTGTACCTTTTTCTTGGTGCTTTTGTTGTCTACAAATAGGTAAATCATTTTTCATGAAAATGTAAGGGGCATGAACTATATAGAGTTTCCTAGTCTCTCTGGATAGCATTAGCAATCCTGAAAATAAGAAAAATAGAAAAAAAATGTTCTATTAATGTTCAGTCATTGGCTCATTGCAAATCAATTTTGACTGTCATGACCACATTTACATAAACACTCTTTTATTTGCAAAAACTACGATCACAAATTCACAGAATGGTTGAAGTGTATATGAGTTTGGGTCCATATTTTTATTAGTTGGGGTCTACATTTTTATTGTTTTATGAATTATTGGGCTGTAGAACTCAGGGTAAGAAAAAATACATTTTTCAAACATTATTTTGTGTTTTGGTTGGTGGGGCTCTAAAATGATATAGGCGAATAAGTTGTTGTAACCTGCAAAATGGATAAGGCAGCAATGTAGCCACGGACGTCACAATTAGAATGTCCCCATCCTTGGAGATCTCCGATGCCTATGAACTTTTCTTCACCTCTTGGCATTCTATACATGAAATTATACAAAAATATGCATTAGAGTCATTTTTTGGTTTTAATAAACCACATAAAAATGTAAACTGATTAATAACCTTGCGCATATCTTCTCTAGCGTGTAGACTACAAAACCTGCCCAAAAAAGACATTGGAGAAGATAAGAAAAAAAATTGAAATGTGAGGATGATTTTGTAGAGAAGTAGTGTAACACACACGCTTGAACTCCTCAGGGTTGCCTTTGGAAGGGTTATGTTAGTTTCCAATGATAACAACTATAGGTCGACCAATTTTATCATGACCCTGCATAAACACCTTCTCATGCGATAAATCATTCTCAATCTCGGTTTCCGCTATATATGTAACCCTTTGGGAGAAAGCTTTTTCCAAGCCAAGTACTTGAGAAATAAGGTTGAAGTCTTTTCAATGTCGAGGTCACGCGCTCGCAAAAACCGCCTTATCATAAGATCATCCACCTCCTAACAAAACTCATCACCCAATACTCAAACATCAACATTATTAATGCTACTTGATTACCACCAAGTCAACCCACAAGTCAAGAAAAATTCAAATTTGGTCACCTAAATTTGACTCTTTTTTTTGGAATGTAAAATTTAGTTAAACAAAATAACGTGTTTACAATAATTTGTGACATTGTTTTTGAGCTTAACTTGAACTTTGACTCATTTAAAGAACACGAACCTTAGTTGACGGATCTTGTCGGTCGCAAAGAGCTCTCATGATCCCGACTTTGCTCCTCTCGGTCTCATCTTTAATCAAAGTCACATTCTCATCAGATTTAGCTGCTCCGACCACCTCCTTTTCCTCCTCCTTCTCCATTCCGGACAAGATCTCAAGATTTTTGTTAGAAAGTGAGTGAGTGGTTTCAACTTAAATGAAGACAGGTGAAGGAAAAGATTATCAATTAATACGATTGGGTTCCTTTCTCCGTCAACGGAGACTCATTTATTGACTTGTTCGCTTCAAAGTACATCTAATTAACGGGAACTAACAAAAGGACCACCTTCGCCATTTCAACTCACAACCATTTCAATCTCAAACCCATAATCGGCCTGTTAATAGACAAGCTCGCGTGTGTGTGTGTGTGTGTGTGTGTATGATCTTTAGGAGATATCAAATTATTAAATATCATATGTATTCTCTTTGATCAAGATGTTATATATAGGTTTCTTTGTTTATGCTAGCTAAACAATTACTAAGTAGATCAAACTCTTCATCTGTCCCATGTGGCCTCATACATGATACACCATGGTATATAAAAGGGTGTATTTTTGCTTTGTACAGAGTCAACGAAAAAAATTACTAAATGTGAGTAAGACCAACAAAAATTTGCAGTATGTAATAATATCAAATGATTGAAAACATTTATTGTGGAATAATACATGGCATAGCAGAATAATATTTAATTCACAATAACAATTGACGGTCACAACGTCCATAATAGTACGACGCAATAGAGGAGCTGTATAGCGGTAAGACAAAATAGGCGTTTCACTATTACACAACGGTCAAAAGATTAGCAATTCAAAACAAACACGGAATAAAATACAAATTTATCAATGGCGACGTTACTCTATAAAAGCCAAACATGCATTCTCTCTAATTCCGTTGGAGTTTCATTTTCTTCTTCCGGAAGCCTTTTTCCCGCCTTTTCTAGCTAGCTTTTCTTCACCCATCAATCAACGTATATATATAAATTCAATCTCTCATTTATATGTGGAGTATTAGTGGTTCTTGATTAAATTTTGTTAGCTTTGGTTTCAAATATGTTTCTTAAGAAATTAATCTTGATTTTAAAAACGGAAGAGCTGGCTAGGGATCATATCGGTTTGAAGGTTTAAAGTGGCTTCCGAATGATCTGGCTTTAGGAGTTAATTTAGTACAAATAACTTTTTAATTCATGTTGTGGTTACTAATACGAGGGTAGAATATAAAGTACTAGTGATGTTTTAAGCAATGAGGTAGTTTTCTATTATGTTGACTCATATGAATAATCTAGACTTCGTGATTCTAATGCGGAATTACAATTCACGGTTTTTAAAATCTGTCGTATATTTTTGAGTATCTTCCCACATGTAGCAATAAAACGGATTCGCTTCGTTGCAAATTTTATTTCTTTATCTTTTGATTGCATGTACCAACTATATACAACTACACAAAAATCACTGCTTAGAGCTACTTGTTAAATAATAATGCTAATGTCGTTATTTATTACTATCTATTTACCATTGACGCCTCAAACAAAATTATATTCATATAAGAGCATGTGCATTGGTAACACCTATCTTAAACTTTTTTAAATTAAATTTTATGCACTTTTGGTTTTAAGACACACTTATAAATATTTGTTTGTTTTCATCTCATCCAATAGAGACACCTACTTAGTGTCTTTAAAAAGAAAATATATTTTGATCAATTTCTTTTACCAATTGTTGCTATACGATCCTACAGTTTGACGAAGAAAACTCAGTACCGATTCATAACTTATGTCGTGTCTTGAGCAGCCATTCTTTCGCAAACATTTGACAGAGATTTGAGATTGCATCGTATAAGAGCTTCCACGAAGTATCAAGTCTCGTCTTTTGTGTTTCCTTCTGGTACATCAACCACGAATAGATGAAAACAAATCAGATTATTATGCAAGAACAAAAGATGAAAACAAATCAGCTTATTCTCTCAAAATTTATCATTTGAGGAAGTTCACTAAAATCCATCAAAAACAGGGCCAATTAATTGGGCATTGAAGTGTCCCAAAAGCTAGTTACTTGGGCATATATAAGGCCAAGCTCTATCAAAAACAGCAATCAACTCGAAGCTTAGTTCATCGAAAAGGCAGCTACTTGGAGGGCATAAGGTACTTACTCTAGCTCTAACAAAATCAGTGTTCAAGTCAAAAGTGTTGTTTACTGAAAGATGCTATAGGAAACACTACTAGAGCATAACTTGTTACTAATGTTTCGAGCAAATGAGTTTTTCGACATGGAAGTGAAGAAAAAGGGTAAAACCTTGAGCCTGTGATCACCACCAACGATTTTGATACCAAGAATAGTTCATTATCATCCAAAAGCCCTAATCTCTCTGTGATTGTAGTAGCTGGAAGTCCAGATTTAACATCAACCTCTCTAACACTTGCAATTCCAATCTCACCTTTCATCACACACCTACTCACAAAAGGCGTATACTTTTGTGGTTGATCAAATCTCCTCACAAGAAATATTCAAATTCCAATATCAGTTTCAAATTTTGAAATATCTTCGTATTAAGTTGCAGAACATGAACAAAAACGAATCAATAATTCCACTAAAATCAAAACAATTCTGAATCAACCAGGAATCGAGCTCCAATCCATAAGAAAATCTGATAATATTCGTGTTGAGTTGTAGAACATGAACAAAGACGAATCGAAAAGCTTCTATATTCCACTAAAATCAGAATTAGCACGAAATCAATCATCAACCAGAAATCAAACTCTAATCGCATAAAACCAGAAGATTAAACACAAAAGCCAGTGACGACGACTTACGAGATGAATAGAAGCTTTGATATGCTTAACGAGAACGGAAGAACACTGATCCTACTTAAGAACGTGTTTATGATTCAATCGAATCTGGCCTATTTCCGAGTGATTTCTCCTCTCAAAACGGAAGCTGAGAACAAAATCGAGTGATTCGCTGGAGAAACCAGAGAGAGAGAGAGAGAGAGAGGAAGAAAGAGACCAAAAGTAAGCTTTTTTTTTCAACATCCACTCACCTTGCGCCACGTCGACGGGTCTGAAGTGTAATTAAACGGTCTGGATCTGTTTTTATTTGTTTTAATTATATTTTAGGAATGATTATACCCATTCTTAGACACTCTTGGATGTGCAATATACATGCTCACATACTAAATTATTTATAAGATTATCTCATGAAATTAATTAATGAAATGTGATTTGTTGTACATATGGCTCTGGTCGGAACCACCCCAGTTTACCAACGCATATTTGTTTGGTGCCATGTGTAGTGTTTCTATTGGATGGCCAGCTTTTAATGGCAACGTCATTGTCATTTTTCACACAAGTTGTTGGGTGTATGTTAATCATAGTTTTCATTTTTATTTTTTTTAAAAAGTGTTAATTGTTATAAAAAGAATGGTATAATTTATCATTTCGATAAATATTAATAAGAACAAAATATTATACCCGGTAAAGAATGAGATATTGATGAAAATAAGATTGAGAGAGAATGAATGATTTGCTATTTCTTCTTGTTGAAGTTATAAATTGTGTGTATTTACAAATGAAGGAAATGCATCATTTATATAGAAGATGAAAAGCATAAGTTAGTGTTTGGGAGTAGGTAAATGGGCTCCATATAGTGGAATGCATATAGTGAAATGCATTATTATAACACTCCCCCTTGGAGACCAGTTTTACTATGTTTCTTGACTCGTGTCTTTAGTTGCCTCGTTAAAAACCTTTCTAGGAAAAACCCATTGGGAAAAACCTTAGAAGGGCAAAAAGAGTGCAACTAGCATGCTCCCCCTCGAGTGATCAAGTTTATAGATTTCGCTGATGGCGCATTTCAATGTCATATATATGCTTCTTGAACACCGAGGTAGGTAGTGATTTCGTGAAGAGATCTGCAGCATTGTCGCATGATCGGACATATCTTACTTCAATGTCTTTATTCTTCTCAAGCTCTTGGGTGTATGAGAAGAACTTTGGAGGGATATGTTTGGTTCTATCACTTTTAATATATCATTCCTTTGTTTGGGCGACGCATGCGGCATTATCTTCATATAATATTGTCGGCTCCATATTTACAAGTAATCCACTGCATGATCGAATGTGTTGATATATTGACCTTAGCCATACACATTCTCTACTTGCTTCATGGAGTGCGATAAGCTCAGCATGATTTGAGGAAGTAGCTACAAGCGTTTGCTTCTGGGAACGCCAGGATATAGCGGTGCCTCCGACCGTGAAAACGTATCCTGTTTGTGATCTCGCTTTGTGCGGATCTGACAAATATCCTGCATCTGCAAAACCAACCATTTGGCTATTTGGATTTTTAGGGTAAAACAATCCTAAATCAATCGTCCCTTGAAGATATCGGAAAATATGTTTAATCCCATTCCAATGTCTTCGTGTAGGGGACGAGCTAAATCTTGCCAAAAGATTAACAGCAAATGATATATCAGGCCGAGTACAATTCGCAAGATACATGAGGGCTCCGATTGCACTTAGGTACGGTACTTCAGGACCAAGTATCTCTTCATTTTCTTCATGTGGTCGAAATGGATCATTTTCGACATTTAGTGATCTAACGACCATGGGGGTACTCAATGGATTTGCCTTATCCATATTAAATCGTTTTAGCACTCTTTTGGTATATGTAGATTGATGTACAAATATACCCTTTTGAGAGTGCTCAATTTGTAAACCAAGGCAGTACTTTGTCTGTCCGAGATCTTTCATTTCAAATTCCCCTTTTAAATATTTTGAGGCTTTCTGTATTTTTTCATGAGTTCCAATTATATTTAGATCATCAACATAGACCGCAATAATCACAAATCATGATGTTGTTTTCTTGATGAAAACACATGGGCATATTGGATTGTTCACGTATCCTTCTTTTGTTAAATGCTCACTGAGACGATTATACCACATACGTCCAAATTGCTTTAGTCCATATAATGATCTTTGCAATTTGATTGCACATAATTCTTTGGGTTTGGAACTTAATGCTTCTGGCATTTTAAATCCATCAGGGATTCTCATGTAGATATCCGTATCTAATGATCCATACAGATAAGCAGTAACAACATCCATGAGACGCATCTCTAGATTTTCGCAAGCGGCTAGACTCATCAGGAATCTAAACGTTATTGCATCCATGACAGGAGAATAGGTTTCCTCATAATCTATCCCAGGTCTTTGAGAAAAACCTTGAGCCACAAGACGAGCTTTATATCTCGTAATCTCATTATCCTCGTTTCGTTTCCGAACGAAAAC
The DNA here is from genome assembly GCA_964056655.1 of Arabis hirsuta. Taxonomy (NCBI): domain Eukaryota; kingdom Viridiplantae; phylum Streptophyta; class Magnoliopsida; order Brassicales; family Brassicaceae; genus Arabis; species Arabis hirsuta. The sequence goes on from OZ053307.1 coordinate 380,428, forward strand.
CCATTTATGTCCAACCGGTCTTACATCTACAGGTGTAAGTACAATCGGCCCGAATACACTTCGTTTGTTTAACGAATCAAGTTCGGTTTGAATGGCTTCTTTCCATTTTCTCCAGTCATCCCTCTTTTTACATTCATATACGGACTGAGGTTCTGGATCTTCGTTTTCTTCATTTATCTCTTTTGACACAAGATATGAGAAAACGTCATCCACAATAACCATCTCATTTCGATTCCAAACTTTTCCATTATGAATATAGTTGATAGAGGTCTCATGGTTTTCTTTAGATTCATGATGTTCCACATCTTCATTCGTTTCTTGATGTGATTCTTCCAAAGTATTTTCAGCTACTCTGGGAACATCAACCTTTTCAATTTCCCTTTTCTTCCTAGGGTTTTTATCTTTAGAACCAACAGGTCTTCCACGCTTCAGGCGTGTCCTAGATTCTTGTGTATCATCTGCTCTTCCAGATTCTGTAGGAATCTCAATTCGAGCAGGAACATTTGCAGCTGGAATTTGTGACTTAGTTACTGTCTTAGTATCTGCAAAAGCATCTGGTAACTGATTCGCTATACTCTGCAAATGCATAATTCGTCGAACTTCCAGTTCAGACTGTTTCGTAGGAGGATCGAGATGTAATAAAGATGGCACACTCCACCTTATATCTTTTCCTACTTGTTTGTTTCCTCCCCCTAGAACTGGGAATTCTTTTTCATCAAAATGGCAGTCGGCAAACCGTGCCGTAAAGACATCACCAGTTTGAGGTTCTAAGTATCTTATAATAGATGGTGAATCATAGCCAACATATATCCCTAACCTTCTTTGTGGTCCCATCTTTGTACGTAGTGGGGGTGCTACAGGCACATACACCGCACAACCAAAAACCCTTAGATGAGAAATATTTGGTTCATGACCAAATACTAGTTGTAATGGGGAATACTTATGATATGCACTTGGTCTTACTCGGATAAGTGCTGCAGCATGTAAAATTGCATGCCCCCATACACTAGGTGGGAGTTTTGATCTCATGATCAACGGTCTTGCAATTAATTGCAGACGTTTAATTAATGATTCAGCCAAACCATTTTGTGTATGAACATGGGCTACAGGATGTTCAACTTCTATTCCCGTTACCATACAATAATCATTGAAGGCTTGGGATGTGAATTCACCAGCGTTGTCTAGTCTAACTCTTTTAATTGGATAATCAGAAAACTTAGCCTTTAGTTTGATTATCTGAGTTAGAAATCTCGCAAATGCCATATTTCGAGATGATAATAGACAAACATGTGACCATCTGCTGGATGCATCAATTAACACCATAAAATAGTGGAATGGTCCACATGATGGATGTATTGGTCCACATATATCGCCTTGAATCCGTTCAAGAAATTTTGGTGATTCTTTATCAACCTTTGTTGGAGATGGCCTTATGATCAATTTTCCAAGAGAACATGCAACACATGTCTTTCCATTCCCCTGATATACCTCCTGGGTTTTCAGTGGGTGACCATGTGAATTCTCTATGATCTTTCGCATCATTGAAATGCCTGGATGACCAAGGCGATCATGCCATAATGTGAAATCTTCTGGATTTCTTTTAACCACTAGATGTGATTCGATTGCATTTATATGAGTATAATGCAGTCCTGAAAGAAGTTTTGGAAATTTTTCCAATATAAGCCTTTTTCCAGATTTATCGGAAGTTACATACATATACTTTTTTCCATTTTCAGTCGCAGACTGAGTATCATATCCTTGAAGGTATATGTCTTTGAAACTCAACAAATTCCTTTTAGAATTCGGAGAAAATAAGGCATTTCTTATGGAAAACTTTGTTCCATTTGGCAACATAAAGTTGGCTTTACCAGTTCCTTCAATCAAGTCTGCAGGACCTGATATTGTATTCACAACGATTTTCGTTGGTTTTAAATCAGTGAAATATTTTCTATGTCTCAGAATAGTGTGCGTTGTTCCACTATCTAGTATACATATTTCTCTAATATTTCCTTTAGATATCATTCCGTTTGTTTTGCTTTCCATTTCCTGTGATCAAGATAGACACCAATAAAAGAAGAATAAATTTTATTCATTAAAAGAAAAATACACAATGATTATATATTAAATTGTTGTTAAAAAAAACAACATTATTTTTTTCAAACAACGGAAAAGCATAATATTATACATGGCATAAACAGAGACTATACAGTAGTCTCATTACAAGCATCTTGATTATCCGCAAGGTCTGTCATTTCGGCATCATCATCAAAGTCCGAAGCGTTAAGGTATGTATCACCTTCAGGGTGTTCCATAAGATTAACTTCCTTTCCTTTGCCTTTAACTGACTCTTGGTACAATTTGCAAAGGTGCAAAGGAGTACGACACACTTTGGACCAATGGCCTTTACATCCGCATCTGTAACAAACACCTTCACGCTTCTGGGTGAAATTGTCTTTCTTTTCTTTCCCTTTGAGATTTTGTTCAGACCGGACCCATTTAAATGACCGTCCTTTTGGATTATAATTTCTCCCACGGCCACGATTAAATCGACCACCACGACCCCGGTTGGTTTGATTTCCTCTCCCCGGATACCTCACATCCGTTTGTCCACGATTTTTTCCATCCATTGCGTTCACTTCAGGGACAGCAATTGTTCCTACAGGTCGAGCGTTATGATTTTTGATGAGAAGCTCATTATTCTTCTCAGCCAACATTAGAGCCACAATCAACTCAGAAAACCTCTTGTATTTACAGTTCCTGTATTGTTCAGCAAGAACAAAATGTTCCTTATGGAATGTTAGGTAAGTTTTCTCGAGCATTTCCTCTTCGCTCACATTCTTACCACAATATTCCAATCGGGACACAATTCTTAACATGGCGGAATTATAATTATCCACCTTGTCAAAATCAAGGAACCTTAAATTTGCCCACTCATCAAGAGCATGTGGGAGAGTTATTGCCCTTTGGTTGTCAAACCTTTCTTTAAGAGCTTTCCACAGCTCTACAGGGTCTTTTGTATTCGCATAATCATGCGTTAGATTTTCATCTAGATGTTTTCTCAGAAAAATTACCGCCCTTGCCTTTGCAGGGGCAGTCGATTCTTTTTCTTCTTTAATAGTATCTAATAGAGACTGAGAATCCAGATAAAGTTCAGCATCAGTGGACCATGCTATGTAATTTTCACCAGTGACTCTGAGAGCTGGGATCTTAAGCTTTTCGATGTTTGCCATTTGTTTCTAAAAAAATAAAATCGAAAATATTATTATTAGAAATATAACATGATTTTAGAAACCATATACATTAATTAAAATCGCAATTACAAAGAACATTAAAGCATAAACAAGTAAACCGATATTCATGATAAACTCTTCGCGAGTAAATTCTCCGGCGAAGAGACCATAAATCACGGTAAGAAATACACCGATAATAAAAATCAAAAACAAACGAAACATTTTTCTTACAAAATGAGAACTAAAAATATTTTTTGTGAAATTGTTTGGAAGAAGATGAAATGTTTGAGTGATTTTGAAAGAGTGAAATATGAGTGTATTTATAGATGAAAAATACTATTCATAGCCGTTATATAGCCGTTTTAAAGTGAAAAAATTTTAAAAATTATTTTGAAATATTTTCTTTGTGACCGTTAAAATCGGATGAGAAAGAAAAATTATTCTGAAAATATTTGATAATCAATCAGATAAATTTACCAGTTCAAATATTAATTTTAGAAAAAAACTGGTTGAATATTATATATACTAGACATAAAATTAACATAGAAGTAATAACAAGGTTATGGTGAAAAAGTCATCCAAGAGAGAATACTAAATAAATAATTAAAGCAATAGATAAATTTTCAGGGTGGTTGAACCGATCATAAATAATTAAAACAGTAAATAAATAAATTATGGTGTGTAAAACAACCATAAGAATAAATAAATAATCAGGCGGTAAACCGACCATAAATAATTAAAGCAGTAAATAAATAAATTATGGTGTGTAGAACAACCATAATAATAAATAAATAATCAGGCGGTAAACCGACCATAAATAATTAAAGCAGTAAATAAATAAATTATGGTGTGTAGAACAACCATAATAATAAATAAATAATCAGGCGGTAAACCGACCATAAATAATTAAAGCAATAAATAAATAAATTATGGTGTGTGAAACAACCACATGGAATTATTATGGAGGCGGTAGTCCGCACACCAAATGGTACAATAAGTATGCGTATGAAAATTGATCTTTTTAGAGTGATCGTGCTGATAACGTGTTATAAAAAGAATGGTATAATTTATCATTTCGATAAATATTAATAAGAACAAAATATTATACCCGGTAAAGAATGAGATATTGATGAAAATAAGATTGAGAGAGAATGAATGATTTGCTATTTCTTCTTGTTGAAGTTATAAATTGTGTGTATTTACAAATGAAGGAAATGCATCATTTATATAGAAGATGAAAAGCATAAGTTAGTGTTTGGGAGTAGGTAAATGGGCTCCATATAGTGGAATGCATATAGTGAAATGCATTATTATAACATTAATCATATTTTAGGTTGGGATTATTTGTTTTCTATTTATGTTGTTCGAAACAAAAATAAGAGTATCTAAAATAAAGTTAATTGGAGAGAGAAAAAGTGATTTGAGTTTTCTCCCTCTCACGAAACCGGTGAAAGCACCGGCTTCGTGAGAGGGAGATAGATGTTACCTAATAGAGCTTTAACGCTCGACATGGAGTGTAAAAGATATTTCTACGAGAGTTTTTGGTTTGGAGACGATGCGATTTTAGTCGTCTTTTTTAGATCTAGTTTGTGATTTCTTTCATTGGGTTTAGTTTTTTTGGATGAAGTTTTTAGTTGAGGTTTAGTTTGCTAGTTTCTAATCAATTCTGGCTATCTATTTGATTTGAATTTTGCAGTTCAAAGTTGTTCAACGGTGGCTTCACTGAAGCTAACTCGGAACAAATTTGACAAAGAGAATCAAGGAAGGAGAATTATCTAATTAAGAGAATTGTTATCATGTTATCGTAATAGATTGGAAGTCCGGCTGCTATTATGGATTCAGGAACACCTATACGTCTACCTTCGATTCGAAACAAGATCATCTTGGTATCGCTAATGTGTCGTTATCGATTATTATCCTCATTTGATTTATGGTGTGGAAATGACCATTAGTTTCTCTTTGTATCTTATTGTTGAAATTCTTCGTTGATGTAATTTGTTTCAAATCAGTTTCAATGAAATAAAGTGTTAAAAAAAAAAAGTTAATTGATCTGCTATAAATTCTTTTATTGTTTCTCATTATACTTTTACATTGAAATTGAACAATTGGACCAAACACTTTGGTTCTTAAGGACTTAGAACAAAATACTTCAATTTTCTCTTCTTTATCCTATTTAACTTTCCTTGCTCCTTAAAATACTTGTAATAAAGCAGCAAATAACTCGGATTGAAGACATTTTGATGCAAGATCAACAAGATTAGTTTGCCAAATGAGACGAAACGTTGGCTAGCTAGCTGGTTGCGTCAACATAAAAAACAATTAAAAATGATCATTATCAGCCTCAATAATTTTTTGCCTTCCAGTGACCTTTGCAATTTGCAATTTAAAAAATGGGCATATGATACAGAAAGGCCCAATACTAAAACCGACTAAAAACAAGGGTTTCCAGTGAACACGCGCTTTATATATAGACATTAGAATTTAGGACAAAAGGTGAATACCGTGCGCAGAAGACAACGAAAAAAAGGCGGCTTGGCTTGGTCGTCATGGGTCGTGTGATTAGGGCACAACGTAAAGGTGTTGCTGGTTACAAAATAAAATAAATATCGATAACATGTGTTTTGAAGTTTCTTTTGGTTGGTTAATGGATTGGGAATAACGAAAAGAGTTAAGTGGGAGTAGGGAAATGAACATGTGACCATAGAAAAGCAAAATACATTTATCAGTTGTTCAATCTTTTTACATTTTAACCACGTTCAAATCAATTTCTTTCTTATGGGGTTTCACTTTTCTTATTGTCCTTCCCAGGAGAATGAACGGTAGAAAGCTCGAGGGTATGTCTCGCTTAGAGCTGCTCCAACTTGAACTTCAAGTGAAGTTTGAACAAAGTACGCACCAAATATTTTTCTAGAAGTTTGAACCATTAGATGCAAAGAGTACAAAGCTGAAAACGTTTTTAAAGATAAATTCGGAGATGAAGATGAGTATGTTCCTTTAAGTCAAGTTTTTCTAGCTGAAAACGTTTCTAAAGATAAATTCGGAGAATTGATCAGTGAAGATTCAGATTTAGAGGATCCCTCTACTCATAGTTGTTACGACGAGGTGATGTATAGTGCGTTGAGGGCTGCGAAAGACCTTGAAGGCGTACCACAAGCAACCAAGGAGGAATTAACAAGAGATTACAACTGCAACACAAGAGGGCCCGTTTCTTCCACTGAAAAGAAGTATGGCGGCATAACTGGTGTTTTTCGGTATGACACTTTAGAAGATGCTTTGGAGCGGTTAAAAACGCATCCAGTTGCAGCATCCTTATCTTGTTTTGGTGATTGGGAGGAAGAGGATATAATTACTGGGGAAGGGAGATTCAAGGGTGTACATGAAGTCCTCATGTTAGATTGCAGACTTTATAAAGGAACCGTGGTTGTGAGATGCAAATCGAGTAATGGTAGAGACATTGGTCATGATGGATACCTTTATGTCTCTCTGGAAGTAATGTTTACCAGAGTTGGCGGCACAAGAATGGTGGCTTTTTCGTGTCCTAAAAAGCCATAGTATCTTCTCTCTGAGTTTTTCTCGATAGACATGCGTATGGGTGCAAATTCACACTTTCAACAAACCGAAGAACAGAGAAAGAAAAATCTCAAATTTAAGATCAATTTTGAAAAGGAGGCGAAAGATCTCAAAGATGGATCTCGAAGCGCGATGTGTACTTCTGGTTCTTCTAGATATTTAGGTCAAACTTCAGGGATGGATGGAGCTGAGTTCGCCACAAAAGACTTTACATCCAAGTGTATTAGGCCTAAAGGTAGCAAGTAGGAAGTAAAATGTCTTTATTTTGGACTATAATATATGCTTTGCTTACAATAAATTCATTAAAGAAAAATCCAAAAGTTAACAAAATAAAACAACCATTAATTACTGATTTGAGTAAATATATGCTTACAAATTTCTGTCCAAATGTTTTTTCTTGGAATAGTATAGAGATCAATCAATTCATGATTAAGCCACCGTAACCTCCGTATTTAAGCAAACGGCGACGCCTTCACCACCAATAACCCCGTTACATTTACCGTTAAATCCACCACACTCTCTCTCTTTCACCACTAAAAGACTCTTGATGGTTCCTTCGAGATCTCTCTTATGCAAATTCACCAAAAGTCCGTTCTTCATAAAAAGCGTCAATGACATTTTCTGCTCCACTTTATGTCCCGGAACCACCGTAAGCCGGTGCCGGAGAAGCACCGCCGCCGCGATCGTCTTCATCTGAAGATACGCCAGATCTTTCCCCAAACAGATCCTTGGTCCAGCATTAAAAGCCACGAACCGGTACTGATCGTGATTGACGAATTTTCCGTCGACCGGAGAAATCCATCTCTCCGGTTTAAATTCCAAACAATTTTCTCCCCAAGTCGATTTCATCCTCCCCGCCGCGTAAATCGAATAACTCACCGACGATCCCGCCGGAACAAAAGTCCCGTCAGGTAAAACGTCGTCGTTCTCCACGTGTTTCGAATCTTCCGGCACCGATGGGTAAAGCCTTAGCGTCTCCGATAACGCCGCCTTCAGGTAAACCAACCGGTCGATCTCGTCGAAACCTAACGGCTCCTCCGTCCAAGACGCTACGTCGACGGTGCCACGTGTCTCGATCAGAACGGAGCAGATCTCTGTGACGATTTTGTCCTCGACGGCTGGATTCAGCGTGACGAGCCAGAAGAACCAGCTCAGCGCGACTGATGACGTGTCACGTCCAGCTAGGATGAAGTTAAGTGCTACGTGTTGGAGAAATTTGTCGCTGTATGATTCTGTCTTCTTCATCATGAAACGCGAGAGGAGATCGTCGTGTCCTTGGGTCCCACTCTCTTGCTGACTCATCAGCTCTTGCTTACGTGTATTTATAACCGTAGCTAAATATCCATCGATTTCTCCTAAGCTTCGGCTCAAGCTGACTTCTAAGCCGATTCCAAGCCATTTCTTCAGCTTCCATAGAAACTTGGGTAAAATAAACCGTTGAAGCGAAGCTTCGGTGGCTCGGTCGAAAGCCGAGGCAAAACCGTTCTCGGGAAGCCCCGGTGCGCAGGTTCTTGTGTCCTTACCAAATGCCAATCCGCAAATGTTGTCGAATGTGAGCCGTAGTATCAAGTCTTGTAGATCAACCGGCTCATTTTTGGCTTGAGCCGATTCAAGAATCGGACAGAACCGGAGCTTAATTCCTCGGTTTACCCATCTACCCATAGCTTGCCGCAACGTCCTGCGATTGACAATACCAAACCGAATCTAAAAGTATTAGTAAACCAACGCGAATTAACGATTTGATTAGATCAAATAAAACGGTTTAATCAACCAATACTGTACATTGGGTTGTTCAATTATGATATTAATGGATTAGGCCATAAGGGTTAACCAATGAATATCAACTTCGATTATAATACGAATGCATGATTAATTTGAGAAACCAAGATTAAATCGATTGGTTTGGCAATTTCGGTATATACCTTGTGGTGAATTCGAGAGCGGCGGTTTTGCGTTGGAAGAGCCAGGTGTCACCATCGGAATTGAAAATACCTTGACCGAGAAAATCGTGGAAGACGGATTGCCACGTAGGACCTTTAGGGTAGTTATCGAACCGGGTCTTGAGCATGTGTTCGAGATTCTTGGGGTCACACGTGACAGTCACGAGACCTTGCTTCTTAGCCAAGAAAGGCACCGCACAGATACAAGTCTGGTAAGTTCCACCGCACGCACGGAGGTTCTCGGTGATCCATTCATGCATCCTATCACGCTGCTCGATCAGACCAGGAAGACTACCCAATACAGGCCAGACACGTGGACCCTTTAGCCACCTTGAGCTCCTCTTGAACCATAGCCAATACGCTGCAACCACCGCCACAAGAAGCATCACATTGGATATTTCCATGTAGCTTTTATTTGAACTAAAGATGAATGTGGTGATTGAGGAGAGACAAGTGATGAAGTTGAGTGCAAATGAAACCGGGAAAATTTATAGGGAGAAAATGAGGAAGAAGGTTCTCTCACTGAATCACAATCTGTCAGTGGTAACTATCAGAATCATTAATGAATCCGCGGTTATCGTTGAGATATATATATATATATTGGTTTATATATATAATGAGAGATTGTTCAGATTTGGAAGTCAAGAAGTGTTTATGCTTTGCTGGTACCTAATTTTGCAGCGAAAGGAATAGTCTCAATTAATGAGATTTCATTAAATGATCATATGTATGTATGTGTATAAGTATAATATATGTATATATATGTTTTTATGTAGCTGTGTGGCGAATTAAATGGGATTAGTTGAGAACATAAGGCACCAAAAAAGATGGTGGGGATTGGGGAAGAAGAAGAAGCAGAAAAAAGTCGTCTATTTTTAAATTTACAAGTTTACGGTTAAAGGTTAACGCATGTTTGGTTTGGTGATGAGATAATGATCTAATCTTTTATCGGTGCAGCTACAAACTGATACTATTTCGGTTTTTGGTTTGGTTTATTACTTTATTTAGTTTTCAGTTTGAGAATACTTGGTCTGTTTTGGAAAATCAAAGAAAATTTAAAACGAAAATAAACTAATAAATTAAATAATTTTTTTTTTTTTTGTCTTGTTGAATAGGTTCAAGTTTGATTGGGTTAATTTGTTTTAAGGTGAGTTATCAATGTACTGGTGCGGTTTTAATTCGTTTTAGTTTGACTCAAAAAACTCTTTTCAAGTACATTTATATACTTAATGATTAAAATAAAATTTGTAAGTAATCTAGGTGAACTCACGATATATGGTTCAGAACAGAGCATTTTTTATTATTTTTGTTTGTATCTTCCAATAATACCTTTTGTATTAAAATAAAACATTTTTGTTTTTTTCCTTTAAGAAAACTTCCTCGTTTTGGGTTATCGGTATTAGGATTTGGTAAGAAACTCGAGACATAGACTTTACTTTAGAAAGACACATCTCATTTTTTTTGCCTTCGAGTTTGTTTTTGTCTTCTCATTAAGCCTACAAGAAACACTTCTTGTGTCACTATTTTGACTTTTTGGATTCTTCTTTAATGCTTTTTCTTGTCTCTTCGATTTTTACCGATGAAAATACTCAAATGTTAACCTAAAAGGAGAATAAAGTGGGACATGGCAGTGGAATAATAAGTTAGAAATGTGACATTGAATGGGATGTAAAAAGTCAAACGGGTTATGCTGACTTATGTTACTATATTGCTCGTAAATAAATGAAATCATTTTTTATCTATAATGAAATCATTATATCGCTTCATATGCACATATCATATATTTTACCTCTATAAATACACAAAAGTATATTCCATTCGTTTTATTTTGTTTTGGAACATATATACAACTTTGTGTGTATGTATATGTCACAAGTCCCGGATATTTGTGTATGCATTACTAGAATAAAGCATATCTAATTTTGTTTGTTACTACTAATTTAACGTGAGCATATACAGAAGACTAAACTTTAAAATAAAGATAAATAAATGTGGATAATTAAGTGCGATAAATCTTTTGTAATGATGGATAAATTATTCTTAAAAAAAATCGAAATGATTTAAAATACAAACAAAAAGAACCTATAGTTTGTGGGTATAGCAAATGGAACATAAAGGTAGGTGTACAGTGGTGAAGAGTAGATGGCTTGCCAACCTAACTAATTTGGAAAATCATTTATCACTCATAATTGACTCTTTATTTTTGTTTGTCTTCATAATCGAAATTACTAAATGCTATAAACGAGCTTGAGCCCCAGAAGAAAAGTACAAACTATATATTTGTTATTTTATGATATTGATGCAGCTTAAAATTCAGAATTACGGATTGATGTATTTCTTTGGATGTTAATCATAAGCCCATGTATTTTTTCGGTCAACATTTCATATATTATGGAAGCCCAACATTTGCAAAATACAGAAGGTAAAATGTGAACCCAATTTCCTAATGAGCATTACAGCGATTAAGCCCAAAACAATTTAAAACATTAAATAAGATTATCATTCAAAACCTAATAACACAGTGTCCTACAAGTGGCTGCAATATTCACCGCCACCAAACTTCAACCGGAGCCAAATGCCGATGAGATTCAACGAGTTTCTCTGAATTTTCTATGAAATCCATCAGAATTCGACACTCACCGATTACCTCTGTAAACTCCTCCAAATCCCATGTAATCATAAATAATTTCGAATTCATATCGAGGTAGATTTAAGCTGTTTATTAATACAGTAGTTATTGTTTTTATTTTTACTAGGGTTTATGGCCTAGTGAGCCAAGTTATGCTACATTTTAGGTTTACAGGCTAACCATTTGTTTATTATTGCAGCCATTTGGTCTAATCCCTGTTTTGGTTGACGGGGATCTTAAGATGTTTGGTAAGTTTTAAACTAACGGATCTCATCAACATTTTTTCCGATTTTATTTTCGGGTGTAATTAATAAAAATTTGTTTTCCTCAGAATCCCGAGCCATATCACTATACATCGCGACTGTTCATAGATCAAGAAGCACACAACTTTTGAATCACAAAAGCTACAAGAAAATGGGGACAGAATGTGGATGTATATCGAATCTTTTGAGTTCGATCCTCCTGCATCGATACTGACTCAGGAGCTAGCCATCAAGCTTTTGGTGGGTCAAAAGCCGGACTATAAGGTCGTGAATGAAACCAAGTTGTTGCTAGAGAAAGTTCTAGATATCTATGAAGAACGACTCAAAAATTCTAGCTTCTTGGCTAGTAACAACTTCACATTGGATGATCTTTTTCACCTTCCTAATATACAATACTTTATGGGCACACCTGCAAAGAGATTGTTTGAAAACCGGCCTAACGTTAACCGGTGGGTGGCTGCAATTACTGCTAGACCGACTTGGAAGAAAACATGTGATGTGAAGGCTTGGTACAGTAAGAAGATGAATGGTTATTGAGAACAGAGAACTTTCTGCGAGAGTGTGCGCGTTTACTTTAAGTTTTTCTGTTTGTTTTTTTTAAGTTTGATGGTATGAATAAAAGACAAATGATATTTAAACAAAAATTTCAATGGAAATGAAAAAATTAATCTCAAGTTTTATGTCGACAAAAAGGAAACAAAAAAGAAAAGAAAATCTCAAGTACTTGGTTAGAATGAAATGGACTCACCGATACAATTTCAACACCCGACAAATAGTGTCGGTCAAACATTGACTAGTAGATAAAAGAGTTTTGGTTGTTATCACGCCATTCATGTCAACACACCTTGCTGTCTTTCACATCTGTACATAAAATGGATGCCGTTTTACGAACAACAAAAACAAATATTCTTTTAAGATTAGCCATAGGCCCATTAACTATTTCTGCAAATTGTTTAGTATAATTCCGAGTTTAACCCATAACTAAGCCCAATTATCAAGTTTTGTTTTGAATAATAACGGCTATAATTTACCACAACGGTAATATTTTACACCGATCAAGCTATAAAAGATCAAGATTTCCTTCCTCGATCTGCAAACTCTAATTTTTTCTTTTTCCATGTCGTCTTCTTCTCTGTTTTTTTTGTCTCTTCTACTTTTAGAAACAGAGTTACGTTGCTTCAAGTCTCAATCACAGGGGTTCGGAGTTTTTGTGGAAATCATGAAACTCAAATCTCGACTCTTCTTCAACTCCAATAAACGGTATAAAATCATCTCCTTCCCTTTTTTTTCGCGTTTGGTTGATGAAATTGCGAAGAAACAAAAATTTAGGGTTTTGTTGCTTCTTTGATCCCAAGGGGTTTAAAAACGTATAGGGTTTTGTGGCCGATCTATTTTTTTTTAGATCTTTCCAGAATTATTTGGTTATAAAGTTTTGTGGAATTTTTCTAACTAAATCTCTTGATTGACATATAGAAATTTGAATGGTGCAGATTGAGTATAGATGATGAGGGAGAAGGAAACATAACGACTCTGATGCAAGATTTGGAATCTGTAGAGGTCAGTTTGAATAATTGTATATATAGATGTAAGAATTTTTTGTATATGTAAAGCGTATGTATAGGTGGTGTATGTGTAGGGTATAGTATGGATCATGTGCCTTAGACTAGAGAACAATTGTTGGAGAACTTTTCACATGATCCAAAATCAAGGAGGAAATTTTTATTGCCATATTAAAAGTAACTTTTGAGTGTTGAATTGCATAACTATGGAAACAGATCGAACATGGCTCCTGTCATTTGCCTAGTCACTTGATCATTAGAGATGCTAGTAGTTTGGTTTTGTCTACATATCGTATTGCATCATCATTCAAGTTCTTTTAGTTTGGCAATAAAAATTTTCTCCACAACTCATAGTTTAGGTGAGGAATTAAGATACTTACTGATGGATTTTAGATTTAGCTAAAGTTATTTAGGAAGGAAGCCGACTTGTTCTTAATAGCAACTTTATATATCTCTGTTTTTGTGTTCTTGGTCGATGGTTTTCAAACCCCCACTAAACGGTCCAAAATCATCTCTTTTCTTTTTATTTTGTATATGTATAGATTTGTATGTGTAGGATGCTGCATGTGTAGTGTATGAATCTTTGTATAGATGATGTATGTTTAGAGAATGGATATAGACTAGAGAACAATTGCTGGAACTCATGTATGTGTAGGGAATGGATGTGAATAGATGTATGTTTATGGACTGGATATAGAGACTAGAGAACAATTGTTCTAACTAAAACCTAGGAGGGAACTTAGATTACCGGATTAAAGAAACTTGGAGTGTTGAATCGCATAACTATGGAAACAGATCGTACATGGCTCCTGTCATTTGACCATTCACTTGATCGTTAGCGATGCTAGTAGCTTGGTTTGTCTTTCATATCGTATTTGCTATCATCACTCTAGTTCTTTTTTAATTTGGCAGTATAAGTTTTCTCCACAAAACATAGAGTTTAGGTGAGGAGTTAAATTTTAGGTGAGGAATTAAGGAGCTTACTGATGGATTGAGATAATAGCTAAAAGTTATTTAGGAAGGAGACATGAATAATCGACTTGTTCTTAATAGAATCTCCTTTCGATGTGTATGCCTCTTTTTTTTTTCTTGGTCCTGTTCTTGTCTGTTTTCTAATTTAGAAACCGAGACACATTGGTCAGAAGATTACAGAGGTTTGAAGTTTCCTCGGCGGCGATCAGTTTGAATTCCGGTCGATGCTTCTCCAATCCGACCACTGCAACTGGACTGATCAGATCTTCTCAAAATTGGGTTTAGACAATTCTCCATGGGCTTTTACGATTGGGCTTCAAATTAGTGTTTCAAAATTTGGTTGTTTTTATTATGTGTTTTGTTATTTAGTAAATTGGGCCTACATAGCTTTGTAAAACTTTGCGTTAGAAAAATCAGTGGTTTCAAATAAATAAATGGATTTTTTTTTGTTTGTGCTAGGAAACAAAATAAACTAAGAAACAAATCCGAGCGTACTTAAATTACAAACCTTGTAGGGTATCAAAGAGACTATACTTAAATTATTTAGTATAAATTATATTTGATGTTATTATTAAAAACAAGACTTTAGACTCAAACTCAATTCCAAACTACCGGTTGAAATGAAAGGTGGTAAGAACCTCGCGTCCATCTCGATAAATCGCAGTAACAATGAATAGCTCTTTGTGCCTATCCATAAAGACATTATGCTAATTCGTCGGCTAGGAACCACAAATATCCTTTCCTTCCCTATTGAGACTTTTTGTCAACCATACAAAGTGAAACCAAAACTTAACCAGTGAGGTAATAACAATGGCTGCTTATGAAAATATAAAGAGAAGCAACACGATTTCTTTATTTACTTTGACACCAAAAAATTACTACGACGTGTGGCATTCTATGGTACATTAGAACAAATAACCAGCACAAAGAACAAGCATGTAATATAAGAAACGAATTTTGGGCTCTTTTTCCATATCCACAAAAAGAAAAAAGAGAGGAATATGGAAAGAAATACCAAATCTGACGAGTGATGACAGTAAGCACAACGATGATAAGAATGCAGCGAGGATATTTAAGATGGAGAGGGCACGGTGATAAGCATGACAGTTATTAGAAAGCAGACTAATGAAGCGCCAGTAAAAAGGTTTAAATAAGTGTTATTCGAGGAAGAGACAAACAAAACAAAATCAACATAAATGAGAATAACAATGAACAAAACTTAATCTTGAAGCAAAAGATCTCTAGATAAATAACTTCTTAGGAATTGTTAAACTTACGGTGGGGACACACAACTATGACGACACAATATCGACAAATTTTCAACAACCAGTTATTGTGTTTTGCAAAACGATTTACAATTGCAGGTTTCGAACGAAACGTTGCTTATCTTCACTGGAATACTCAAGATTTAAATCTTGAGTATGGTTCACATCAATTGTTTTATATTTGTCGTCAAAAGCAAAATCAAAATCAAAATCTACAGAAGAGAGAGAGACATCGAAAGAAATAAAATGGCTAAAGAGAGAGACATCGAAAGAAATACCAAAATCTGGTTCGTTTTTTCCGCCTTGAATAAAACTTCTGATGACTTCATACTCATTCAGCAATCATCATCGTTGTACTCTGTCTCATAACGCCGAGTACCAAAACTCGCAAAATTATGAAACAGAAATTTAATAGATTTTGTGTGTTTGTGAGCGATTAAGATTTAGTTCCAATATATAATAACAAATAGTTACAAGTTTGAAAAATCACAACTCTTGATATGAATCGATGATTCACACACCATACATGTTCGCCATCCCTATTCGCTAATCGATAAACGACTATTAGTCCAGATCGATTTCGACCATTCAATAACTTAAATGAAAATATTAACCGTAGATTATTGTCTCTACAAAAAGGTGATGTCATCATCTTTAACATCAATAGATCGTCACCGTCCAATAAATTCGAAGAACCGTCAGATTGAATTTTTATTTTCCTATAAAAAGATAGTGACGTCATCCATTCCCAAAAACTCCTTTCCTATTATATATATATAGATATTCTTAAAATAAAATTAGTATGCAAACCACTATAACTTTTTACCGACATGTTCACTAATCATATACATACATTTTCCGAGATGAGATCGAAAATCATAAACAAAAATACAGTATATCATAAAATATGTATTTTCAAAGGTTTAGAATTCTGTTTAGTCCAATTTCAAGGAACAAAAATTAAACTAAAAAATATACAAAGAAAGAAACACTTACGAAACAAAGTAGACTTGAAGATATATTATTTTCTTTAAATTCTAGTCAATGACGGAGAGGGTAAACTAAAAAAGATAGAAACCATAAAAAAGAAGGTATACCGAAAATAAGAGCAACCATGTGAGAAATGGAATAGAGGAAGAGAATGAGTATAACCACGCCCCATAGATGACCAACACTCATGAGGCCACCTTCGAAGGGACGTTCAGTGACCTTCTTGAACATGTAGACCCATGCAATCGCACCAGCAATACTCGATACGCAGAATAGAGCCACAAAATACTCGATCATATATAGTCTTTGCGTAAAATAATTGGAATCTTGTAATGTCTTATATACAAGAAGGTTGCAACATTGAAGCCTATCAAGAGCACGCTCATGACAATGTCGTATATACCGTATTTGTTTTGCCTGCATATCCATCCACAAAAACATAGTATATAGGTCTCGAATGTTACTAGGAATGTTAGTAGGAATATTATTTAATTTCTAACAAGAAAAAAATCAGAGTAGAGAAAACTCGTTGATAGGACTCACCACCATGGACGCCGTCGGCTCGGTGATTCCTCGACTGTAGCCGTATTCATAGCTTCGTTTTCTGGTGATATTGAGATGTTGAGATTTTGACAATTTGTTGCTGATGTTGAATAATGAAAACCTTTTCATATCTAAATATAATTCACAGCGGTATCTAAGGGTTTGATAACACCATATATTAACAAAATCTATTCTCTTTTAAACAAAAAAAAATCTATTCTCTTTCTCTCAACCATTCTATAATTAAAAAAGTTATACAACAAAGACCTTGTCCACGATTCATATATATCTCATTTAACAAATATATTAAGGGAATCACAATGATTTTTTTGGCAAAGATTTTATTTATTTTTGATAACTTTATATCCACAAGCCTATTCACAGTTAGTATTTCACAAATGCAATCATTTCTACCAATTATTAGTTAGATAAACCGTTCAATAACGTATAACTACAACAACAAACGCCTATTTCTACCAATTTCAGCAACCGCAAATAAATCCACGATGTGACATATTGCTTCACCTAGTAGATAGGAGACGAATGTTTGACCCAAAAAAAGGATAGGAGACGAATAAATTTGTAAATAATAGTCTGTTTTTTTCTTTTTATTCGGTGAAAGTTCGTAGATATCCTCAAAATGTATCTACTATCTAGGGTCAATTGGCTAAATAACCAACAACAAAAATTTATTTCAAAATCTAACAAAAACCCGTAAATCTAATGGATGAGATTTGACCACATAAAGATATTTGGTTTTAGACCAAACAAAAAAAGGATACAGTATTTGGTGAAATTTCGAAATATTTTTTTGTTTTTGAGTTATCTAGCCAATTAACCCTATGCCACAAGTTAATTTGCAATCCAAACAGATTATCTATCTTTATAAAAAAATAAAAATAAAAAGTCACCAGCTGAAACTGATAGATTCAAACTGAAGATTTTGAGCCGAACCAAAAGAACATATCTTCGCTACTTCTTGCCTCATCTTTCTCGGACCACACACCAGAACTCCCACACTCGAACCCTTTACACCTACTAAAAGCTCTGTTTTTTTCCATCATAAACAGTTAGAAGAACTTTGAAACTTCAAGCATATTATATGAAAATGTTATATATCATCTTAAATAGACTTACTGCTAATGTTAGGTCGTTCTCCATAACGAATGGTGGTGGATTGCGATAGCAACTGCTGCGGCGAGCTCTCGGTCATTAACGGAGGCAAAACGTCAACGTTTTGGTCATTTTTAGTATAATACTTGTGTTTGTTCCACAACACAGCGACCGTAGATGTAGCAATCACGCTAACGGATATTGCTAGAAGGTAAATGACCGATTTATAAGCTGAGGTGTACTTTCTGGAGCTTTGATCGATTGGGTTAATGTGGTATCTCGTGATGATTCCGATGATGGTAATGAAGATCTTGAATGAAGAAGAGAGGATGGTGGCGAGATAGAGCCAAGAGTTAGGTCCAAGGATTGGTGAGATGGGTTGGTCTGAGATGTTTGGTTTGAAACATAGGGTCTTGATGATATTTTTATTGCGAGTTGATCCTTTCTCTCGGGTGACAAAGGCTTTGATCTGGATATCTACAAGGGAGGCGATGTCGGTGGTTAGACCGGAGATTGGTAGAATTAGGTCGAGCATGGAGAGGTCGGAAGAGTTCTTGAACGCGCAGATCAGAGTCATTTTGGGGATTTTGCAAGTGGTCGTTGAGGCCATGTAGAATAAGTCGCGGATTATGGAGATGAACGGTGTAATCCCACTGCCTCCACTCACCATCACCAGAGATTCATGTCTGATTAGTAGAAAAAAATCAGAGAGTTCAATGGTTACTTGAAATGCAAGAAACCAAAACAGAGGGTTAATGGTGCTTGTTACGCGAGAAAACAAATCTTTTTTGAAATTACCTTAAGAAATCCGTCGAAGCAGGGCCGTACGGTCCTTCAACGGAAACAGCGAGGCGGTCAATCTTATTAGAAGAAAGCACCTCGTAAAGCTTGGTAGACCATTTGCCTTGGCTCTTGATCATGACACTTAGCATCTCTGGTTCGAGTTTGCTACTCGAGGTTATCGTAAATGGATGCCACTGAAGCTTCGAAATACTCGGTATGTTCACAAAAAGAGTGCTTGTCGGGGTAAACATCAACACTGCAATAACATTTTAGCATTTGAATCATACTTCAATTGAAGAAGAATAAAACAGAGTGATCATAGTTTAAACTTACTAGGGCTTTTAGAGAAATTGAGCTCGACGGTGGCAGATGGAAGAACACGAGCCGAAACTAGCTTGACATTGTTGCGTGACTGGAGAAACCTCAAGAAACGATCGACGATGAAAATGTAGAAACCAGGAAAAGGGATCAACGCGTGAGAGATGCCAACGTGGAAGACAAAGAAGAGCATGAAGACAATGTAGAGATAGTGAGTGTAGAAGAAGACTTCGAAGAATCTCCTTCTTATGGTCGGATATGTGGTGGCCCACATCGCAAGTCCGGCCAGTAGAGCAATCTCTCCTGCTAAATTCGAGATTCCGGTCCTATCCCACTCCAACATCTATTCACACCAACAAATTAGATGTGACCATAGAAATCAAACGAAGATTATCTAAACCAAAACAAACCGATTCCATTATTCCGTACCATACACGCTATAAATCAAAATCGAAATTAATGTAACTTAAAAAGACTAGCTTGAATAGACCAAAATTTTATACTTTTACTACATGTGTGATGTGAATACATTCAGAGTAAAAAAAAAAAAAAAATCTATCCAAAAACGAATTAACCAAAATTTGCCAAACTAAACCAAACCAAAAAAATTGGTTTATATATAGAAGCCAATTGAAGACTAACCTGAGAGATTTGATTTGTGGAAATCCAGTAAATAAAGTAGCAAAGACCGTGACTGGTGAATAAGGTCATGGCCAAGTGACCGAGCCATATATGGTACTTGATGCTTGACTCTGAAGTAAGCCCAATTGCAGCCAGCAACGACGAGCCACGCGCCACCGGATAGAACAAGAACGCCAAGCATATGTTCCCGGCTAAACCTAACCGTACCGCTATTGAATCGAGTCTCGCTTGCCATCTTGTCATAAACACACACAAAAACCAAACTTTTTTGTCATGTAGCTTATTAGCTAATAATAATGCATGATTTGTTTACAAAAATGCCAAATTGCTGAGGATATGATATGAGTGATTCAGAGAATTATGGGTCAATCAGATTTATTTATTTATTTGAGTTTTCTGTTAAAGTTTGACTAAAGTTACACCTATAATCCATTCAATAAAAAATTCCATTATATCACAATATTATATAAGAAAACATTTTTGCAAATAGTCATTCAATTAGCTAGTAAGCAAACCTACTGAATAAATCTACATGATCACTGTAACACTTATATTTTTGCGATGTATACAAAACAATTACGCTAATGACAAAAAAAAAAAAAAAATCGGTGTAGAAAACTTACAAGTTATCTCCATGGATTGATGCTGATTGAGGAGTGATGGAGACAAGAGCATTGTAAAAGTAATTGGTTAAGCTCCAAAGAAGAAGAGCCATGAACATGGTCAAGAACATAACCTCAGTTACTGTCACTATTCCTAATGGTCCCTTCACTAACATTGGTCTTCTCAATGCACCAAACTTATCTCTCTTCTTCCTCTCCATCCCACTTAAAATTTACAGAAAAGAAACAATATGAAATTAATTAAATTAATAAAAAATTGTAACTAAAGAATAATAATTAAGTATGCAATTACCTATCAAATTGGCCAAGACTCTTTTGTTTCAAGTGAAGGTAGATACATCCCAGACAAGCCAGTAGAATCATTGGGAACATGTAAATCAAAAGATTCACTCCTGATAAAAGAAAACCAGTAGTATATATTCGTATAAAACTAATTGAAAATTAGATGAGATAAAAAGAAGTGAATTTACCTGGTCTTCCAAAATAAATCGATTCGCCGAGCTTGTCACGCATAGGTGTTAACCAGAGTTTCTTGTAAGTAGAAGTTGGCATCATGATCCAAAACACCATAGTCCCAATCAAAATCATCATCATTAAGAGCTTAATCGCCATCTTAATCACTTCCTTACTCATCTCTCCCAATCCCATATTACAAGAGATATGAGATTCCAAAAAATAATAAGAAAAGATCAGAGCGAAATGGATTTTGCAATGAATATTACAAAACCTATATATATACTATTGTCTTTCTTCCGTAAATACAAAACCTATATATATTTAGTTTTCCCAAAGCATGTGGTAGATTAGTGGTGAGCACCGATCAAAAGGAGGAAGTACGCGTCCTAGTTTGAAATTACATTTTCTCTTTCTTTTTAGAGCTGACTTACAAAATGGGCCTAACTCGTGGAAGAGTCTAACGTGTGTAATTTTCGTGATTTGATTTAAATATAATAATGATAAGTTATATCATATTAAATTTCATTTGATTTCTTACCATATTAAAAACAAAACAAAAAAATCTGTATTAGATTTCATTTTATTTTTATTATATTAGTCTATTTAAATTTTAAAAAAACAATAAGTAGAATTATATTAAATTTCATTTAATTTATTATCATATTAATATATAAAATATATTATCATTTGTATAGTAGTGTTTCATTTGATTCCATATTAGTTTATTTAAAAATAATAGTAATTGTATTTAAAATAATAGTTTATATTAGATTTCATATGATTTCTCATCCTACGGGCTACGGCTACGACAAAAACAAAGATGGACTGTAAATTCGCCATAACGAATTATCGCCACATTTCTCCACGTAAGATACATCGAACACGTTAGATTCATAAATTATACATCGGAAAAAGAGAAGAAAAAGGTGACGCAAATTTTTTGGGGTTATTAGCAAATAATGGAAAGTTGAATAATTGAGGTTTCAGTTCCTCTGGAGTGTGGCTTTTGTACGCGCATGTGTGTCCATGGACCAATCTTCGCGTGCCCAACAAATTCTCAGTCACAAAAGCTAATATATTTTTTTGCCCCACTTCACAAACTAAATATAGATACAGATATATCTACTCCTTTATTTTTCCTTCGATTTTATTCCTTTTAGTAATTAGTCAATCATTGGGAAAATCTCACGCAAATAATTTTTAAAAGGAAGAAGATAATCTTGTGTATCTTTCCTTTCATCGAGGTCGGTTTAGGATCCACATTTCGGTTCTATTTTGGTTTAGACACGAATTTCGGTTTGGTTTTACGAAATTCAATTCAAGATGATTTTGGTTTGATTGTTTTAGAATTTGCCTCGGTTTTGATTCGAACCAAATCTGGGTTGGTTGTGTTCTGAACCAAATCATCTACTTGTATTGAAACTTTAATGTTAATAAGTGATGGTTAGGTTTCGGTTTTGTGAAGAATAATTTAAATAAAAAAACAAAAAAACAGTATTAAGTCAAATCCGTTTCAACGGTAGAAATTTCTCAACGGTCACTTTTACAACAGTAAAAAAATAGCCGTTGCAACTAAAATTTGAAGTTGCTTATAAAAGAGACAAAGAATTCTTCATTTGTTTTCAATCTTTTAAGTTTATTTTTTTCTCTCTCTCAGTTTCTTTGTGATAATCTCCAAATCATAAAGTTTCTTCAGATCGAAAATCTGATACAAACTTTTTCTTCTCTTCCTACCGTAATCAAGAAGCAAAGAGGTGGATCCATACTTTACTTTGGTTATACAACTCGACAACTGTGCAATGGAAGGTATATACACAATTGTAATCAAACCAACTTCATTTGTCACATTAGTTTTATTTCGTTATTTAACTTAAATGTGTAATATTTTTTGAAGGAATTGGGTGAAGAAGAGAAGCAAATTTATAACAAGTAAACTGCAATATTGATGGAAGCATACCAAAAGGAACTTGAAGATTACAACAATAAGAGTGCGGCTACGACCTCTGGCTAAATAAAAAATCTCTCTTAGAATAAAGGTATGATGTTTCTTTTTTCTGTAACGAATCATCTTAATGTTATATTCTTGTTAATCACCATCGTTTTTGAAATTACACTTAGGATCCGTAATGTTTAGTTTTTAGAATTTCGTAATAAGAAAAGAGATTATGTAATTTCATCTCTTGTTCGTGTATATGTTTGAGCAATAATTAGGGTTAATCATTGTTTTTGTAACAATTTTCTTTTTTGGTTTGTTCTATAAATATTCAATTTGTGTTTATAGTCAAAAATAGAGTACTATGTTCTTTCGGTTTAAATTTTCAAGTGCAAATTGTCCAATCTACTTAATCAACTTTTTGTTTTTTTCTTTGTCTTTAAAGGTGGCGTATCTACTGTGAAGAGCATGGTTTAAGGCTCTCCTTAAACGGGTATTTGTATGATTTTATACTTTTAGATTGTTGGATTAATCAACAAACTTGATTGTTAAAATGCATAATTGTGAGGAAAACCGACCGAATTTTGATATCCCATCTTTTGATTAGTTTCAATTGATCGTTAGAGGTATCATAAGTTTAACTTGTTTTTTCACCTTAATGTACAAACGCATTCAAGTTTATGATTAATTTGACAATTGAAAGAGCTTAAAGCATTACAAATACCATTCATTGTATAGTTTTAAAATGTTGGATTAATCAACAAACTTGAATGCTACATACATAATTGTGAAACCGACCGAATTTTGATATCCCGCCTTTTGATTGGTATCAATTGACCGGTAGAGGTATCATAAGTTCAACTTGATTTTTCACTTTGATGTACGTTTAACGATTAACATTCAAATTTGTGATTAATTTAATATTTTTATTATATTGTTGTAATATTTAAAAATCTTGAATGTAAATAATGCATGTATTTGACTATATAATGTATATTTTTGTTTACACGAATTTTGAAATTTAATCGATTTGGACAAAGTATTTGAACGGTTTAGTTTTGCATACTTTTTATATTTGAAAAAATGCCCAAATTAATTATTTTTTACAAAACAATCGCTGAACTACAAAAATTGGGAGTTTTTACCCAAAACCCGTCTATTTTCTATTTAATTTAATTAGTGACATGTCAATTTAAAAGAGTTTTTATTATTCGATTTCCACGTAACTTATTCTTCTTCATACCAGTAATTAATTTGGTATGTTGTGCCATCTGCAAGGCTGCAACTGCAAGATGGCATTGAACACATGATTCAATCTAGGATTTCGATGGCTATTATATTTAGGAGCTAAAATTTAAAGAGATATAACCATATATTACGACCCAAAATGGTTTTTATTATATTTCAGCATTTACAATTTACAAAAGCTCCCGAATTTGTAACATAAAGAAATGTAAAGATCATTACAAACAAAAGGATAGCGACACTTTAGGGAAGGCTTTTTCACACTAAAGATTCCTCGAGTAGAAAAACAAAAACCGGAAAAAGTCAAATGTATCAAGCACACAAAGATAGGTCATATCACAGGCCCACCTTACTAACTTGCAACTCAAGTAACAAATGAAAAACAGTGTGTTATATATATAATAAGCAATCACCAACTGAAACTGATAGATTCAAAATGAAGATTCTTAGCCAAACCAGAGGAGCATATCTCTGCGACGTTTTGTCTCATCTTCTTAGGACCACACACAAGAACTCCCACGCTCGAACCTTCAACCTCGAGTAGAAGCTCTGCTCATATAAACCAGCAAGAAGCCAATTAATTTTTTTTTTTAAACTTATATATAGAAAAATAAAGAAAGAAGGTTATGTATATATTACTCTTGAGATTAGATCTTTCTCCGAAATGAATGTTGGTGCATTTCACAAGCGATTCTTGTGGCGAGCTTTCTATTTCCCTCGAGGAATTGTAGCCCCATGAGGTAGGAGAAGACGTTGGTGATGGAACGTCGACGTTTTGGATCTGTTAGTTTTCGACGTTACCATACTTCTTCTTGTTCCACAACATAGCTGCACTAAAAGTCGCCATGATGCTCACGGATATGACTAGGATATATATGATGACTTTGAAGTCGATGAATAGATCTTGTTGGTGTTGTGGTCGATCGGGTAAATGTAATACCTAGTGATGATACCGATAATTACCATGAAGATCAAGAACGAAGATGCGAGAATCGCAGAGCCATGAGTTTGGTCCGAGAATTGATGAGATGGATTGGTCTGAAAGACTTGGTATGAACCATAAAGTTTTGATTTTCTCCATTGCTGCTTCACTTCTTGCTTCTTTCTCTCGGGTTATGAAGGCTTCAATTTTGATGTTTATGTCTGAGCAGGCCCGGCCCAAACCAAAAATCAACCTAGTACCACTTTTTGCAAAAATTGCACAAAAATGGCACTAGGTTGAACAATGAAGTAGAACAATGCCCACAAGGCAACATAGAGAGAGGCGATGGCCACATCGTCAAAGAGCCTCACTTGTGTGTACTTTGGCCTCAGGGCCGCATCAAGGCATGAGAATAAGGCAAAAATCATGCCCGCCCAGCCGGCAGATCTCCGAGCAGTGTTATACTCCTTAGCTCCGATATACTTCGTCGGATTCATGTTGAAGTAGAGCAACACCACCGTCAGCAGTCGGAAAGCGAGTTCTTTGGCAAGAGTCGACGCCATGGTGTATTGAGCGGTGGTGTAGACTCCAAGCCAAGCGGTGAAAGAAATTTTCATGTTTTGTGAAAGAAAAAAGCAACAACTGTATTTTTAATTTTTGTTCTTCTTGTCGCTCATTTGTAATGGAGAGAGACACCATTGTGTATTTATAAAGACTGTGGATGTAACGACCGCGAACCAAAAATTTGTGAATTACTGGCGGGTCGGTTGGAAACCCGAGTTTTTATTTTTTATATAAGTCAAAAGCCTTGTTTTGAGGAATCCTTGTTTTGGGGAGCCTTGTTTTGTGGAAGTGACTGAGTTATTAGTGAGAGAGGAATCAGTTTTTGAGAAAAAGAGGTAGAGAGAGAGTTAGTGAGTAAAGAGAGGAGAAGAGAGAGAAAGGTGGAAGAATCCGCCGGTTTTGGGGGAAACAAACGGCGGTGAAGATCAAGTTGGATCGGAGTGAAAATTTCAGAGTAAGTTATTCACTCTTTGGTCTTGATTTAGGAAGAAAACGCTTGTCAATCAGTTGAGTATTTGAGGAGTTATGGTCGTTTTATTATGGTAGGTTTGTGCAGCTCGTTGCTGCGATCAGTCCACTTCAAAGGAGTATTTCCGTCGAACCATAGAGACTCAGAGGACGATCATTATACCGTTGGAAAGATTCTCTGTGTTCCTGATTCCAGATTGGGTTTTAGATCCTGATTCCGAGGTATGATCGGTTCTCTGTGTTCTTTTAAGCTCAACATGTTGTTCCTGTTTCCAGTTCCAATCATCGAACTTACGGGCTTATTTACCGTCGTTCTGTAAGGATACAGGAGACGATCTAGATATCATTGGAAAGCCCCAAGTCTTAGCTTTCTATAGACACTAAGTTTGATTTAATCAGAGGTGACCTCCGTTCTCTGTGTGCTTTCAAAGTCAGTGTGTCGTTTTATGAAATCTCTGTTTTCAGCTCCGATGAGCGAGTTTGCGAGCTGGTTTCCCGTCGAACTAGAGAGAACCAGTAGACGATCTACATGTCGTTCCGTAGCTCTTGTAGTCTAGTTTTCAGAACAGTTTTCCGATCCTGTTTCTAAGCTGTGGTGGGTGAGATAATCGATCTCGAATCAGGTGAGTGCGTGACCATGGTTTTCGCGGGTAGATGGGTTTATTTTGATGCGTTTGATTGCGAATTGAGTTGATTTGTTGTTCGATCAATGCTTGTTTGGGGCGTTTTTAGTGTTTAGATCAACGTAAGTATCGTGGTTTGTGGTTGACTTGCGTTGACTTTTGTGGTTGACTTTACGTTGACTTTTCGGGGTTGACTTTGCGTTGACTTTTCGAGATTGACTTTTCGTGTTAACTTTTTGCTTAATTGTGTTGTGTGGTGTTTTGATTGTTCCCTATACCCGTGCATCTAGCCAAGTAGATGAGATGATCGTACCACTGGGTATTTATGATAATACTCACGCATCTCTTATAACCATGTGATGCAGGTAAAGACAAAGTGTGATCGTGGAATCTGGCTGTGAAGAGGAGATGATCTAGTGTCTCGTTTGTATTTATATCTATTCCGTTTTTGTTATTGTGTTGAATTATTGTGTGGTTTAATATTTATGGGAATATTATTTCGGGGGTTTAAAAAAAAAAAAAAAAATCTGGTTGTTTTAGTGGAAAGATCTGGAATGTTGACACATGTCAATTCAGCATTGGCCCAAATAAAATATTTTTATAAACGAATTGTTATGGTAAGTTTGAGCGCAACTTTGTTTATTTTTATTCATCTAATGTTTTCACTACTCGGTGAAAAAAGTAATACGGGCAAAAGCAACATTTTTTTGTTGTCTTCATATTCTGGAGACGTTTGTACGCTGTACAGAAATGCCAAATTCATTTTCTTTTTAAAATTGGGCTATTTTTCAAAAAAAAATTGAATTAGTTTTTTTTTGCTAAAAGGTAAATATCATATTGAATGAAATTGTTAGGTTTACAAAAGTGTTACCTAAAGATAGAGCAACCAAGGCAAAAAAGATAAAACAAGGTTACAATTGATTTTGGGATTGATAATCGGAGAAGGCTATCGAATCCAATAACGCATAAGGTCACGCCACCGCGATCTATGCCTTCTCGAGTTGATGATGTTTCGGACTTCGCGGTCAATGGACCGGAACAGGATTTGTGGAGTGATGATGATGTTGTTATGAAGCACATTGTTCCTTTGCCTCCAAATGTTGTATATGACCGTATGGGCCACCACTTTCCGGATGAGGCTTGGTCCCTGCCTCGATGAATGCTTTAGCCAAGAAAGCAACTCATTCCAGTTTGTGATAATGCGTGTATGAGGAGAGATTCTCATGAAGACCTGATTCCAAATAAATATAGAATACGTACAATTGACCATTAAATGGTCTATGGTCTCAGGCTGAGAAGAACAGAGGCAACAGGCATCATTAGGGATCACTCCCCAAGCACGTAATCTCTGTCTAGTCGGAAGGCGGTCCAGGTTAGTGACCCACATGTGGAACGCTTGTCTCGAGACAGCTCCCTTGAACCAGACCCGATCGTGCCAGTGTTTCTCTTCCTCCCTTGCCCGAAGAACTCCCCAGGTCATAGACGAAGAGAAGCCTTTGCAATCCAGAGCATCAACAGTCCAAATACGTTTATCCTCAACCACACTCAGTTGAATTAGTTGTCCCTTATCGATAGTACTTTGCTTTAATATCAATATTTATGGGAAAAAAACCACGATACTTTTATGTTGTTGTTTCACATTGTTTTTCTTCTTTAATAATAATTGTAGCATCTTTAAAATAAAGGAATATATAACATTAATACAATTTTTTTTAAGGATTTTGCGCCACTCGTAACCATGCTCCAGCTGGATTTCTGATAACGGGCATTGTTGTACTGATGTACACTTCTGTCCTTATGTCTCTTTTGTATACTGAATTGGGCCTTCTGATGGGCTTTGTTCAAATAGAAGATTCTGAAACTATTGGTTGCACTTCCCATTGTCTTCAAAATTTGATGAAAAAGGAAAATCTGGTCGTGGCAACATTTGTAAATGCATTAATGCAGTATAAATTATATATACGACAAAAAAAAATTACAGTGTAAATTATATATAAGCTTTGAAGTTTGTTTTTTTGCTATCCCAATAAACAATTAAGGTTAAGCTTTGAAGTTGTTGTCCCTTACTGATACTATTTTGATTCAATATAAATAAAAAGAGAATCACAATACGTACCTTTGTTTTCTTTAAAATAAATATTTATACAATTTTCTTTTAGCATCTGTTTGGCGCTACTCCATCCATAATAATAGTGCTTTCAGAATGCTTTTAGGATTTGTCGTTATTCTTTCGTAATGCAATGCTTTTGTACAGGGTTTTTGTACACTTATTTAATTTTAATTTTAATTTTATTTTTGTCTTCAAAGACTGATTTTCGGTCAGGCCTACTAAAACTATTTTAGTTTCAAATTATTTTTTATTTGGAAAAAAAAAACTTCAGATTACCTTTATTTACATGTTCAGTTGGATTCTAACTAGTTTCAAAACGTATTGAGCAACTAGTTTCAAATTTTTTTTTTTTTAATTTGGACAAAAAACCTCAGATTACCTTTATTTACATGTTCGTTGAATTCTAACTAGTTTCAAAATTTACTGAGCAACTAGTTTCAAAATTAGTTTCAAAATTATTATATATAGTAAAAGAAGATTATATATGCATGATCAAGCTTGATCTTCGTGTTTATACTCCAATGTTCAAACAATTTAGTATTCAGGTATGGTCGGTCCTATGGATTAGGAATATGTTTACGATTTATGTTTTCTGTATTTTTTTATTATGAAAAGGTAGGATCATAAAAATATTTTGAAACCCATGTTTTTTTTGTCAACATTTTGTATATTATGGAAGCCCAACATGTGCAAAATACAGAAGGTAAAAATAAGAACCCAACTTTCATGGCTCAGAGATTCATCGACTGTAGTATGAAGCATTCGTCGTTTTATGGTGATATTGAGATGATCAGATTTCAACCCTAATTACGATTTTGAAACTTTGTTGTTGATGTTGAATAATGAAAACCTTTTCCTTTTTAAATACAAGCCGGTATCTTAGGGTTTTTAACACCATATATATTAGCAAAATATATATATTCTCTTTCTCATCTTCTTCTTAGTTATATTATGAAATCCATCAAAATTTCGACACTCACTGATTACCTCTGTAAGCTCCTCCAAAGCCCATGTAATCACAAATTGCATAACTGGTATCACTTATTTTTAAATGATTCCACTTTTGCGTCGGTAATTTTTCCGATACATTTTAACCGACGGTACACACCTTTTTTGTTTTCGAATTCATATCGAGGTAGTTTTAAGCTGTTTATTAAAAGTTATTGTTTTTATTTATAATCTTAAAATTAAATTATTATGCAAACCACTATAACTTTTTTTACCGACAAGTTCACCAATCATATACATACATTTTCCGAGATGAGATTGGAAATCATAGACAATATATATATCATAAAATATGTATATTCAAAGGTGTGAGGTTTAGAATTCTGTTTAGTCCCGGGAACAAATAAATTAAACTAGTAAAAATATTCAAAGATAGAAACCATAAAAAAAGAAGGTATACCGAAAACAAGAGCAACGATGGGAGATATAGAATAGAGGAAGAGAATGAGTACAACCACGCCACATAGATGACCAACACTCATGAAGCCACCTTAGAAGGGACGTTCCGGGACCTTCTTGAACATGTAGACCCATGCAATCGCACCAACAATACTCGTTACGCAGTAAAGAGCCACAAAATACTCGATCATGCTCTTCCTTGTTTTTTATTCTTTTTTTGCCAAGGTTTTGCAAAATTTAAATTTACTTTTTGTAATATCTAACTCTTCATATATATGATATTTACATTTTAGCAAAAAAAAAAAAATACTCGATCATATGGTCTCTGTGCAAAACTAACGGAATATTGTAATGCCTTATATAAAAGAATGTTGCAACATTGAAGCCTATATATCAAGAGCACGTTCATGACAATGTCGTATATTACGTATATGTTTTGCCTGCATATCCATCCACAAAACATTGGTAATATATAGGTCTGGAATATTACGTAGTAAGAATATTATTTAATTTATATAAAAAAAAAAATCAGAGTAGAGAAAACTCGTTGATGGGGAACTCACCACCATGGACGTCGCGGGCTCCGAGATTCATCGACGGTAGCAGGCTTCATGCCTTGGTTTTATGGTGATATTGAGATATCAGATTTCAACCCTAATTACGATTTTGAAACTTTGTTTGTTGATGTTGAATAATGAAATTCTTTTCCTATTTAAATATAAATCACACGGCCGGTATCTTAGGGTTTCTTAACACCATATATTAACAAAATATATTCTCTGTATCTCGGCCATTCTTATCTTCTTCTTTAGTTATATCCCTTACATTATTCAAAGTTTTTTTTTGTTTATCATCTTAATATATATTTTAAAGACTTTTCCACGCTTCATATATATCTACTTTACCAAATATGTTAATTATGGTTATAAAAACAAATATACTAATTATAATCATATTTTTGGCAAAAATTGTAACTATAATCATATGTTTTTATACATAATTGTAACAAATTAAAACTCTTATTGGTTTTAAATACAAATACACTAACATTTTCATCAAGTAATACAAAGTCTATTCCTATAAGCTCATTATTTTTCTTTAAATTTTTCGCCTCCCACTTTGTGATAAGATGTACTATAGTACGACGATATACACATTTTTATTTAACTGGTCTAAAGTTAAATAATTGACGTTTTCTTGGGTTGAGTAGACATTATTTATGTGATGATTATTGAAGTTTGAAATTTTTTTGTGAGAAAATTTAGAAAGCTCAAAAATCTTATTATATAAATTAAGGCAAAATATTATAATTCCTTTTAGAGGTATGTAAACTTAAATCTATTTGAAATTTACAAAAATTTGCTCATGTATCAAATTCGTTTCAACTTCATATTATAATTCTTTTTAGATTTGGGTATGTAATTAGAGAAAAAATTAACAAGTATTATAATTTTTTTTAGATTTGGATATGTAAACCTAAATCTTATTTGAAATTTACAAAAATTTGCTCATGTATCAAATTCTTTTCAACTTCATATTAAAATTCTTTTTAGATTTGGGTATGTAATTAGGAAAAAAATTAACACGTGTCAAAATCTAGTCGGCCAATATGACACATGTCACAATCATGTTAATTATCACATTTGATTTATTGACTTAATAAGATTTTTGATTTATTGACTTAATTTGATCAATTATTGATTTTATTAATTAGTTAAATGATTTATTGCTAAAAAAAAAGAACACTTAGTAACAAAATTATAAAAAAACGCAGTTGGGTACTTGTAGCTAATGACGGAGAGTGTAAACAAAAAAAGATAGAAACCATAAAAAAGAAAGTATACCGAAAATAAGAGCAACCATGTGAGAAATGGAATAGAGGAAGATAATGAGTATAACCACGCCCCAAAGATGACAAACACTCATGAGGCCACCTTCGAAGGGATGTTCGGGGACCTTCTTGAACATGTAGACCCATGCAATCGCACTAACAATACTCGTTACGCAGTATAGAGCCATGAAATACTCGATCAGATAGTCTTTGCGTAAAATAATTGAAATCTTGTAATGTCTTATATACAAGAAGGTTGCAACATTGAAGCCTATCAAGAGCACGCCCATGACAATGTCGTATATATATAACGTATTTGTTTTGCTTGCATATCCATCCACAAAACATAGTATATAGGTCTCGGCTGTTCTTTTGGAAAGCAGTTATGATATAAATTGACTTATACTGATTTTAGTATCCACGTTAAATAATATTTAAAAATTTAACGGGTTACTAATTAAAACGTAAATATTTATTTTATTAATTTTTATATTATTTATCCGTGTATTAACGCAGATCATATTCTAGTAATTTAAATAAACAAAAAAACAGTATCAAGTCAAATCCATTTGAACGGTAGAAATTTTTCAACGGTCACTTTACAACAGTAAAAAAATAGCCATTGCAACTAAAATTTAAAGTTGCTTATTTTGTTTGTAAAAGAGACAAAGAATTCTTCATTTGTTTTCAATCTTGCAGGTTTATTTTTATTTCTCTCTCAGTTTCTCTGTGATAATCTCCAAATCATAAAGTTTCTGCATATCGAAAATCTGATACAAAAATTTTCGTCTCTTCCAACCGTAATCAAGAAACAAAGAGAGTAGATCCATACTTTACTTTGGATATACAACTCGACAACTATGCAATGGAAAGTATATACACAATTGTAATCAAACCAGCTTCATTTGTCACAGTAGTTTTATTTCGTTATTTAACTTAAATGTGTAATATATCTGGAAGGAATTGGGTGAAGAAGAGAAACAAATTTACAACGAAAAAGCGGCAATATTGATGGAAGCATACAAAAAGGAACTTGAAGAGATTACAACAATAAGAGTGCGGCTACGACCTCTGGCTAAATAAAAAATCTCTCTTAGAAAAAAGGTATGACGTTTCTTTTTTCTTTAACAAATCATCTTAATGTTATATTATTGTTAATCACCATCGTTTTTGAAATTACACTTAGGTTCCGTAATGTTTAGTTTTTAGAATTTCGTAGTAAGAAAAGAGAGTATGTAGTTTCATCTCTTGGTCGTCTATATGTTTGAGCAATATTTAGGGTTAATCATTGTTTTTGTAACAATTTTCTTTTTTTGGTTTGTTCTATAAATATTCAATTTATGTTTATAGTCTAAAATAGAGTAATGTAGAAACTCGATAAATTAATATTCAATAAATTAATAACTTGATAAATCAATAAATTTTTCCAGTCCTAAATTGATTTTTTGGTGTAATTAATATTTTTATAAATTAATAATTCTATAAATTAATAAAATATTATTGGCCCAACATTATTAATTTATAGAGTTTTTACTGTACTATGTTTTAATTCTCAAGTGTAAATTTTCCAATCTACTTAATCAACTTTTTGGCTTTTTTCTTTGTTTTTGAAGGTGGCGCATTTACCGTGAAGAGTATGGCTTAAGGCTCTCCTTAAACGGGTATTTGTATGATTTTATACTTTTAGATTGTTGGATTAATCAACAAACTTGATTGTTAAAATGCATAATTGTGCGAAAAACCGACCAAATTTTGGTATCCTATCTTTTGATTAGTTTCAATTGATCGTTAAAGGTATAATAAATTCAACTTGTTTTTCCACCTTAATGTACAAACGCATTCAAGTTTTTGATTATTTTGACAATCGAAAGAGTTTAAGCATACAAATACCATTTATTATATAGTTTTAAAATGTTGGATTAATTAACAAACTTGAATGCTACATACATTATTGTGAAACCGGCCGAATTTTTGTATTTTATCTTTTGATTATTATCAATTGACCGTTAGAAATATCATAAATTCAACTTGATTTTTCAGTTTAATGTACGTTTAGTATTCAAATTTGTGATTAGTTTAATATTTTTTATTATATTTTTGTAATATTTAAAAGTCTTGAATGTAAATAATGCATGTATTTGACTATAATGTATATTTTTTGTTTACACGATTTTTGAAACTTAATCGATTTGGATAAAGTATCTCATACTTTTTTATATATGAAAAAGTGCCCAAATTAATTACTTTTTACAAAACAATCGCTGAACTACAAAAATTGGGGTTTTTTTACCCAAAACCGTCGATTTTCTAGTATTTAATTTAATTAGTGACATGTCAATTTATTCGATTTCTACGTAACTTATTCTTCTTCATACCAGTAATTAATTTTGTATGTTGTGCCATCTGCAAGGCTGCAAGCCTGCAACTGCAAGATGGCATTGAACACATGATTCAATCTAGGATTTCGATGGCTAATATATTTAGGAGCTAAAATTTAAAGAAATATATAACCATCATATATTAGGACCCAAAATGGTTTTTATTATATTTCAGCATTTACAATTTACAAAAGCTCCCGAATTTGTAACATAAAGAAATGTAAAAAGATCATTACACACAAAAGGATAGCGACACTTTAGGGAAGGCTTTTTCACACTAAAGATTCCTAGAGGAGAAAAACAAAACCCGGAAAAAGTCAAATGTAACAAGCACACAAAGATAGGTCATATCACAGGCCCACCTTAATTACTAACTTGTGCAACTCAAGTAACTTCCACAACAAATGAAAAACAGAGTGTTATGTAATAAGCAAAATCACCAACTGAAACTGATAGATTCAAAATGAAGATTCTCAGCCAAACCAGAGGAGCATATCTTCGCGACCTTTTGTCTCATCTTCTTAGGACCACACACAAGAACTCCCACGCTCGAACCTTCAACCTCGAGTAGAAGCTCTGCTCATATAAACCAGCAAGAATGCAATTAGATTTTTTTCTAAAACTTATAAAAAGAGAAATAGAGAAAGAAGGTTATGTAAATATTACTCTTGAGATTAGGTCTTTCTCCGAAATGAATGTTGGTGCATTTCACAAGTGAATCTTGTGGCGAGCTTTCAATTTCCCTCGAGGAATTGTACCCCCATGAGGTAGGAGAAGACGTTGGAGATGGAACGTCGACGTTTTGGACCTGTTTGTTTTCGACGTTACCATGCTTTTTCTTGCTCCACAACATTGCTGCACTACAAGTCGCCATGATGCTCACGGAGATGACCAAGATATATAGAATGGTTTTTGAAGTCAATGAATAGATCTTGTTGGTGTTGTGGTCGATCGGGTAAATATAATACCTAGTGATGATACCGATGATTATCATGAAGATCAAGAACGAAGATGCGAGGATTGCGCCGAGCCAGAGCCATGAGTTTGGTCCGAGGATCGATGAGATGGATTGGTCTGAAAGACTTGGCTTGAACCATAAAGTTTTTATCTTCTCCATTGTTGCTTCGCTTTCGCTTTTTGCTTCTTGCTCTCGGGTAATGAAGGCTTCGATTTTGATGTCTATATCAGAGGATAGTTCACTCTCGAGACCAGAAAATGGCAAGACAAGATCGAGCATGGAGATTTCTGAAGAGTTTTTAAACGCGCAAATCAGAGTTATTTTGGGGATTTTGCATTTCTCGTTTTTGCCTGTGGCTATCAAATCACGGATCACAGAGATAAACGGAGTAATCCCGCTTCCTCCGCTCACCATAACCAAAGCTTCATGCCTATAACACCAAAGACAAAAAAAAGCATAAACAATATTAACTTTCTTGAAAACGCAAGCGATCAAACAAGTTTCTTGTCCTCTAAGAAAAAAGAATTCCAAGTTAATAGATAGGTCTTTGAGATAAATCACCTTAAGAAATCGGTTGAAGCAGGACCATAGGGTCCCTCGACGGAAACAGCGAGGTGGTCGATCTGATCAGAAGAAGAAAGCTTCTGGAAAAGCTTAGTTGACCATTTACCTTCGCACTTTATCACAACACTTAGCTTCTCTGGTTCGAGTTTGCTACTCGAAGTAATCGTAAATGGATGCCATTGCAGCTTCGAGATGCTCGATATGTTCACAAACAATATGCTCGTCGGGCTATAAACCAACTCTATTCAAGATAACATCAATAGCTTAGAAACTATAGCATCGCAACAAGAAGTTAGATAAGGTCAATAATAATATTTTGGGGACTCACTAGGGTTTTTGGAGAAAGTGAGCTCGATGGCTTCGGAAGGAAGAATCCGAGCAGAGAGTAACCTAATATTGTCACGTGACTGAAGAAACCTAAGGAACCGATCGACCATGAAGATGTAGAAACCAGGGAAAGCGATGAAAGAGAAGGTTATGCCGACATGGAGGACAAAGAAGAGCATGAAGACAATGTAGAGATAGTGAGTATAGAAAAAGACTTCGAAGAATCTCCTCCTTATGGTCGGATATGTGGTGGCCCACATCGCAAGTCCGGCCAATAGAGCTATCTCTCCGGCTAAATTGGAGACATCTTTGGTGTCCCACGTGATCATCTGCAATAAATTATTTCCACAATAGATTATAGTATTATTTACTAATTATGCAAGAGATATATATTCATTAATTCCTTTTTTTATAGGATTATCTTCAACTTTTATTTTTTTTAGTAAAAAACTAGTCTAGTGGTTCATTCGATATGAATATGAGATTCTTTCGGTTATAAAAAAAAAACACGAAATGAAATTGAATTATCACATTAATTGGAGGAGGAGGAGTCGTAGATGATTTCTTTACAAACGAACACTTATCCAAATATTTTCCTCCTTAAAATGCGTATTTCGATTAAATTTATGTTTTTGGATCAACATATTTATTGCTTTAGCCTCACCTCTTTGCCATGTGAAGACCCAGAATGTTAAATTTAACAGCAATTTATTTTAATGAAATTGGTGTATTAATTTAGAGCGTTGACTTTAATTTTATCAAGAGGTAGCACCCGATTTTGGACTATTAGGCCGAGGCACCGAGCCAAAATCGAATCCAACCGTTTTGGATTAAGTTTTGATGATTAAATGAAAAAAAAAAAAACATTACCTCGGAGACTTCATGCATAGAGACCCACAAGATGATGTAACAAAGACCATGAAGGGTGAAAAGGGTCATGACCATATGGCCGAGCCAAATATGATATTTGATGCTTGACTCCGAGGTTAGTCCCAACGCTGGTAGCAACGACGAGCCACGAGCCACCGGCAAAAACAAGAACGCTAAACATATGTTACCGATCAGCCCTAACCTTAGCGCCGCTGATGACAGCTTGGCTTGCCACCTTATCTCATCAAAATCACAAAAATTTAACCAAAGTTATTAGAAACATGCACTATAATTAAGCCGTCTACATATAGTTCTCTTGATATATAGAAACTTAAGATTTGATCCCCATAATTTGGTATGCAAATATGACAATTATTATGTGATGAACCATTAACCATGATAATTATTCTAGTAATCAATTGAGTTAAAAGGAATTGTTTTGTTCAGTTTTTTAAGTAGATAATTAACACAAGCATATATATTGGTTCGTGTATGGTTGATAGCGAAAAAAGAGAAAGAAATGCTTACAAAGATTCGCCATGTGCGGCGGCTGTTTGAGGAGTGATAGTGGCAAAGCTATTGCGCAAATAAGTGATAAAGCTCCAAAGAAGAAGAGCCACAAACATAGCCAAGAACATGATCTCAGTCACTGAAACTATTCCCAATGGTCCCTTCACTAACATTGGCTTTCTCAGTGCACCCAACACTCCTCCTCTCTTTGTCTCCCTTTATTATGATTACGTGAAACAAGTTGTAATCAAAGAAAAGTGATGGAATATATACAATGATTTCGACATAATTATTCACCGGTTTTAATCGTTGAATTTTGTACCTATAGATATGTAGACTCTTTCGTTTCTTGAAGTGAAGATAGACGCATCCCAGACAAGCTACGACGATCATCGGGAACATATACACGAAAAGTGTCGTCCCTGTCGTGCAAACAGAGAAGAGGATATTAAGAAACTTCGTTTGCTATTATATATACTCACTTCAAATCAAATATTTTTGTAAATCTAGATGATTAATGATTACTCTATTAAATCCAAACCTGTGGCACCGAAATAAGTTGATGCTCCAAACTTGATACGCATATGAGGTAGCCACTTGTTTCGATAGGTTAGTGTTGGCATCATGATCCAAAGCATGATAGTTCCAAGGAAAATCACCATCATTAAGAACTTAGTTACTACCTTAATCATATCCTTAAACTCACCTCCCGGAGATGGGCTCGAACCACCATTATTGCTTTTCATGATCTCCATATATCCTCTCTCTCTTCTTAAAATCTCTCTCTCTAATTTTAAAGATCTTAAAAGAGATATGATAGCTTTAGTGGGAAGGATCGAGCTAGCTTGTTTTGATGGAAGGAGTGGTAGAGAAAGTTTATATATAAAGAGAAATTTTTGAGTGGGAATTAGATGAAGTAATCTAGTTGCATGCTCCATGCATGTGACTCTCCCCCATGGATCTTGTTTTTGTTTTCTTTCATTATTTTACATCTATTTGTGTTTTTTCGAGATGACGTAAAAAAAAGAGGTATGAAAGAATATACAATTTGCTATAAAGAAATGTTTATTCGATATTTGATTCATATACGATATGTACAACGATATAAAATTTTGACACTGTGATATGGAACAATGTGCAGCTCCAATCTATTTTTATTTTTTTCTTCTAAAAATAGAGCAAAAAATAACATTGTTCTACCAAATGGTTCTTGCTCTAATGATTTCTTTCTAGTTAAATAGAAAAGAGATTTTTAGTTTAAATCTATTTGGGAGGAAGAGTATTTCTAAAAGAAATAGACCAAAAATTGATTTCAGGCCACGGAGACTAGTGTTTGAATTTCGAAGTTTAAAAAAGAAAAAAAAATTATGGAACAATGTTTTGGAAGCGGAACAAAACAATTTTTTTAGTTGGATTTCAATTTCCACTTTTTATGGAACAACTCTACCCAAATTACATTACAAACATAAAAAGGACTTCTATCACCCAAGTTCTCTTTTCGCGTTAAAAAGATTACCCGTAAAATATCTACTAACTCTGGTATATGTTGTTTAATAACTTTTTATAAGTTCTATATTAAAAGATCTGCATTAATCAATCTAGCTAGATATTCTTATGTGGACTCCCAATGTCAAACGATATAATTAGTATATAAACTATGGGAATATGTTTACGTACGATTTCTGTTTTCTACTATGGAAAAAGTAAGAATTTGAAGTTTATTGCCTATAAGACTATAAAAATATAATAGAAAATTTTGACTTAAGGAAGAGGCCAAGGACCATGCTACCTTTTATCGCTCAAAACGTATTTGATAATTAACTATAATTTTAGGTATTCAATCAGTTAAAACCTGTCCAAATACGTATCTAAACATGACACTATATGTTCATTCTAAATAAGATACATACAACTAGTAGATAAAGCTATACATGGGTCATGAATAATTGTGCTAAAAACTCTAATACATAAATGTATTCGTAATTACGACGCAATAATTTATAAAAAAGTTGCTCAAGAAATAAGAGAAGTGCGAGGGATTAAAGATATGATACATTACCCCAAATTGGATGGTTGTGA
This sequence comes from Arabis hirsuta, assembly GCA_964056655.1. Lineage (NCBI taxonomy): Eukaryota > Viridiplantae > Streptophyta > Magnoliopsida > Brassicales > Brassicaceae > Arabis > Arabis hirsuta. Next base: position 420,113 of record OZ053307.1, read on the forward strand.
AAGAATATGGTTCGTGTTCGGTTTTGGTAGGTTCGAGCCCGTACGTACGTGTGGAATGAAAACGTGTCACATGTCAGACTTATGTGTGTCACTGTCTTCGCCGTCCACGAATCTCACGCGTGTCAACAAGGATGTGCATTTCCAAAACCAACGAGGAAAAGATGATTCAGGCCCATTCCCATTCCCATTCATTCTTCCTCATCATCATTACATCACTTTACATCACACTAAGCTTTGACTTTATACAGTTTATACATTTTTGTTTTTGTTTTATTCATAGCTATTTTAGATTCCTCTCAGCATCCGATATGCACTTTTGAAGCTTTTTAAAGAAACTAGCTATATCCTTATCTTTGGTGAGGAAAAACTATTGTTGGTTTACAATAGTTGCGTTTTTAAAACAACAACAAAATTTCATAAATAACAAGAGTCATGTGAGCTTTCTGTTTACAACTTATTTCGATTCCAATCATTTAAAGAAATTCACTTTTAATTAGTTCCACCCAAAATACAAACACAAAGATACAAATTTCCTCACACATCAACACAAGAACAATAGACATTAAAATTTAATGAATCAATACATATCGACAATCCAAGTATCATCAAAGATATATACCGTATCTCTCTCTCTATATATATATATAACAATAACATTAACACTCTTGTGAAACAAATCTAATCAAAGAAGATACTTCATTATATCAGAGACACAAAAAAATACTCAAGAACAAGTTATTAGCTTTAACCTCTGAAAGCTTCACGGCATTCTTGATCAAACTCGGGCGGTTTTCGGATTGTTATCTTCTGGTACATTATCCGATAACCTTAACCAGCCAAATCCGTTCTTAGCTTTCCTCCTTTGAGTCACAATGTAAACACTCATCAAGATACACATGAAAGCAACCATTGACATAAACAAGCTAATGTTTCTTCTGTTGGGACAACGGCTAAGTATCGTTTCAGTGGAAACAAACCCATCAAGACTTCCCAATGTGTTATTCATCTTCATGATCTCAACACCATTCAAAATCCCATCAACCGCGTGTTCAACACTCTTACTCGATGGTCCAATACTTACGCTTATCAAACCCGAAGAAGAAGAAGAAGAGTACTCATCATCCACCACAAAATCAATGTAATACGGAGAAGCCAATACGTAATCCGTCGCATACGAGATATCAAGATCTTGATACGCCAAATTCCCGTTGATGTAGATGTTGAAATATAGCATACCAATCGACATGCTAGCTATATCGCAGAAATGCAATCTGATCAGATACTTGTAATTACTGCTCACTGGAAACTCCCATGTCATATTAACCCGAGAAACCGAGCCATTGTCGCTTCTAACCAAACGAGCAGTGTTATAGACGTTATCAGGACCAACTTCACGACTCGCACCTCCAAGCCTATACTTAATCCTACCAAAGAAGTAAACTTTCTCAGAACCACCATCACCAACTTTGATAAATTCATCATCAGGAACCCAATTTCTCCACAATGTATCGTTAAACGGCGTCACTTTCTTCCCACCAACATTGACTCTGTAAACAACTTCCATTGCTTGTTTAACTAAACCACTGAATTTCTCAGTTCCATTACTCGAAACAAAGGTTGCAACATCTTCAATCAAATCTTTAGGTGCAGATATAACTTCGATAGCATTAACGAATGCAAATTTCGAATCTTTACTAGGAACCAATCTGATTACGACTTTACCAACATCAACCCAAATCAGAAATTCCTTAACCCTAGGACCCAATTCGTCAACATCATCATCGCCGCTAAAATTCCTAATCACGACGTATCCGTTAACCGTCACGTGAAATTCGGCATCACTGAAATCGAATTTCGAGGAATTGAAGCGATTAAAATGGAGACGTACCATCTGAATCCCTTTCTCGACGACGTTGAACTCGTATTTCGCCTTTTTCGTGAAAATCCTTGCGGTTCTGTAGATCTGAGGAAGGTTCGTAGCTTGTTCCGATTGGAGAGTGATCGATCCTTCCGATGAGAAAAGCTTTCCGTTTGAAGCCGAAACATCACCGATGAAGTGACGGTTGTCTACGGTGGAGTCAACGACTGAGCCACAGTCGACGAGGTACTCATCGGTCGGAGAGAAGGAAATAGCAACGGAGACAGCGAACAAAGTAGAGAAACAGAGAGCGAAAGTATTGAGCACAATACTTCTGCAGAGAATCGCCATTATCCCCAATGGATTGTGAGCAGAGACGAATCTGATACGCGTGGATAAATGTTATAGCCACTGAGTTTGGCCGAGTTGAGTCCGAGTCAACGCGTCTTCCCAGCTGTTCCCTCTCTTTTTTTTTTTATTCGTCCTTTTCTTTTAATAATCGTCATTGCATTTAATGGGCCAAGCCCAAAACTTAATACATTTTTGGTTAAAACCCATTAGTTGTTCTGTTAAAATCAAAAACCTTTGAATAATGGAATATATATACATACCTAAGTTCGAAATTTCGAAATATTAAATACTAAATAGATCGTCGAAACAAAAACAAAAAAAAACAAAAAAAGTAAGATAAATTAAAATTACTATTTCACAGAGAATTCAATGATTTCATCATCTTGACAAGCTCCAACATCAATCACCATCGTCCCGTTCTTCTTCATAGGCAACACTCTACAACAATCTCTTCTCGGAGCCTGAAATTTACACCAACCAAAAAAAGAAGTTGTTAATATCAATAACATAATCAAACAAATGAAAATAAGATTTTCAAATTTAAATAGTGTGACTAACCTTATCTTTATTCCACCTATCCGGATCGGGTCTTTTATAAACAATAACTCGTTCAATCTCTGAAGGATCTGCCATATTCCAATCACATTCCGGATCCCACATGTCATACCATCTCACGTACTGACTAACAGTTCTTCGTAAGGCCGAATCGGGTAATGCATTCGTTAGATAATACATTCGCGGACGTTGACATGCATTCTTACTTATAAGACGTGTGTTAAAAGCATAGCTTTTATCATCAGCACGTTTGTACCAGTCGATAAAAGTCCGCGTAGGGACTTCCATCTGTCTAGGTGATAACACACCGCGAATGATCTGGACCGTGTATCCCCAAGAGACAGACACGGTCCATCGATTCGCAGTGTCGTAACACATTGATTGTTGCGTGAGACTTGCTGAGTCGAGTCTTGCTGAAGACATGAGACGTTTCAGGGCATTGACTCTTCCCATGTTTGGGAATATTGGATCCACTATGTCTAAATGATGGACCGAGACTATTGGAGCCAGTGGATGGGCCGATAAGAGGCCCAGAACTTTCCCGAATAAATCAAACTGTTACAACATTAATTAAAAGAAAAATGTGGATTAGTTAATGTAGATCGAGTCATAGTGGTGGATAGAGATTCCAAATATCGATATGTTTGGTTGTTTACGGTTTGATTAAAATTTAATTCGTTTAGGATGTTCCCAGATCTATCATAGGAATGACAAAAGAGTAAACAAATTGTTAAAATAAGTAATGTAAATGCAATGAGGAATGTAAGAAACGACATATTGACTAAAGAAACAACTTAAGAGCTTTATGACATGTGTAAGCCTATGGCCTATATTAATGCCGAAATTCTCGGCCTAAATACATAAATTATTTATTGTTTATGTTGATTTTAGATAGACTAGAATAATTAGTATCTAATCGAACACTAACAAAATATAATTAAAATCTGAGAAAAGGTGGTAGATCGTAACAGCTTCTTCATATTTGATAAGCCTAAGCTTCACTAGATAGTAACTAGAAAATCTACGAATATTTAAGTATAATGTTTTTGTTAGAAAATTATCTCATGAACCTGAAAACGTAACTTGTGTGATTTGGAATAGAAAAACAAAAACAGTGTATGAAAGGTTGACAAAAGAAATCAAAACTTTAATTTTCCTACCAAAATAAAAAACAGTCTACCAAAGGTTGAAAATATGAAAAACTTTATTTAAAAAGATACTATAACCTTTTTAAAAATAATTAAAATAGAAAAACATTAATTTTTCCTTTAACCAAAAAAAAAAAAAACAGAGGACTAACCTGATGAAACCCAACTTCTCTAGTCAACGGAACACCAAGCTCCGACATACAAGCATGAATCCGATCATCGGAACCATACAATTCCGGATACCTTTGAATACACCGATCTTGCATTTTCTCTAAAGCTTTAGCCAATGGATAACTAATCGCAAACCCTCCACCTCCATAAGCCATTCCATAAGAAAATTTAATATTCTGAATATGACTCTCCGACGAACTTCCGATGTAATAAAACTGCTCATGATCGTACTTTCTCAAAACCCTAATCAAATTCTCCGGAAAAAACACAGTATCATCATCTCCCATAACAATCCACCTCACGTTTTTCTCAGACTCTGTTCCGTTTAAAAGCCTAACCATCTCGGACACGATTCGTGTCAGTCTAATCGCCGACCGGTTACCTTTTGGGTATTTATACTTAAACCTCGCCGTGTCGGAGGAGATTCTGATCGGAGGCAATGAGGACGAAACGGTGTCGTTTTGGTTAATGTGTTTGTCTAACCAAACGACACCGTTCATGCCCTGTTTCCACCAGAGCTTCACGTAGTCTCTACGGTGTTTCCACAGCTTCGCAGACGCGGCGATTCCGAAAACCACGTGGTTGATCTCGGTTTGTTGTTCCGGTTTTGGAATACCGGATCCGGTTAGTGAAACATCGGTTTTGATTAGAGATCGAGGTGGAGAAGAGGAGATGAGATTAAGAGGGTAGAGAATGAATTGGAGAGAGAATATAATTGCGAGAGTTATGATTAGTTTAGAGATAAGCCAATAGAAAGAAGTTTGTGAATTACATGAAAAGGTTTTAGCTTTCTCGTGAGAAAAAGGTTTTTGCTCTTTCTTACACTCTCCCATGGCGGAAAAAAGTGTTTTTTTTCCTCCGGCGAAGCTTCTGAAACTACGCCGTTTTGGCCGTGGTGGTGACTCGTGAGCTTTTTTAGAGAGAGCTCTTTATAAGTAGAAGATGAATCGAATTATTATTTATTATAAATTATATAATATAAAGGTGTGTGAGTTTAATAAACGAGAGAGAAGTCAAAGAAAGAAAGGAGAGAATGAAAGTTAATCTCAATTATTGTTGTTCTCCTCATCATCATAATACAACACAACCCATCTTTATATAGATAAAATGAACCGACATATAAGTCGGTTTATATTAAAATATACATAGATATTTATTATATTTATAATACTCCCCCTTAAATATCTATGTATGTTTCGATATTTTTATACTGCCTCGTTAAAAACCTTATCATGGAAAAACCCAGTGGGACAAAAACCATGACAAGGGAAAAAGAGTGCAGTCTCCCCCTGGAAAATATATATATATAATCCTTTCTTTAGAGGTCTCGTAGATGGTGCATTCCGATACTCTGAACATGTTTTCGGAATGTTGTAGTCGGAAGCGCCTTTGTGAATAAATCTGCTACGTTGTCACTTGAACGAATATATTGAACATCAATCTCCTTCTTCTCTTCGAGTTCCCGAGTGTAGGAGAAAAATCTTGGAGAAATATGTTTCGTCCTATCGCTCTTGATGTAGCCTTCTTTGATTTGGACAACACATGCAGAATTATCTTCAAATATAATTGTCGGTTCTTTGATGATGGTTATTCCGCTTGCTTCTTGAATATGTTGAGTCATTGATCTGAGCCATACACACTCTCTGCATGCTTCATGAAGTGCAATGATTTCGGCATGATTCGAAGAAGTAGCTACCAAAGTCTGTTTCTGAGACCGCCATGAGATTGCAGTTCCACCAATTGTAAAAACGTACCCAGTTTGCGAACGAGCTTTATGCGGATCTGATAAATAACCTGCATCTGCAAAACCAACAAGACCAACCTCGGGGTTTCTTGAATAAAATAATCCAAAATCAATCGTACCTTGAAGATAACGGAATATGTGTTTTATTCCGTTCCAATGTCTACGAGTAGGAGATGAACTATATCTTGCAAGTAGATTAGTAGCAAAAGCTATATCTGGTCGAGTACAATTAGCAAGATATATAAGTCCACCAATAGCGCTCATATAAGGTACTTCAGGACCTAATATGTTCTCGCCATTTTCACAAGGTCGAAATGGATCCTTGAAAACATCAAGCGATCTATTAACCATTGGAGTACTCAAAGGAGTCGCTTTATCCATATTAAAGCGTTTTAACACTCTTTTGGTGTAATTTGATTGATGCACAAAAATTCCATTTTTGAGGTGTTCAATTTGAAGCCCTAGACAAAATTTTGTCTTTCCAAGATCTTTCATTTCGAACTCTTCTTTCATATGAGTTCTTGCATCATCAATTTCCTTTTGAGTTCCAATTATGTTCAGGTCATCTACGTATACTGCAATGATCACAAATCCTGATGAGGATTTCTTAATAAACACGCAAGGGCATATCGCATTGTTAATGTATCCTTTACTTAACAAATATTCACTTAAGCGATTATACCACATACGTCCGGATTGCTTTAATCCATACAGTGATCGTTGTAATTTGACCGAACATATTTCCTTAGATGATACTTTTGATCCTTCTGGGATCTTTAATCCTTCTGGGATTTTCATGTATATATCAGTATCAAGTGATCCATAAAGATATGCAGTCACAACATCCATTAGGTACATTTCTAAATTCATAGATGCCGCCAAGCTCATTAAGTACCTAAATGTGATTGCATCCATAACCGGAGAATATGTCTCTTCATAATCAATTCCCGGTCGTTGAGAAAAACCTTGTGCCACAAGCCGGGCTTTATATCGTGTGACTTCGTTCTTCTCATTTCTTTTTCGCACAAAGACCCACTTATATCCGACTGGGATTACATCTTTTGGTGTAACGACTATAGGTCCAAAAACATCTCTTTTATTAAGAGAGTCTAATTCATTTCTCATGGCCATTTGCCATTTTTCCCAATCAGATCTTTCGTGGCATTCTGATACAGATTTTGGGTCTGGATCATCTTGATCAATTTCTTTAGATACAGAGAAAGAGAATATTCCATCAGTATCATCGATTTCATCTCTAACCCATATTTTCCCATTTTGGGCATAATTAATGGAAATCTCATATGTTTCTGTATCATTTTCATTTTCTTCCTCTGGTTCTTCCGGAACCCTTTCATACATATCTTCTGGATATTTTTCTTTATATGGTTCCTCTAGAACCTTCTCATTTTGTTCTCCTAATTTCTTTTTCTTTCGAGGATTTTTATCCTTTGAGCCCATCGGCCTCCCCCTCTTTAATTGAACCTTAGGTTCATTCGCTTTGTTTCCATCGATTTGTTCTTCTGGAACATTGATTCTTGATGGAACATTGGCAACGAGTATATATGATTTTGTCACCCTTTTTGTATTTGTGAACGCATCAGGTAACTGGTTTGCCAAATTTTGCAAATATACAATTTTCTGAACTTCCAACTCACGTTGTTTTGTAGGGGGATCAAGATGCACTAAAGATGGTGCACACCAAGTAATATCTTTTGGAATTTCTTTAATTCCTCCCCCTAACGCCGGAAATTCAGCTTCATTAAAATGGCAATCGGCAAAGCGTGCCGTAAACATATCACCAGTTTTTGGTTCAAGATATCGAATTATACTTGGTGACGTATACCCGACATATATCCCAAGTCTCCTTTGAGGTCCCATTTTTGTTCTTTGTGGCGGAGCTATAGGGACATAAACCGCACATCCAAAAACACGAAGATGGGATATATTGGGTTCGTGGCCAGATGTTAACTGTAATGGGGAATATTTATTATATGCACTTGGTCTAATCTGGACCAATGCCGCAGCATGCAATATAGCATGTCCCCATACATGAATTGGGAGATTTGTTCTCAAGATTAACGGCCTTGCAATGAGTTGCAACCGTTTAATTAAACTTTCAGCCATGCCATTTTGTGTATGAACATGGGGAACTGGGTGTTCAACATCAATCCCCATTGCCATACAATAATTATTGAAAGCTTGTGAAGTGAATTCACCGGCGTTATCAAGCCTAACTTTCTTTATGGCATAATCAGAAAATTGTGCTCTTAATCTGATTATTTGGGTAATGAATTTTGCGAAAGCCGTATTCCGTGTTGTCAAAAGACACACGTGTGACCATCTACTCGATGCATCAATTAATACCATAAAATAGCGAAACGGCCCGCATGGTGGATGTATAGGTCCACATATATCACCATGTATTCTCTCTAAGAATACTGAGTTTTCATTCCCAACTTTAGCCGGTGATGGCCGAGTTATTAATTTTCCTTGAGAACATGCGGAACATGAAAAATCTCTAGATTGAAAAATCCTTTGGTTTTTCAATGGATGTCCGCTAGAGTTTTGCATAATCCTTCTCATCATGACTGATCCCGGATGCCCTAACCTTTCATGCCATATTTTAAATATATTAGTAAACTGCTGGTTTACTACAGCATAGGACTCAGTCATATATATCTTTGTGCAATATAATCCAGAAGACATCATTGGTAATTTTTCCAATATATGATTCTTTTCTGACGTAATGCAAAGATATTCAATGCCATTCTTATTCTTCGTCTCGATATGAAATCCATTTTTTCGGATATCTTTGAAACTTAATAAATTTCTGTATGAACTGGGGGAATATAATGCATCATTTATCTCAAACTTTGTTCCCCTTGGCATTGAAAACCTGGCTTTTCCTGAGCCCATAATAATATTTGCATTACCAGATACAGTACTCACGCTTCCGGCGGAGTCTTTTAAATTAAGAACGGAGAAATACTTTTTATCTCTAAGTATTGTGTGCGTTGTCGCACTATCTGCCAGACATGTATCTCCGTCCATAATCTCAAGTTCTGACATCGTCTGGTATAACAATATTAATCAGAGATGCATTAAAGAAACGAAATGTTATGTAACATGAGATTATAAAATTATTTTTAAAAATATTTTACAAAAATTATTTTAAAACTATTTTACAAAATTGTTTAAAAACTATTTTAACATCATACTGCAAAATAAAAGCATATAATACAAAATGTTTAAAACTAAACGCATATTATACAAAGTACATAAAAATACTAGCATCATGTCTTATAGATTTAGTTATCATTTCTTTCTGTTGATACTTCAGGATCAACAAGAAAATCAGCAACATCGAAATGAGCATCATCATTGAGACCGTTAAAGGAAGGTCCAGCTTCATCAGTGATGAAATTTGTTTCGACATTCGTATGCTTTGCCTTTTGTGACTCTTGATACAGATCGGCCAAATGTTTTGGTACACGACATGTTCGTGCCCAATGGCCTTTCATGCCACATCTGTAACAAGCACTCTCCGTTTTTCTTTTATTTATGCGGCCAACAACATTTCCCTGAGAATTTTGGTTGGCTGTCAATGTGCCGGAGTTATCTGACTGGAATCCTCTTCCTTGTCCTCGGCCTCGTCCACCACTTCTGCCACGTCCGCGTCCACGGCCTCTACCGCGACCACGCCATCGTCCTCGAAAATTATATGTATTGGATGCTACCACATTCGCTTCTGGGAATGGAGCCGATCCAGTTGGACGAGATTCATGATTCATTATAACAATTTCATTATTTTGTTCAGCAACAAGAAGAACTTGCATTAAATCCGAGTATCGGGTAAATTCCCTTGCCCGATATTGTTGCTGGAGGACTACGTTTCCTGGATGAAATGTTTGGAGAGTTTTTTCGATCATATCAAAATCACTTATACTTTCTCCACATAACATCATCCTCGAAGTAATTCCGAACAAAGCGGAATTATATTCGCTTACACTTTTGTAATCCTCAAACCGCAGATTCAGCCACTCATGTCTTGCCTTTGGTAAGATCACATATTTCTGGTGATCAAACCTATCTTTGAGTGACAGCCAAAGATCTGCGGGATTATCTTTCATAATATATTCATCTTTTAATGTATCATGAATATGATGGCGGAGGAATATCATGGCCTTTGCCTTTTCCTCATCGGACGTGACCTTCCATTTATCAATGGTGTCAAGAAGTCCACTTGCTCTTAGATGCATCTTTGCACCTACTGCCCATGTCAAATAATTTTTCCCAAATAAATCAAGGGCAGCGATCTCAAGTTTTGCCAAGTTTGACATGATCACTATATAACAAAATTTTAAACATTATATTAAAATTCAATTTTAAATAATTATGATAAAATAGGTGCAATAATAATAACAACATAATTTTAAAATAAAATTAAAAAAATAGGAGGCAAAGCCTTCCATATAAATGATAAATAAATAACAGAACATAAATAAATAACAGAAAAATAAATAACGGTAAGAAAATAATAAAAAATAATAGGCATAATTCTCAACATAATCAAGGAGGCAGAGCCTACCATGGGATTATGGAGACATAAAATTTTAATTGATCAAGGAGGCAGCGCCTACCATAATAATGATCAATTCTGAAAAAGACATAGCCTATTATATGCCTTTTCCACTGATAATGCGGAGGCAGAGCCTACCATAATATTATGAGGAGGAGGCAGAGCCTACCACTCCATAAATAATAAATAAATTAAAAGTAAATTGAATAACACAAAAATTAAAATCTTACCCCTTTGGTATGGCAGAAGATATGATTTAACGACTCAATTTGTTAGAACCTCGTGCTGATAACGTATTATAAATTATATAATATAAAGGTGTGTGAGTTTAATAAACGAGAGAGAAGTCAAAGAAAGAAAGGAGAGAATGAAAGTTAATCTCAATTATTGTTGTTCTCCTCATCATCATAATACAACACAACCCATCTTTATATAGATAAAATGAACCGACATATAAGTCGGTTTATATTAAAATATACATAGATATTTATTATATTTATAATATTATTATTATTTTTTAATTTATTGTAATCATTATTTTAGTCTTTATCCCAAGAATAAAGGGCTGTTTCGTCGTTATGGAGTCGTTGTTCGTGTCAACCATTACTATTTTTTTTTTTTCAATGAAGAATATTAACATTACTTTAAAAATAAATTGACTATATTATTTGGAAATTTAACAATTAACTTATAGATTTGCTATTTCGAAAGTGTATAATGTATATTCTCAACAAAGAAAATATATGAAAATTATTTGACTATATCGATTACCGCGGGTCAAATCATCCATGTTATTTTTGGTAATTACTTAATTTCTTCTTATTGTGTTTGATCCTAATTTATTTGATTTGTGTGCCTAAGCAATCAATTTTCATAGTATTGCATTTTGTCTCTTAACCAATATCAGTTTTTCATAATTAACCAAAAAAGTTTGATAAGTATATTTTCAACTGTTCACGCATAAATTTTTAAAAGATCATAAAAATATTTAGGTAATCCCACATAACCTACTCTTTTTGGCCATAATGACATAGCATAACCTACTTCATAGTATAGTGATATGTTTTTTTGTTTGTTTTTCATCCCTGATATGTTTCAACTTTCAAATAATATGATTTAACGAGTTTCATAATTAATGTGACATTCTTAGTGTCGAACTAAAAACATTATTTCTTCTTATTTTCATATTAGAGACATAACTTTATTAGAGATTCAGTTAGATACAGAGAAAGAAAAGCTTCAAGAAGAGTCTCTATTTCTCCTCAAGTCTCACTAGGAATCTTGAGGGTTAAACTTGACTGATTCACGATATATAAGCTCCTTGATATTCCCTTCAGTCAGTGAAGGTTGCTCGAAATCGAAACCGAACGGCCTCACGCACACCGGTTCCTTGTTACAGTTGTGTAATGGTGCTAAGTATGGGTGGCTCAAAGCTTCATCGACTGCAACTCAAAGAAAGCTCAAACTTATTATAAAAAAAAAGATAAAGAGTAACAAACTAACAAAGTCTTTCTTATTCTTTCTTCTTTACCTGTTATGCGTTTGTTTGGGTCAAAGACAAGCATTTGCTGCAGCAAATCAACTGCTTCAATAGACATGTTTGGGAATCTAGCTGCAAAGTTTTGTCTTGGATACTGTGGAAGCTGTCTTACGTATCTTCTCGCGTTGTCACTTCTTAAGAATCCGAGGCTTGGATCATCAGGTGAACCAATAAGCTGTGTATTGAATATGATTAAAGTTAACATATGAGTTTGTTATATGGATCAACAAACAAATGAAATAGAATTTTACCTCGGTGATGAGTCTAAGCTGTTGAACATAATCTCTGCCTGGAAATAACGGTTCCCTGGTCATTGTTTCGCCGAGTATACAACCGACAGACCAAATATCGATAGCTGCAGTGTACTCTGAGCAGTTAAGGAGCAACTCTGGAGCTCGGTACCAACGTGTAACGACATATTCTGTCATGAAATCAGTCTCTGATTTAGTCCTCGCAAGTCCAAAATCACCAATCTTGAGGTCACAATTTGTATTCAGGAGCAGATTACTCGGTTTTAAATCACGATGCAATACATTAGCTGAATGCACGTATTTGAGTCCTCGCAATAACTGATAAAGAAAGAACTGCACAAACATACAAAACTCAACTTCAGAGTCGTCGAAGCAAAAAAGATTCCGATAGCTTAATATCCAAGTATAACCCAAATCTTTCTAAAGAAGTAAACAGAAGAATATAGAGGTTTATTTATGCGTACCCGAGAATGATCATCATTTAACGGTTGGGTTGATCGTATAATTTGATGAAGATCAGTGTCCATTAGCTCGTAAACAATGTAAACATCGTTGAAATTCTCTCGCTGAGGTGGTCTTATAATGTCTTTAATGGCAACAACCTAGGAGATGGAGAAATGAATTAATCATAACTCCAATAAAACCAGAAAAATCTACAAGCAGAAACGTTAAAGGGATACATGACACAAAGGTTCTTACATTGTCATGATCCATATGGTTATGAAGCTTAATCTCTCTCAAAGTTCTCTTGGCGTCCATAATGTTGTCAAATGCATTACTAATCTTCTTTATCGCTACTTCCTCGCCCGTTTCCGAATTAAAAGCAGCACTGAGAATTAATCAACATCAAAGATCAATAACTAATCTTCATACATGTATTAACCACAAAACAAGAATCTACAGCTTCACAGAGGAAAATATTCAAATATCTCTGATACTCAACAACAGACCCGGGACCAAATCATATATTTCATCAATTCATAAAGAACATAAGAAAATATACAAACTTTTCACTGCTAATCATTATTGGAAAACAGAGCAACCAAAATACTCACCATACGAAACCAGAAGCGCCTCTACCGAGAGGACGAAGAGGAGGAACATACTTGCTAGGAACTTGGAAGATAATGCCATAGACATTATACTCAACATAACCACCACCATTACTAGACATTTCTCTCTCTCTCTCTCTCTCTCTCTCTCTCGAATTGAAAGTAATCAGAGAAGGAAACAGAGAGCAAGAACGCGTTAAGAAGAGCGGAAAACAGAGAAGTTTTCGTGTGTGTTGAGATTTCTTCTTTGTGAGGATTAAAAAGAGCGAAAACAATAACGTGTGAGAAAGTGAGAACTTCTGATTGGCAAATCAAATGAGAACAAGGGTCTTCTCACACGACCCGTGAAAATACATTGTACCTTCTTCTTCTTCTTCTTCTTTACTCCTTTCTCCGTATTCCACTTCGCCTTTTCTTTGACTACGACTTGATTTTGGTCCAAGTCAACTTTATTTTACCCTTAACCGGAAATAACCAATTACCAATTCCAAAAATCAAACCGAAACTGATTCGGTTTGGAAACTGGTTCTGACCTAACTGTTGATTATGGTGCGGTACGATCTAGTAAACGTTGATGACTTTCATTGTTTCAAGATATTTTTTTTTTAATGTCAAGCTTTATAGATGAGTTTATATAATCTTTACTTATACAAATACTAGTTTCATTGCATCTCATACAAACGACCATAATATCACAAACCCCTAATACATTCAATACCAAGATGGAACTCTTGTACCATCTATACACACAGTAACAGTTAATCAGAATCCTTTGTGATTTTTTCCGGGAGACTTTTTTGGTGATGTTGTCAGTACCGTTGATGCCCCGATCGACCTGAGGTTCTCCAGTAATGTGTCTCGTCCTGATAACAAAATCTTGAAGAAACAATCTACTTCTTTCGAAACAAGATCTAGCCCTTTCGATAGTTCTGTGACCGAATCCTTCAATGGCTGCAGCGATAACGGATCTACTGATCCTTGCTGGATCGCAGGGTAAAGTTTCTTAACACCCGAATCAACTGCCTCTAGCTCTTTCAGAACAGTTAACCCGTCTGATAAAAATATGTATTTGATTTCTGCGTTTATGGTGTTCTGCATTTCCATGAAGGATTGTGCCCATGGAAGCTCGTTTGCGACGGGGAGGTAAAACAGATTCTGCGATGAACCTGAGAACGCTGCAGCAAAAACACCGGAAATGTATAAAGTCTTGACCTTTACACCGTATAGAGCTCGCATCAGAACTTTTCCTTCGGCCGAGTTTTTCACCTTGGGAAGATTCAAGGTTTGGACAAGGCTGCTCAAGATCGCACGGCAATTCTCGATTCTCGGGTTCTTGGAAGCAATGTGTTGCTTCCAGCTGTCTAGAGATGATTGAGCTTTCGACAGATTCTGAGGAGAGTTTGTCTCCAAGTTATGCAAAGCAAACTGAAGTAAGAGATGACCTTGGTTGAGACGGGATAACTCCGAGCTAAAGGCATTGCAGAGATCAAGAAGCTTCACGCTTATGTCAAGATAGACATCAACCCATTTATCCTCCCAATCTGATACCGGAAGCCCTAAATCAGTTATAAGGGTCTTGATACCATTATGTGTTTCACAAAGAGATTCCATTGCTTGTTTCATCCATGAAACAGTCAGGATTTCACTCTTTTCCTTTGGTACAAGCTTACTAATTGAAGTTGCTAAGTTCCCCTCGAAATTGTTCAACAGGGAGAGAAGTTTCGAGGATAATACCGGATTCTTCGAAGATAGATTCTTGAACGGGTTTCCGAAGGGGAAGAAACCGCGTGGAGGGTCTTGTGGACGAGCCATTTCGTTAAGTTTCACCTGACCAAACAACAGCACAATAAAGAAGAACAAGGAAAACATATCAAATTAGCAGCCAAAGACGAATCTTATTACTTAGATTACATTTTGCGTCCATACAAAAATCCAAGACAAAGATCAAACTGTGTATTAGCACTTTCACTCGGAAAAATTTAGTCTTTTGGATTTACAAGTATGGATCTTTTCTCAACAGATCTAATACAAGGTAATGAAATCTTCCGTATAAAGTAACACAAACAACAACAGATCCGCTCTTCGATTAAAATTGGAACTCATAAAAAAGTCAACGAAAAAACTAGATCTTAAATCAACAACTCAAGGGTATAAATCCATTTTGCTTCTGTATATAAAGCAAAACCCAGATCTTAAAATCTAACCCATGTCGAAATTCACATAGAAAAGAGATCAAATACACCAAATCTAACACAGGATTATCATTAAAAAACAACAACAACAACATGAAGAGCAGACAAGAAATGAAGCCGAAACTCACCTAAAAACAACAGATCCTGCGACAAAAACTAACGGTTACTCCAAAATATGAAACTCGGATTCGCTTGATAGAGGTTTCTGAGAAATAAAAAGATAACAAATAAGAACAAAAAAAAGGAAGAAAAAAAATAAAAATAAGAAGAACTAAAAATTGAGACAAAGATCGGATCAAGGGTCAGTGTTCTTACCGAATAATCAAACACTAATTTTTGTGGACAGAAATTTCAAGGAAAGATAAGAGATTGAAACGCGTTGTTCTTTATATGACTCTATTAAACCACAAAGATGTCGTATTTCTACAGATAAACAAGCAACTAAAGAAAAATAAATGTTAGGTTTGACGTTGATTTGGTAGAGAGGAGAGATTAGGTTTCAGTTACGGGACTGTGACGAAACACTAAATGACAGGTGAATGCGTGTACGGTGACGATCTGTTATTAAGAACACACATTTTTTTTGTTAGTTGGCTACTTGTTGCTTTACTGTACACCACAAGGGAAAAGTCAATTATCACCAGCGGATTTTTCTTCCCTCTAATCCAACGGTTACGAATCATGATCTTAATTTGATTTCAATCATTTAGTATTTTAATTATAAATTTTGCGGTCTATAATAATGACTTTATATAGATTAATTAGCTAAATAGTCATAGATTTAAATATATTTTATAAACTAATTAGAGATTTTTTTTTTTAAATTACCAGGAAGTTCGGGGCCGAAATCCGTATCCCTCCAGATCGTAATCCACAGTATGTAATATTGGTTTCGTCCCAAACATCATTCGAACTACCGACCAAAAGTCTTTACTAGTTGATCTATTGGCTTTTGGTAAACTAATTATAGATTTTTGTGGTCTAAAATGGCTTTATAAAGATTAATTGAATAAATACTCACATATTTTAAGATATATTCAAAACCATGGGAAGACATATACTATATAAATTAAATAAATACTCACAGACTTTAAGATATATTCAAAACCATGGGAAGACATATTACATATACTATATAAAATTTTTGCAATTATCCCTATAAATTTTGGGTTGTGATTTTTTTCATTAAATAGGATTTAGTAATATAAGAATCTTAGTAAAACAAAATATAATAATAAGTTTGTGGCTAGTGAATATAATTTACTTAATCTGTATAAAATTTTTTGTCAACATTCAAAAGGTGCATGTATATAATTTTTGACGTTTGTGTACGCAATACATATATTTTACTCTTTTCTCTTCATAGAAAAAAAAAAGCTTTGTTAGGGTGGATAAGTTTTCTTTAAGAAATATCAAAGTATCAGAAAAAGGAATGACTTAGAGAAGTTTATTATAGATTCGTAATGTTATTTATATTAAAACAAATTATATGGAAAAAAAAGAGTTTGTATCTAACTCTAGGTTTTCCTCCGGTCGTCGGATCGATGACGAGTGTGCACTTATTTTGTGTCATCGGGACAAGCAAGTTAGCCAAGTTTGATTATAAATCAAAACATTCGATCAATTTTTAAATTCTTGCAACTTGGAGATTTTCAAGATAATAAGTACAAGTAGGTCCATAATCGAGAGATAATTATAATATATGCAAATAATTTTGTGGAAACACAATCACGTGAGCCTAACGAATCCTCGTGGGGCCATATTGCCCATACCGGTTTTTAAAGCGATAAGATTAATCTCATCGACCAATCGTTATGCAGCTACGGGCCGAACATAGCGTCGAGGTCGGTCCAAACATTACATTTTATAATTTATAAAGAACATGTGAATCGTTGACAAAATGTTACAAAGAAGAAAAGGTTAATTAAACGTAAGGCAAAAGACTCAAAGAGCCAAAGAATGAAAATATTCTGTATGTGACACATTATATAATAAGAATCAATATATGAAAAAAAATGGTCGTGTGACAAAGAGAGTCACTTAACCTAAGCGACTCATTTTCATCTTGGCTTTTGCTGATGATGCCGTGAACCGCTATCGCTGCTTTCACTAGCCGCTGCCGCTGCAGTTGTCTCTTGTTTCTCACGGCTGCCATGGTCCCTCGTCGTTCGGCGCTCCTGCAAAAATATCATCACAGCTTTAGACATTTTTCGAAACTCGTAAAGAAATGTGAAAAATGTTGAGAATAAATGTTTTGTTGTATACATCACGATAGAGCAAGTCTTCAGCTTCAAGCATATGTATGATATGTCCCATTTTAGGTCTCTTGTTCGCATCAGGATCCACACAACGCAAAGCTACAAGCAACACTCTTTTAAGAGCCTTTGAGGATGGTGGTTCGGGTATTTTCGGATCAACTACTTCTTCTGATCTTCGGTTTCCTACCATTGATTTCAGCCAATCCACTAGATTCGTCTAAAAACCAAAACAAGCAATCAAAAACCATTTACCAAAAAAGTAGAGGGAGAATTGAAACAAGGCGGGTTTAACCTTCTAAATACCTCTCCTTGAGGCCGACTATAATCAACCGGGTTTCTTCCTGTGATTAACTCCATGATTAAGATTCCGAAGCTATAGATATCACTCTTCTCGTTTAACATTCCAGTGCAAGCATATTCCGGTGCTACATAGCTAAACAAATAAACCCGCGAAGCAAAAGTTATTCCAAAGATTCAGATAACTAGAGATTGTCTAGAAAGTTGCAGGAAAGAGTGAATGAGTTCAAGACTTTACCCGAAAGTTCCCATCACACGGGTTGTCACATAACTGCTCTCGGAACCCAGGAGCTTAGCAAGTCCAAAATCCGAAACCTTAGCATTCCATTGGCGATCAAGCAAGATATTGCTCGATTTTATATCCCGATGAACAACTTTTGGTTCAAGACCCTCGTGTAGATACGCCAATCTGCAGATATAACAAAGATTTACATATATAATCATAGCCTATAACCATAGCGGATAGCAAGATGGAACTAATAACTCAATTCAAGATCTATTCCAAACTTACCCTTTTGCCATCCCGAGTATAATATTCATACGGATATCCCAAGTTAGAGGGCTGACATCTCCAACATCACCGTGAATCCATTGCTCCAAGTTTCCATTATCGACAAAGTCGTACACGAGCATCCTGTAGTAAGGATACCAATATTAGCTCACAACATTGTTTCTCATTAAATACCAAAACAAGAAACACGAGTAGCAGCGTATTTACCTGTATGCACCTTCGACGCAATACCCTAAAAGCCTAACGAGATTCTTGTGTCGTACACGCCCGATCACTTCCACTTCTACTTTGAATTCTTTCTCCGCTTGACCCCTGTACATTAAAGACACACACCAACTACAAACATTACAGATCATAGAGATCAAAATCCAGAAGTATAGTCTATTATTAGTATAGACGTATTCCATCAAAAGCACATGTGACCTCTACACATAGAATTCAATAATAAAAACAACATTCAGGACCACACTCATACACATAGAGCAGTTAAAATAAGAGAAGGACCAAACAATTGGAGATTGATTTCACTCTTAAGCCTTACCTTCGTCTGCTCTAGCTAAATTTCCAGAATCATACACTTCAATGGATCTAATTCTAACCACATAAAAGGAAAGAAGAAATGCAGAATCAAACACAAACCTCAATACAGAGCAAAACTACAAATAAAGTTCCTTAATTGGTAACTAATACTTAAAACCCTGATCTAGAAACCAGTAAAGGACCAAACTTTAGAATGAAACCAATACAGAGCAAAGCAACAAATCCAATCAAATCAATAAATTGCAAAAACCCTAATTCAGAAACGAGCTAAAGGACCAATCTTTACCTGTTATTAAGCAAGTTCTTAACGGCGACTTTGGTTCCATCAGTTAAAACTCCACGATACACAATCCCGTAACCACCTTCTCCGATTACATTCTCTTCACAAAGTCCATTAGTCGCCGCTTCAAGCTCTCTAAGAGTATACCACCGTCCCCAACCAAGATGCGAAACCTCCGGTCCAACAACATTTCCGCTGCCTGAATACGACGCCGTTTCACTAGCACTAACTGTTCCTCTACTTTCACCACTCGATACTCGATCTGAAAACACCACTCGATGCTCGATCTTACCTATATCGACTTGGATCTCTGCAGGAACAGGCTGCGACTGATAGTGATGGTCGGGAACGATCTCTTTGATCTCTTTGGAAATCGGCGGTGTTGCGACGGCGGCGGAAGCGAAATCGGCTCGCGGTTTGCGATTTTTCCGGCGAGAGGTTAGACAGAGAGAGAGAAAGAAGAGAGCTATTACGATTAGAGATCCGAGTAAGATTCCGATTACGACCCATAATCGGAGACCGAAGATCGATGTCGGTTTTGAAAGCTCTGTATTGAGGAAAGCAGCATCGTACACCGACATCGTTTACTTCAAATTTCACTCCTTTTTCGTTATTACAGATCAACCAATGAGTTTCTTCGCATTTCTTGCCGGAAAACACACAAACTTTCCGGCGAATAAAACCCGAATCCCGGCCAAATTTGATGGTTGTCACAGCATCGAGTGTTGAATCGGAAACAAGAAATTGAAAAAGATTATTAATATTTTAAATAAATAAAATTGGAGGAATTTAAAGAAGGGTTTGAGTGATCTGTGTGTGGATGTGTTGAATGAGCTGTCTTTTGAGTTTCTGTCTCCGTGTGTAATGGTGACGGTGAGAGAAGGGTACTTGAAATTACTTTTTTACCCTTATTGGGAAATTAGAGATAATGGATTCAAAACTACATAGTTTCGAGGAGTTTTTGGGAAATAAATTGATGTCGATTGCCGTTGAGGTGGTATGGTAAGGTACGGTTCAGTGCAGTGTACAGTATGTGGATTACACATTAACTTGTTGGTTTCACTAGAATTGAAACATTAACGTCTGATTAACTATTTCAATCCAATATTAGTTTGTTGGGTGTTTTGGGTTATGGAAATGAAGGAATAAATATGAAATTTTTCTTTGTAAGAAAGTAGCCACTTTTGTTATGGGAACATATGAGTGCTCTAGAATCGTTTCTTTGCTTTTGTGTTACACATTGTTTATTGATTTCATGAATTATGTTTGGGGGAATATGGATTTAGCATTTTTTGGGTGATAAATGTGAAAGATTGAAACTTCTGACTCAAATATATAAGTTCATGATAATTGCTTTCCTCAAGGTTCGGTTTGGTCTTGAATTTTTTGTTAGCAATTAATGAGAGAATAATTTTTTAGTGTGGCCTCGAATAATTTAGGTTTCCTCCTAAAAAGGGTTTAGGTGGGGCTAAAAAGAGAGAACGCATTATTGCTTTATCATATCCATACCAACCAAGTAATGTAAAGAATACAATACCTAAATTGTCAACAAGTCAGTAACATACCAACCAAGTAATGTAAAGAATACAATACCTTTCTCTTTTATACGTATAAAATTATCATATTTACTAGTTAATCATAACTTGTGCTTAAACTAGTTTATAAGTTATAATTTATTTTTTTATGGGTAAATAGGCTAAATCTATTAGAGAAGTGTAAGTGAGAGTGACTGATTCCACCAACATAACATAAC
The DNA here is from genome assembly GCA_964056655.1 of Arabis hirsuta. Lineage (NCBI taxonomy): Eukaryota > Viridiplantae > Streptophyta > Magnoliopsida > Brassicales > Brassicaceae > Arabis > Arabis hirsuta. Next base: position 441,193 of record OZ053307.1, read on the forward strand.
AATGTAACATGTTTTATAAAGATTGATTATCTGAAATTTGTACACAAAAATTATGAAACGGATGGAATAACAAGAGTCAAGAAACATGAGAAGTGTATACATAACCAAATGAAGCGATAAGAGGCAGAGAATCATAGCCCATACAATATTACGATCATGGGCTCATAGTAGGCCTAAAGATCCAATACTCTTTTAAACCCTTTTGGATACTGGGCCCATTTTAACAAAGCCAATCTCTAATTATTTTTAGTAGCCTTAATTTCAATTAATTTGATTAAGAAAAAAAGACAGAAATAAGAAATATAAAAAGAAAATAGTGGAGGATTTGTTTGTGTATTAAAAAGGTAATAGAGTTAGAGAAACAGAAAGAAAGTTTTCCTGTAAAAAGAAAAAAGAAACAGAAAGAAAGTCTGAATAGATATATTTCCTATTCAGAAATAAATGTATAAATGCTATATATATAGAAAATATACTAAAGCTTTTGAAACAAACCAATTAGAAGCAAAGAGAATCTCCATGTTTATATAGAACCAAATACATACATACACGTGGTGTGAACTGTACTGACTACTGTATAATGTATATGCATATTTCCTCGATAAAGATTTCTCTTTCTAGAAGACTTATAATTTATTTTTGGTTAAATTTGACAGGACTTATTTTTAGTATAATTATCATAAACCTATTAAATTACGAGGAAGTGTTTTATAAACAGCTGTAGTGTTCATGAACCTGTTAAATATTTATGTGCAAGTATTTATTACCAGTTGTAGTGTTTATAAACATATTAAGTATTTATGCGTAAGATTTTTTTATAAGTATATATATATATGTAAATCTTTTTTAATGTTCAACGTAAATTTGACATATAGTAAATTGATAATTCATCAAATGATTACATATACGTGTCTAAGCTAATTTATATTTTTAAATTTTGTTAAAAATTATTAAAATTTTGAAGTATACATAAAAACTGTTATTCCATCAAAAGAGTTAACAATTATTGTAGTAAACACGGTAACTAATTGTTAAATATATTTTGAACCACAGTAACATATCAATATTTAAAAGAGAAAAAATAATTTTATCTGTGAATATTACAATTACAAAATTACTACAAGACTGATGAAAGTAGTTATATCAAATCATTTTTAATAATTTAAAAATATACTTTTAAAAATAGCATCAATAATTTTTCTTAAAAGAATATTACTAATTATTTTTCTTGAAAATTATTCATATGCGTGATCACAAAAAAATTAATAAGATTAACTCGCAACAACAAAAAGATAAACACGTTTAAAGTATCACATATTATTTGGTGTAAATTTTTTCACCAAACACATAATAGTTTTTGACAAATGGTAATATTTAGTAGATGATAATAATTTCCGCTTTAAAAATTCGCAAGCTGGAATACAAAAACTAACAAATGAAATGATGGTATTATATATAAGAAATAATAACTAGATACCTTTTATTAATAAAATACACTTTTCTTAATATATAATTATAATGGTAATTTATAACTGGTTATTATTATTTACTTTTAAAATTATATAATTTAAATGTCTTTTATGAAATGAAGAATCTATAAATTCAAGTAGTTATCCTATCTACAACCATCAATTCATTTTCTAGTTTCTTCACAAAATTTTCATAATGGTGAGAAAGAACAGTGGTCGTAAAAAAATTGAAATGGTGAAAATGAAGAATGAGTCAAATCTTCAAGTTACTTTCTCTAAAAGAAGATCTAGTCTTTTCAAAAAGGCCAGCGAATTATGCACACTATGTGGTATAGATATTGCGTTGATCGTGTTTTCACCAGGTGGGAAAGTTTTTTCCTTCGGTCACCCAAATCTCGATCTTTTACTTGATCGTTTCTCAGGACATGTTGAAGACGCTCCTCCAAGAGACACCAACAACTCTGGATTGTTGGAAAGCAACACTGATTTATTATGTCTCCAAAATCTTAACGAGACGCTTATGAAGGTGATTTACCAATTATCATGTTTTCTTTAGTATGTTTAAATTGTTTTCCGTTATTTTTCAAAATTAAGAGTTACGCGCCAAAAGAAATCGATAAGCCTTCGCGCCAAAATAAAATATGTGTTATACAATTTTGTTTTTACGTTTAATTCTTTTTTTCCGGGTTTGTATACAAAATTATCTTTTTATTTAACACGTAGATAATAAAATTACGGAAAGATTTTTAATAAGTTATTCACTATAAAATTTTAGTTTTTTAATTTATTCACAAAATCAAACTAACATTGTGCTCATCAGTGGTATGAAAGTAGATCTGAAATATAAAATTGGTGGGTTCATTTTGTATTCAAGACATATTAATCTGTGGATTCTTTCATCATCGTAGGTGTTGGCTGCAAAAGAAGAAGAAAAAGCAAAAAAGCTTAAGAACAAGATAATCAGAAAGGAAATGTTAGAGAAAAACCCTGAGCACTGGTACCTAAATCCACCAGAAGAATTCAACTTAAGCCAAGCTCTTCAGATGAAAAATGTTGTTGAAGATTTCATGAAGAAACTTGATGATTTGTATCCTGAGGTCAATCCAACAATCGTCCCTAACCCGAACTTTTATGTCGGAAGTTCAAGCAATGGTGCTCCAGGTCCTACTACTGTTCATCATGGTGGTAACATCTACACTCACCCAAACTTTTATGTCGGAAGTTCAAGCAATGCTGCTCCAGGTCCTACTACTGTTCATCATGGTGGTAACATCTACACTAGCCAAGTTTCACCATTTGGTTATGATCCAAACATGATTACTCCTAATCAAACGATGCCGTTTGGATATAATCCTAATAACAACAACATTTCTGAAGGATTTTTTCCAGATAATGCTATGAATCCAGGTTACAACCAAAGCCAAGGCCAAAATCAGTTTGAACAAGGTCATCCTCATTATGGGAATCGCTATTATTAGCTTATTTCTTTATCCCCCTATTGTTAGACTTTCGAGTCTTCAATTTATCTTTCATTTAAACTGTTTCTTTTGCTTTAATTTGAAGGTGTTGTATGACCCTTTAAATCTCCAGTTTGTTCTTTGTTAGTTCTTTGTTGGTGTTGTATCATGTTCATTTCGTATCAATGATAACAATACTTTTTTTTTTTTCTATCAATTAATTTTTTTTCTTCATTTTTGTTTTCATTCATATTGGTAACAGCTGGTTAGAGTAAACAAATGAGTGTTTGAGAGGAAACAAATAAATTATCTTTTGGAATGAGTGTATCTTATTTGCTGGCACCTAATAAGATGAAACAATGAAAAGGAAACATATCTGTATAGAAAATTAGTTAGCTTTTATGTAATTTGTTTCTGCTTTTATTAGATTCTCGAGAAAAATGGTAAAAACAATAATAAGGAAAAGAATAAAGAAATTGGTAAAAAGTAAAAACTAACTTGCTTTTTTGTTTGTTTCTTAATTTTTCATATTAGAATTAATTTTAAAATAACTAAAAGGAGGCAAGGAAAAAAGTGACAAAAATGTTTGTAACAAACGCCACATAAAATTTAGAGCAAAATATCAAATGAATAACTCTTAGAAATTTTGTTACAAAAACAAATTATTGTCTCAAACCTACCTCCGATTTAAGCTTTAAGCTTTGATTGGTATCGTGAACTATATTAATTTTCTTAGTAAGTTAATACTACCAATTAGATATAACAAGACGTTGTTAGTTAAAATGTTGTAGTTTCCTACTATATAATCATCCTTTTTTTTATAATTCAGGGTAAATCTTAGGCCAAATGGCCCAGACTAATCTATGGGGAAGGCACAACTCATGGATAGACTCTCTCTCTGGATATGCAAATGGACCGAAAGCAAATACCTATATCCATGTGAGTGTCCAGGATATTGTGACTTAATTTTGTTTACCAGATGAATCGAACTTGAAATGTGTTGGCATTCCAGTCCCGTCTCCTTGACGAGAGTGTCATCGACTCCTTTTCAACTTACTAGTATTAAGGCTCTTGCATTGCAGGGGACAAATTTAGTTTACTTTGAAGTGTACTATATCATTTTGTTTTACTTTATTTTGTGTCGACTTAATTTTACTTTTACCTATGATTCGTCGACTTCATTTCTTTTCAAGCTCTTTAGATAAAACTAAATTCACGAGTATTATAAATGTAAAGTTTTCTTCTGATAAAAAAAAAAATCGTAAATTATCCGCGGATATTACATATGTAAACTATTTTTCTCCAATTGCAAAAACTTTATCTTGTAATTTAAACGGGCCGTAACAAAATAAGTAAATACAAAACAGAGGAAGTAGTCCATTCCGAATAAAAACCAGTAAATAGCGTTTTAACCACTGAATAATTCAAAACCCAACACTAATGGTCTGTCTTGCTACACAAACTTAACCTAATAATCTCTCAAGAGTCAAAGATGTTCCAAACTCTTCGACTTGTATATATGTACAACCGGCTCACTCCTCTACGAGCCACCATACTAGCCACGCTGATTGGTCTAGTCACGAACCAACAAGAGATCGATACGTAACTCCAAAACCTGAGGCAGTGAGAATACAATATTTCCCTCTCTTTTTTTTTTTTTTTTTGTATCATTGTTCTTGATCCCTATTTGGCGTTAAATGATGATATTAGCCTCCGCTGCAAAAACCCACCAAGAAAGTTTGTTACTTTTAAGTCTCCAAAAATGAAAATATTATAAAGCGATGACTAACACTTACTTGTTCTTCAAACTCGGGACTTGTCAGATTTACAGACAAATTTCTCATCAATAAAAGAACCTGATGAACAATAAAAACAGCGTTTACGACATTTCATATTCCAGATATGTTCCTGAGGCATTAGACAAATGGAGTGTGCGTATTTAACATACCGTTTCTAGATTTATTGGATCCATTTGCTTTAGTCTCTGGACATGACCTGTTCTCTGTGGATCAAACACACTTCCTATAAATCTGTAGACTTCAGCGAAATTCGGCATCACTGCAAAACAACACCAAACAAACTCATAATCAGCATGTATCGCAAAGACCGAATCTCGAGTTTGCTCTGTACAAAGCAAGAATCTTTTACCTCTATAAGGCTTTCCACAACTTTCTTGCTCATTTGTCTCTGTATCGGTCCGAGTCCTCTGCTTATCTCTAGTACTACTAGTGCTCCAACAGTTCTCTGCTACTCCCAGTTCCTCTACAATCCCACATTCATTACCACAACATTACTAACTAATACATCAATCAATACACAGCCATTTTTAAGAACATATTCTTACCTTTAATCACCGATTTTGGGCGAATTAATCCGTTGCTACGAGTACTGATCTCTGGCTGTGAATCAGTGCTGTACAAGTACTCATGTTGAAGCAATGCGTTAGAAGATGTAAGAGCAACTGCAGCAACAACATAAAAAGGACACAATCATGAGATAAGATGCAAAGAGACAAAACATAACAGAGCAATGTAGAAAAGATCGAAACTTTACCAGTTTTAGAAGCCTTTTGTGGATAAGGATGAGTTGCTTTCCTCTTTGGTCGAGGAGGAGGGAGATGTTCGTTAGTCCCATTCTTCTGAACCTTGAGAAAGTATTTCTGTGCGTGACTTCGTATCTAACAAAACCAATACTTTTATTCAATTATTCAAAACAGAGTTAAGGAAAACTCAAGAACAGAGTTGATAAATGTACTGTCAGGACGGATTCTTCAATTACCTGGATCACTGTTTTTGATCCAACAAAAGCCTCGATTTTCTTCCAATCCCTGTCAAATCTGTAACCAATAGACAAGATCACCACAGGAAGAACAAATCTCGAAGGTACTATAATTAATCAGAGAGGTTATAAAAACAAAAAAAAAGAAGAAGTCAAATCTTTCTCCGTTACATACAAATGGAGAGCTTCAAGAAACTTGTCGTGTTCTTGCTCCGTCCAGTTCTCTCTAGACTTGGTGATTGTGTAAGGCTTTCTAATCTTCTTTGTTGGATCCTCGAAAAATGACATCGTATGGCTCCGTACAGAAACCGGAATCTTCGTCGCCGGAGCCGCCGTGTGGGGAAGAGTGTTGAAACTCGATAAATTCATATTCCGTGGAGAAACAATGAGCTTGGTGGCTAGGCTTTACGAACACCATAAAAACTCGAAAAAGGTTACCTTTCGGTTTCGAATGGAGACGGCGTTTACGTGTTTGAAAAGAGAATTGGTGACTTGTGTGAGTGGTAGTGTGTATATGCCGGAGAAAGAAGAGAAGGGTAGAATCGTAATTTTGAAGGGAAATTGGATGGTAGCCAAACACGTGTAAGGAGCTCGTTGCTCTGGTTCATGGCGTGGGACTAACCAGTAGCCATGTGGACGTTCTAGTACCACCACTGACGCCATTAAAAAAAACACGCGCTAAGCCTACATATTTTAAATCGACGCTACAGAAAGCGCCACGTGTATGACGATCGTAAGCACGTCAATCAGATTCCCGACCCGAAGAGAGTAAAATTTTCTTGAAGTTTTAATTCAGTAAAGATGGTTTCTTTCTATACAATACACACACCACACGACATCTATTTCAAAAGACTAAACACCAAACACACATAATACTTTTTAAGTTTGATCACGACCACACCCCAAAACAAAACAAAACAAAACAAACGTCTCTCTAAGAAATAGCTCATCGGATATTTCCGCAAACAAACCGAACAAAAAAAGAGGTTAGAAACACAATGATTACAGATAAAAAAAGTTGATTGATACCGAATTAGACAACACGAAACACACAAAAAATGGGTGCTCTTCTTTTGGTCTGTGAATCCTAAGGATTGTAAAATGATAACCAAAAGAGAACTCACAAATGGAGAGAGACTGTTTTTTTTACTTTAATCGATCCATCGTGTGATACCATCGTCTCCTACCATCGCCAGTATCTCCACACGCACCTCCAATATTGCCTGCAACATATTGATTTCACATTTATACACACACCACAATGGACATTGTAACAAATTATTCTTGTTTTGCAAGAATTAGAGAGGACATTTCTGTGGCGAAAGAGACTTACAGAGGAGTTCCTGCAGTTGACAAGCCGACATTCGTCCAAAGAACCTTCTAGACTCCAACTCTCCCACACGTCAAAACTGTGGCTAGCAAACACAAACTCCATTCTTCTATTGATCTGCATAAGCTCACACACACACAAAAAACCACTTTTAGTTTCCTCAAGAGCACGTAAACTTTCGGGCTATCAATGGGAGTAACTGTTTAATGTAAAGAAATACCTGCAGTAACTTCCCACCGGCAGCAAATGATCTCAGACCAACAGTGTCCTGAGGAACAAGAGTGGTACACCAGACAAATTAGCCATTCAGAAGAATATAAGTAGCAATTTGATAACGGGCTTCTGCTCAATCCTACTGCGGAACAATAACGGATCTATTCTGTTCATCCAAATTCTCCACTTTTACCCTTACTCAGGCATGGAAAGCAAAGCAAGGTAAATGAGAAGAAGAGAGAGAAAGGATAGTTTACCTTGTTTCTGTATGCAATAATGAATTGTGCAGCAGGATCCCGTTTGGATACATTGGACAAAGTATCCAGGAACCAACCACCGTTTTTAGTTCTTTGCCTGGAAACATGGAGTCCAGAGAGGTCTTTTGCGTACAAGGCTACTACATATCCATCTTTCAGCAGTTCACTCGACTTTCCAATGAACTTCTTACTTGACATTACAAGCTGATTTGGGGAAGACTCTTGCATTACTTCAAGAGGTGTTTTTCTGCTTCTTGAATCTTCGGGAGAAGCACATCTAGAACTGGAACTCAATACTTCTTCCGTGTCACTCATTGCAGTATCATCTCTTCGTGATGTACTTTCTTCGTGTAAACCTGAGGAACCCTCAGATTTTTGCATGTATTTTTGCTGTGAATGCCTCTTTTTGGCTTTCTTACCAGATCTGTTGCGTCTTACTTCAGGTTTTATGGCAGTATTCTGAGGCAGAATAGAAACCTGTTGCTGCTGACCAGGGCTAAGAGATTCCTTGGAGTCAATAGCCTCTCTACGAACGATTTCAGTACTAGTGAGAGTACTTTCTCCCTGTTGCCTACTGGTGGATTCCACTAGCGCTAACTTCTCGTGTCTGATAGGTGATTGTTCCTCTTCTTCACTTGCTTCACTTTCCTCAACTTCTTCATCGGAAACAGTGTTATTTGGTATCACACCATCTAAGAAAAATGAATGCAAGATAGATATGGCTTTCTCCCTTATCTCCATCCAAACTTCTTCACTGTAATCTGCACTGCGAGGTAGGATTAACACATTCGGCATTTCCTTCACCTGAAATTACAACAAGATACAAAAGAATGCAGGATAAACAACAGAAATAGAGAATGAGCAGGCACAAATGTAAAGTTCATCAGGAAATAGAAAAGAAAATCATACCCATGCTTCCATCCATTGTGGACCTTCAGCACCGTCAAGCGCGCAGCCAGCTATAGTGCCATCAATTAGAAGTTGTTTCACAGCACAATCATCCAGCAGCTGGCAGCTTCCGGTATTTACAAGAAAAGCCCCTAACGTATAAAATCAACTTATCAATCAGAACTCAAGGGAATGAGAGAAAGCAGAAGTTCATCTTCAATTTACATAAATGGAGAATCAAAATTTCATTTGACTGACCAGACTTGAATAATCATACCAGGTTTTATATGCTGCAAACACTCTGCATTGAGTATCTGAACAGTGTCATTTGTTAATGCACAATGAAGTGAAATCACATCACTTGCTGCTAGTAAATCATTCAATGTATCCATTCTTCGAGCAGCACGTGGAAATCTCGAAGGCCTGATTCGTTCTTCATCTCCCTGGAAAGATGCAAAAGCAACTATTAACAACAAACAAAACATCATAGTATGCAGTTTAGGCATGTAGGAGCTAAGCACCTCTAAATCGTTCGACGACTATATTCCTCGTAAAGACACAAACACCATCCTAATTAACCAATGATCCATTAAGCTATTCTGAAGCCAGAACTCAACAACATACATACCTCAGGGACATCAAAGTAGAGCACACTCATCTTGAAAGCCAAACTCCTACTAGCCAAATACCGAGCGGATACAGATCTGCCAATGATACCCAAAACCATACCACGACACCGTCTCATTCCCCGGCAAAGCGGCTGAAGCGATCCGAGCCAACCGGAAGCAGAAAGCGCGTGGCGCGAGAGCAAATGCGTCCGCCTGAGAAGTCCAAGGATGAGCGCCATGACAGTATCCGCGATTTCCTCGGCTCTGGAAGTATCGACATGGACGAGTCTGAGACCTAGGTCGGAGGCGAGAGTCGAATCGACAGCTCGATCAGCAGAACCAAGGCATAAAATGAGCTGATGAGGACGGAGTCGTCGTTGAGCTGCACGGGGAAGATAGGCGAGGGAATGGAGGAGAACGGCGGTTGCTGACTCGATCTTACCTTCCGCGATGCGACTGAGCGGGACGTATTCAACACCAGCAACGCCGGCGAGTGAGTCCTGCTCAAGCGCACAATCCTCGATACAGTTGAGTGTGACTACGAGAGGCGACGCCGGTGACTGCTGGTTACGATGGGGCATTGTCGCAGACGAACGGATCTTGCTCATCTTCTTCTTCTCGCTACTCTCGAGGAGCAGACAAATTTTGGGAACATATTGATTTAGGGTTGAATGTTGTAAACTCGGAACAATTCAGGGGCTAAATTGCATTTATAATAGTTTAAGGGCGAAAATGCATTTTTTTAAAAAGTACCAGGAAACGCATCTTGGTCCCCGTAATACGACATCGTTTCCACGTTTTAATCTAGACACACGAAAAGACTCCACTACGACGTCGTTTTCCAATGCCAAAACGTAAACAAACACTACTATAGTGAAACATGTACACTTTTATTCCACAGTATATACTGACCATAAACCAAAACACAAACTCCAGCAGACAACATAAACACAGACTTGAGGAAAACAAAAGCACATGACTCAGGACAAGATGGGAAGAGCTCTCTCTTGCCCAACTAAAGCTACATGAAAAAAGCCGACTATATACTCAGAAGGACACAACCGGTGAAAACGAGAAGCTCTATACATTCTATCTACCAAAATTCTATCTCTGTTTTTTTTTCTTTGTATAATCCACTGCAGAATTCATAGTTACCATCATTCTTTGATCTCGACATGTCTCTGCGGGTTTTTAGTTGGAAGACAGGTTGGTGATGATCAGAGAAACCTCCTACGAAGGTTACTAGTTGTCGCTTGGTATGAACGCATGAGCAATCCAACTCCAATGCCTACTCCAAGGCACATACTAAGGCCTATCCCAACTCCGACTCTGACACCTGCATTGAACCATGAGAGTTGACCATCCTCGTCAACGTACATCTCTCCAGGGTAGTATCTCTGTCCCATTTTCATTTCAGACTCATCGTATTCATCAACTTCTGATTCCATAATCTGCAAAAACCAAACGCCAAACAATATAAGAACCAAAAAGCAGAAGTTTTTTAATGTGCAAAGAGATGGAAATACATGTAAACAACTCTCAATATATCAAGAACGTCTCTTGACTTATTTATGTAACTCATCTAACAGTAAACATACAAATTTATCCATAAACTCACTACTTCGTACCACCAACAGACTCGAAGTTTCAAATTTTGCTGTAGAATCAACATCAGACACTAAAAAGAAGCAAAATTCCCCAGAAACTTGCGATAGATCTTATTCATAAATAACAAAAACTCGTCTATGAAACCACTCAAACACTAAAGACAATCATCAATGAGAGAGTTATAAATCCGAATCTATTTCAGAATCATAGACAATCATCAATCAGAGAAATGCTGAATCCGAATCATACCTGTACTTTCCTTTGCCGGGCCAATCCATCACCAGTGGTAACAATGTCTTGCACTTTGTCAACTTCCTCGTCCTCCGGTATAGCATCAAGCGTCACGTGCCTAGCCACCTTCCTCCTCGGACTCGCCTGAATCGTCTTGGTCAATATCACCGGAACACCACCACAACAACCAGCTATATAAACCTCTACGGACGGAGACGAAACACCAAGCTTCGGCTGGAAAAACGCAGAGGAAGAAAAACCCGACCCGTGTACAGAGCCTGACCCATTTCCCATTGCCATATAACAATCCATACCCCATCCAGTCTTAGGATCGCTCACAGTTCCGTTATTCCAAGCACCTTCGATTCTATCCAGATTCCCGCACAAAACCATATCCTCCTTATCGTAAACCTCGAAATCAACGCATCCGGTGACGCGCACGGTCTCGGTGCTAACGTAAGTCACCTCCGACGATTCCCTGTCGATCCTGTCGCGTCGGAGTTTAAGCGACGCCGTCTGCGAGGAAGGAACGCGAACGCCGTTAACCTCGAGAGAAGCGCCGGTTTCGCGGCGAGGATGACGAAGGGTGAGAAAATCAGGGACATTCTCAACGACGCAAGGCGATATGCGTACGTAGAACAAACGAACCTCTAGCCACGCCGATTGCGATAACGGAATTGATGCCGGAGACGGCGGTGACGCTACGCCGGAGGTTTTCATGTTGTATGATGATTTGGTTGTACCCAGAGGATGATGATGTTGATGATGATGATCTCTCGAAATCATCCAGAACAATCGAATCAAGAAAACACAAAATCGCAATCAATCGATTTACGATTACGAGAATTGCAACAGAGAATGAAGGAATCGAACAGAAACTTTTTTGGCCTTTTGTTTAGGTTAGGTTTTTGGGGTTTGAGATATTTTGGAAGGTAAAAAAAAAAAAAAAAAAAAGAGGTCAAAATTATTAAAATACCTTTGAAGACGAGGTAAAAACGGAGGGGTCAAAGGAGAAACCGACAAGATTTTATCCTCTCTGGTGCGAGAACTAGATACACTCGCACGTGTGAATTGTGACAGTTTTTTCCTTTTTAAAAATAGATTAATAATTGGGCCGCAAAGTCCTTAATTTTGGCCTAAAATAAGTTTTCATTTGGGCCACAACAAATGTTGTCATTTACACCTGAGGGCAAAAATATAATATTCGAAGGCTGAGATTTTTTAAATAATAATGTTTGAAAAATGAGTGTAGTTAGTGTGTTTAGTTTGTTTAATATGTGTAGTTAATGTGTTTAGATCAATTAATATACAGTATGTAGTAATTGTTTATTTTATAATAAAATTTAATTTAGCTTTTTCTTTTTTAATAACTTAGAAGTTCGAACCCAAAGTCCATATATCTTTGTAGATTTGGAACAAACCCGTTGATTATAAATAAGATATAGTTATTGAAACAATTATTCGTAATGGAATTTTGATATTAATGTATCTATTTTACAGAAAGAAAGGAAAAATGGATGCAATTGCAAATGAGAGTATATTAATTTGCCGTGCAAACTAATTAGAACAACAAACAAAATTTATAAGTGTTTTTAAATGGCATAAAAACTTAATAAAGTTTTATGAATGATGATATTGTCGCGTGTACCAAACTTGTATTGCACCAAACATACTAACTACAGCCTAAATTATGCGTATGTGATTCTTTGCCAAAAGTTTTGGATATAGTTTTGTATATTATTCAAAAGTAGGTCACATTTATTTAAATCTGCAAACCTAATAAATAATGATTCATAAAGCAATATCATTGCATTTTACTCATTCGGGCCATTGACCGTACTCCCAATTATTTTTAATCATAGCCATTATATATTCTTTAGTAGACGTTCTTTTTCTCCATGTTTTTGTAGAAAATTTATCAGCCGTTGAAGGTTTACCTTTGGAGGATCTCTCACCGTTCGATCTGAGATCTTGTCGGATAAATTGGACCAATTTTGGATATATATTTATAGGCCGGCTATAATGTTTTATTCTTCCTCCTCTTTTTGTTAACACCGAAAAGATTGGGACTCGTCATTTCACCATCCAATTTGGTAGGCAAATTTAATCAAAATGAATAAATTCATAAGATTAACGTTACATCAAAGTTTCATTACGTTTAATTTAAAATAAAAGATTTACAGTTTCATGTGTGTGTCCGTGACTCAAGATCCGTGTCGGAAGTTTACTTGGTTGATTTTTGGTTCACTTAATTGCATCACGTAGTATGGATCTTGACCGTATTTTAGATTCTCCTAGTTAGTTTCGGTTGGTTTAGTGTTTTAGTTTAATACATTTCGTAATTTGAAGTCAACATTTAACTCTTAGAGCATCTTCAGTGTATCATTCTATTTTTCACTTCAAAATAGAATAATTCCAAAATAGAATTGAGTTTTACTCCAATATATTATTCCATTTCTTACTTCAAAAATAATATTTTAAATATATTTCTCTTTTGCTATTTATTATTAATTACTTATAATATACTTTATTTATAAAACATACAAATTGACCCTATTTTTTATTTTTTTATAAATTAGAGTTGCAAAATTATGTTTTATTATATCAATTTACATATCTATGCATATTAACTTTAAAATATGCACTTTTAAGAATTAAATTCATTATTACTGAAACATACAAACACATTTTTAACCCAAAAAAAAACTTACTCATATATTACAACTTAATACATTATACTACAATATAATTATTGAACTCCTCATTTTTATAATGTAATGTTATATTTTATAATCATTTTTTTTAAGAATCATTATATGACTTTTACATTCTAAACAAAAAACTTTGTGTTACTTACCCTTGGTGTTTGGTTTTTATAACAAAAATGATAGTGAAAAACTGTAAAGTGGATCTTTTGATATGAACTCTATTCAAACAAACAAAAATGCCATGGAGAAATGTTTAGGGTTTATAGAAAGAACACAAATATCAAAAGTTTTAAAATAAGTTTTTTTCCATTGTTATTGTTATTGAATTTTTAATTGATAATCACAAGTATTTATTATACGTAATAGCAAGATAAAAGTTAAAATTTGTTCTAAAACGTTGTATCTTTTCTACTTTTGTTTGTGAAGTAGAACGACGACTACTAATGTCAATTACACTATCAGTCTATCTTACATATTTTATAGAAATCGTTTATATACTTTTCATGTGTAAATATTTGTATGCCCCTAAATATATATATATAATTTTTATGTTATTTTTTAAAGTTTTTCTTGCATTAGACGAAACCGTGATTTATATTTTTTTCTACTTCATTAAAAAATAACAATTGTGCACATTAATTTAAACCATTTTTTGTGTGTGAATAAAGTCTAGAAACTGCCTTAATCATATTAAAAACAGGCTTTTCTAATTTTGATGATGTAATCTAAGAAAAATTTATGATCGAGTTTCTCAATGGTAAATTAATTTAGTATCCAATATTAATTTAATAAAAGATGGATTCTTGCTCATACATTATACATAAGCTAATTTTTAATATTTTTTATAGTTTTCTGGCAGATATAACCCGGATAAATTGTTACCATGACCCAAGTTCAAACCTTTAATATCTAAATCTTAAACTTCACAACATACAATATAAAAGTTTTATATTCATATTTTCTTTAAATTTTTAAATTGTATTTCAAACATAATGTTGTGCTCTTTTGCACTGAGAAGTATGTAATAAAAATTATATTTTTCTATTTTCTATGTAATACAATTGATAAATTTTCAATTTTTCTAGCGAATCTCCTAAAAAAAAATTAAAAAAAATTTTGAAAGAAAAAGACAAGACGATGAAGAAAAAATAGTGAAAAGAAAAAGACGAATTAATATTGGAAGAATAAGGAAGAAAAAATGAAAACGAGGAAAAAACCGAAAAAAAGTCGGAGTAGAATTAGGAAGCCAAAAATAAAATATTTTCACCGCAAGTAATACTTATATAGAAAACAGAAAAATAAGTAGAAGAACAAAAATAGAGATAAAAGAATTAGGACAAAACAAAACGAAGAGAAACACACACATAGGAGGAAGAAGACAATGAAAGACATAAGTCGGACAAGACAAAAAAGACAAAGATAATAAAATAAAATATAAAAGAAAATTAAAAAAAAGATGGAAAAGAAGATGAAAAATAATGAAATATAAATATTTACTAAATTTATATGAGCTCTTATAAATATCAAAACGAAAAAAAAATAACTAAGTTTACAAACTCTTCATATTCACCATGTTTTTTTTTATAATATGTTAAAACATTCTTTCACTAATAATAAATTTTGAAGCAGTATCATCTGCGTTTAAATTTAACACAAATACAAAAATTAAAAACGAAAAGTATGTAATTTTCACATAACACTTAAAATATTATATCTATGCATATTGATTTTATACATTTAAAACTAATAATCATGCATATTTAGTTTAAATAAATGATAAAATTATTTTATATAAATATAAAAAATAATTTATATCCTAAAATATTGTATATCCGCACACGGTGCGGACCAACCATCTAGTTTTAAATTTATTTTTCTTTTGCTATTTATTATTAATTACTTATAATACACTTTATTTATAGAACATACAAATTGACCCTATTATTTTTTTTGTTTTATAAATTAGAGTTGCAAAATTATGTTTTTTATATCAATTTACATATATATGCATATTAACTTTAAAATATGCACGTTTAAGAATTAAATTCATTATTACTTAAATATACAAACACATTTTTAACAAAAAAAACTTACTCATACATTACAACTTAATACATTATAATATAATATAATTATTTTGTTATGAATTCTTGCGATTTGATAAACTTGTAACTCTTCAATTAAAAAAATATATATCAAACAAACTGAAAATTATCACAAAAAAATGTTTATCTCATAAAATTAAAGGATTTCAATTTGAAGGACCAATTTATAAAGAAAAAAGTTCAATTCTAAAATGAAGTGAAAAATGAGATTACTCTATATTTAGAGGAAAAAATGGAATTACTCTATTTTGGAATTGAAAATGGAGTGGGATTGAAGATGATTTTATTTTAAATTAGTGTTTAAAGTGGGATTTGCAGTAGGGTTGGAGATGCGGTTGTGCTCATGTTTTACGCTGGCGTTTGAAATTTACAATCTGAAAGGGTTAATTAACCGCCTGAACCATGAGACTGAATTAAGATAGTTAAGAAAACTATACTCTCACTACTTTTATTTAAGGCCCTTAATCCTTTTACGTATTTCCACATATATATTTAAAATGTCTTATCATATCATTAAGTAGAACAACATCATTTCTAAGATAAGATATAGTATATTTTTCTTTTAATTAGCAAACAGAAATGTAACGAGATAAGACTAATGTCAAAAACAAGCAAATCCATTACTAGCGGCTGTAACTATACACTTCAAAATACCAATTTTTAATTTGGTCAAACATTTAAAGCAAAGTGTTTTTCCAGAATTATTTTTTGAAATAAAATAATAAACTTCCGTCAAAACTGTGTTTACCAACGGTTAATAGTCAGAGTCAAACTATTAATCCTCCCTGAAGTAGGAATCTACGGTCCAGATTAGAAGCGTAGTATGGTAAGATCGACGGCTGATGCTAAGAATTGAATTTAAAGGAAGCCGCCTTTTTTTAATAACTAATTTTTCAACTAAAAAACTAATAATAAATAATAAAAAATTGTTGAGAGACGAGTGGGCCCGACAATCCACTTTAAGTGGCCCAAATTACAAATCTCATCACGTCTCGTTTCCTATACTCGCGGATACCGCGTGTGGTCACGCGCGAGGCAAATATTGATTTCGTTCGTGGACGTAAAAAGGAGAGATAAATTAAAAGAATCTACGTGGATAAACACGTGGAAATTGTAGCTGTTTCCCACTACACATGTAATTTTTTGCTTGAATTTTTTATTTTATTTTTGGCTTTGGGAATATTATTTTGTCTTTATTTAGGGAATCGAATTCGTGTAGGATTGGAAAACTGATGGTGGGATAGTGAGGACTCAATTATTAGATAGCTTTGAATCATATATAAAACCGAAGAAGAAGAAAAAAAATCAATCATAGAATTTCTCTTGTTTTTACTATATAAATTCCAAAAAGGAATGACAATATGAGTGATATAATTAATTAATTAATATTATTTTCTTTGTTTTTTCCTTGCAATTTGTTCCCACAAGAACCCAAAAGTATAGATATAGGAACTAATAAAAAAACACAACAGCCTTATGAAATTTTGTAACATGTCACTCGGCACCATTGTATAAAAATGACATAGTATATATATATATATATAAACCTATTATCGTCTAAATCAGAAATGAAATATAATTTTTTTTTTAAAGTGACGTGGATAAGGTGAGAATGAAATTTCAAAGAGTCAGAAAAAAGGAAAACAACACAAAGCAAAGGACGGAAAGTAATGACGCTGAGCAATTGATTGAAGACGCAAGGTTGCAAAATCACAAATCTCTCACGTGCCTTTCTCTCACGCGCGTGCGCGTGGTTAAACCATCATCATGAACATGAGATCTCTTTTTTCGTCTCTCTCGTGCCATTCATTATTGAATTGAGAGACTCTCTGCATGCATATTTCTCTCTCTCTATTTCACACTCTCTCTATCTACTCTCTCTCTTAATCTCTAGTATTTGTCAGGATTTGGGATTGTAATTTTTTTAAAAAGAAACGATCAGTGTCCAAATCTCTCTTCTTATCGTCTTCAAAAGTTTCCAATTATTTCATTCTTCTTCTTCTTTTTCTTCATTCTCAATTCTCTCCCTCAAAACAACCTAGAGACAATCTTTTTGTTGCATCTCTCTCTCTCTCTCTCTACAGATTCTTGAGCATTTAAGCTTAAAGGGGAACACACACACACAAAAACAGAGAGCAATGAAGGTCCATCTCTTTCTCTGTCCTCTCTCTCTCTCTCTACACGTATGAAAGATTTGATACCTAGGATTCGAATTTCTATATGAGAATAGGGTTTTGATTCTTGAATCTGAAAGTAATAAGCTTTTTTCTGTTATTCCAACGAACTTCTGAATTTATTCCCTTTTGCATTACATGATTGATTCCATATTCATATAATATATGTGCTTTATATCATTAACTTATTACATGTGATCTGATTCTCTTGGAGTTAGAAAAGGTCTCATTTTTTATTTTGGTTTATTATGAATTTATGATCTAGTGAATTCTTTTTTTTCTCCTGAATCAATTCTTTATCCTTTGTTTCTCTTGTTCCTCCAATTATAACTTACAAAATCAGATGATTCGTAAATTGAATTGATGGGGATGCTCTGTTCTTGCAAAACTCTGCTTATCTACTTAGTTCACATGCATGTCACTCTCTCTGTATGGGTATATTACACATCTGTAAACAAAAACTGTATCTTCATTAAAACCTGAAAGTCTCTGTTTTTGTTCATCTTTACTCAGTGTTTTGTTCATATTCTTTGTTCACAACACCATGATATTTATTTCACTGAATCTCACAATTTTTTTTTATACTTTGGTTCTAATTTTGCAGAAAATTGTGTTGAAGTTGGATCTGCATGATGATAAGGCAAAACAAAAGGCCCTTAAAACAGTTTCTACTCTCCCAGGTAAATCATTCTCATCCATCCACAAACAGAGATCTCTCTATTTAGTTTTCACTTCTAGACCAACTAATTAAACCATTGATTTCCGGGCTATTTGGTCCGGTTTAGTCTCCGATTTGGTTGGTGGGTGTAACCAAGGGAGAAAAAAAAATGTGTGTTTTCAATTTATTTATTGGTGATGAACAATCACGAGCTGTTCTGACAGAAGTGTCTCTCTTTTTGAACAGTGACAGTACGGTAAAATGTTTCGCTATATTTCAAAATACTAATTGTTTATTTCTGAAATTCAGTTTGGAATAAAATCAAATCTAGGCTACTATAGCTTCTTTGAAAAACGTGCCCATCAAAATAGAAAAATCGTATAAGTCAAAGAGTTTTTTTTTTTTTTTAAATTATTCAAAGTGCTTTTTACTTTCCCTTATTGGTCTTGTCTTATATCAATGGGGCAAAAATGTAGATGTCTATAGAAATGGTTACAATTTGCATCCTGATTTCTTTTTAGGAATTGATTCGATCGCAATGGACATGAAGGAGAAGAAATTAACAGTGATTGGAACCGTGGATCCGATAAATCTAGTAAGTAAACTAAGAAAGTATTGGCCGATGACGGATATTGTACTAGTGGGACCTGCGAAGGAACCGGAAAAGGAGAAGAAGGAAGAGCCGAAGAAAGAAGGCGAAGCGCCGAAAAAAGAAGGAGAAGCTCCAAAAAAAGAAGGAGAAGCTCCAAAAGAAGAAGGCAAGAAGGAAGGAGAAGCGCCGAAGAAGGAAGAAGAGAAGAAAGAAGGCGGCAATAAGAAGGAAGGGGAAAAGAAAGATCAACCGCAACCGCACCCGCAACCGCCACCACCGGATCATGTGTTGGAGCTTGTAAAGGCGTATAAAGCATATAATCCTCACCTAACAACGTATTACTACGCTCAAAGCATGGAAGAAAACCCTAATGCTTGCGTTATATGTTGAGAAGACATGTATAATATAAAAGGATGGACCGATCTATAATGAGGATGGAAAATAAGAACTTGAGATATATCTTAGACCAAGATATATCGATTCGGATTGGATCGGGTATGTTTTTTTATTCCTCGATAATGCGAGGGAAATTTTTTTCCTTAAATCGATTTCGATGATATGTTTTGTGTATATATCGTCGATAGTACTAGATTTTGTATTTTTTGTTTGAAGGGAACTTTCTGTAAATATGGTGGTGTTAATTGCAATATATATCCGTTAGTGTTTTTAATTTTTGTTAACCAGATTATGGCGCGAATTTTTATTTTACAATTTTGTTAATTAACGTGACAAAAGTTTTAGAGAAAATTGCAAAAATACCATTTTTTATGTGCACATTTGCAAAAATATCACATCACTTAGGAGTGTTCATTTATAAAAAATGCCACTAATTACATATTTTAAAATCCTATATCTTAAAATTCTAAACACTAAAAAATATCTTGATCTCCTAAACCCCTATAAACCCTCATAACTAAACCCTAATAAAATATAATCAACCCAAACATAAATAATATAAAAAAAAAAGTTTTGAAAAGTGGTATTTTGTAAGGATTTCAAAAATGTGATATTTTTGTAAAGTGGCACTTGAAAAATGGTATTTTTTGAAATTTCTCAAAGTTGTTTTAATTAATCTAGTAGTTATATATTTATAATTGACAAAAGAACCATTTTTTATAGATATAAATAATATTTGTCTTGGATTGAAATGAAAATAATTGTTTCTCTTATTTATGTTAAATGAAAATATGAATTGATACTAAATCATTTTAATATCGATACGATAGTTCCTATTAACACAATCATTTTACATATTTCCAATTTTGAAATAAAAATATGTAAACATCTATCTTTATCATAAACTCATAATGTTTATACTTCTCTCAGATGAATTACAATATAAATGAATATATTTCATGTTATAATTTAATATTTACAACAATAAAATATTCAAATATTTTTGTATATATGTGCTACTTTATATAATTTATTTATTTATTTTCGTTTTTGATTTAATATTCTTAGTAAACAATTAATATACATAAACATATTTAATTGAAGATTTAAAATAAAATTTATTGTTAAACAAAAACTTTTGCTTAGGTGGACATGCACCTTAAATGGAGTTACTAAATTTCTAATTATATATATGATTATTTTCAATTATCTTTAATAATTGAGAAATTTCAATAAAAATGCCACTTTTGAAATTTTTACAAAAATGTCACTTTTTCAAAATTAATTTTTCTTTATATTATTTATGTTTGGGTTAATTATATTCTATTATGGTTTAGTTTTGAGTGTTTAGGGGGTTTTAGGTGTCAAAACATTTTTTAGGGTTTAGAATTTTAAAATATAGGTTTTATAAATCTATAATTAGTGGCATTTTTATAAATGAACACTCCTAAGTGGCATTCTTACAAATGTACACACAAAAGTGATATTTTTGTAATTGTTCTTGATAATTACTATTTTTCTTTGAGAAACCTTAAATGGATGCCTTTGTGTATCTTTTTGGTTACCCATCAAATGAAGATATTGATAAGTAATTTTGTGACTATTCGTGTTTTATCTGTCACATAAGCTTTGTGACATAACTCTGCAATATTGTGATTGGTGGTCATTTTCTTCATAAGTTTTCTATTTGTCACAACTCCATTGTTTTGCAAAGTATTTTTATTGGACCACTGATATTTAAAATGTATGTGGGTGTTAATTTAGGTGTGTAAATGTTGTTGGGCGGCTTATAACATTTAGCTGTAAATTTGATGTCATCAATTTGTGTTTATTTTTCACTTCTGTTTTGCACGAAGCGAAAGGGCATGGTCTTCATGACCATTTGATGAGTCACTTTTAGAAATATAGAAAAGGAGACGAGTCATTTTTTCTGGTTCTAGCTTTTTTTCTCTCACAAATGTACTTTATTTCCAAGTAATGATAATTGGTAACATAAAGTGAAGTTCTAAATTATTTCCCCATAATGTTGTTGTAACGAATTACATTATAGAAACAACTTAAGACTAAAAATGTACGCTTCTCAGTTATATAGAAACTTCTATATTTTTCGACGATTAGATTTAAACTTTATTTGTTCTACACCTAAATATTGACTATTTTTTTTCAATAGATTGAATATTATAGTCTTCATGCAACCTAGTGCATTATAAACGTCATAGATCAAGTTGTGGCTCAACTTAAATGCAAATGTCAAAAATATTTTGGTTGGTAGCCACCTAAATAAAAACTTAGGCCACACATATCATCTACAATTTTTTGTTTTATTTTTAATTGCTATTGCCATATATTATTTTGGGTCATAACAAAATACACGACAAAATAAACTCCCGTGAATACTAAAAAAGATTATTCACTAAAAAAAAGCTTTGCCCATGTCAGTTTTTCTACCAAACAAATAAACATATTACGTCATTAGGTTTCGTATAATAATGTTGATGATCATGAATTGGTGGTGACTGATGATGAAGACGACGATAATGTCGTTGATTATAATAAATAGACAGGGATATACACTTATCTAGTTACAAATCATTCTGTATGAAAAGGATTGATCCGTTTTTCTATCAAATTTGATATTTTGTTTGATATATAATTATAATCTTATTTTGATCCTTGCCCCAAAAAAAGGAGTTTATTTAGATTATTAATTTTTTTTTTTTCATAATCTCCTAAATGTTCGGAATCAGCCAATAATAATACCACATTTAAAACGTAAACCATCTCTTCAGGAGGAGTTGAATTAGTAAATTTGAATGTTCATTCTCAAGTTTCAAGACCACTAGTTCACCAACCACTTGATTAAATTATTAAAATTGATTTATAACAATTCGTTACATGAGAATTCTTTTAACCTCATATGATGAATTAGAGTTTAATTAAGCCATCAATTTTTATTTGATGTAAACTATATGTGAAACAATTCACGGTGGTTTATTAGTTAAATGTTTGTTATACAAAATTCTGGAACAATGATCTTAGTTTTTTTATTATAATTTTAGTTATGGTCGATCTTTGAATCTACCACTATTAATAGGCTAATAGCCAATGGCTTACCCTAAAAAGGCTAAACCATATAATAAAAGTCATTCAAGCTGACGATTCATCATATTAACAAAAGGAAATAGAACTGAAGATTTATGATTAATTAATGGAGATGTCATCGTGTTTGATAGCTAGCTGATTAATTATTCTTAGAAAATTTGTCGCTTTGTAACAATTTGATAATTTGAATTTTATCATATTTGGTGCAGCTAAAATGCTGATGAAAGTTCCATCAACCACCATATTATTTGCTAAAGGAAAAAAAAAGCTAAGAATTACTTTATCATATATTTGTAATCGAATGTTCATTTTAGCACATTTAATGATTATTTTCAAAGACAACAAAGAAAAAATGATTATTAAAAAAAACAAAAAAAAGCATGGTGGCATGCATGCACGTGTGACGTATTGGGTGAACAACAAAGTATGGTTCTAGAAAAATTGAATAAATTAATTAGCTTAACAAATCCTCCATTATCAACCTCCCCAACTAAGATCCAATTCTAAATTATCAACAAAATATTTATTTATTTTAATCATAGTTATTACACACGAAGATAAATAAAATCCCCCAAAGGATAAACTACCACACACCAGTACCACTAGGATAATCCATCGATTAAATCCTAAGCGGAAAAAAACACACAAATCTTAAAAGTTACCATTTGACCCCAGAAAAAAAGCTGGCAGTCAAAAAAAAACAACCCAAATGTTGAAGTTGAATTATCCCAAACTTACTATAAAAGAAAAAAACATTAACTTACTAATTAAAGAGTAATTAACACTTTGGGGTGAAAGAAGGACGGGTTAATCCAATCTCTTATGCTCGGAGAAGAGGTGAATGTGGTGACATTATCCCCGGCGACGAGAGTCCATCTTCATAAAGTCGTCGGAAACTTAGTCGGAGATTGCTCTGTCTCCATTTCTGCTTCTTAGCATTGTTGTTCTGAATAATCTGGTCATTATTATCCGACGCTTCCTCACTGATCTTGTTGTTGTTCTTGGACACGAAATCTTGGATCCGTTGAAGCGCCACGTGGAGTGTATCATCATCCATGTTAGCAAAGCAAACCCTAAACCACCCAGGTTCCGTGCAACGGAAGGAAGATCCTGGAGATACATTGAGCTTAACTATGTTGATGATTATTCTCCAAAGCTCGATCTCAGACTCAAACGAGTTACGATCTCTAAGTAAATGTCTCAGATCCATCCACACGAATAAACCCGCGTCGCTTGACAAGCAAGTAATCCCTACTTTCTTGAGCCCTAAGGTGAAAACTCCATGTCTTATCCCCAACCTTCTCGAGCTTTCCATAAGGAAATTCTCCACGAAACGATCATCAGACAACATCGAGGCAAGCATGAGTTGTGTCTGAGACGAAACGAGTCCGAAACTGGACATCTTTCTTGCGCATGATACGACCGAGTCGTTGTAAGAGTAGACTATACCAACTCTGAAACCAGGAAGTCCCATGTCTTTAGAAAGACTATAGACAATGTGAATCAAGTCAACGTTGACTTCATAGCTATCCAGGTCGTTGACCACCTCGGCGACGCTCACGAAATTTCCTCCGGCGAAGACCGTGGCTGCGTAGATCTCGTCGACGACTAGATGAATGTTCTTCCTCGTGACGAACCGGACTAAGTTCTTGAGTGTGTCCTTTTCTAACATCGTACCGAGTGGGTTTGATGGGTTGGTCAAAATCAGACCTTTGACTTTTTTGTTGGACTCTTGGGCTTTTTGATGGGCCCATTCCACGGCCTCGACGGTTAATTTGAAATTGTTGGAGCTAGAACAATGAACTGGGATAATCTCGACACCTGTACGCCACCTTAAGTCTCTATCAAATCTGCAAAAAGAAAAGATTTATTAATGATTGTCACACGTATGAGCTACTCGTTGAATAAAACCCGCAAAATTAAATTGATACACCTTACACGTGTGATATAGGTGAAAGAGTCAAAACTTGATACGTACGTAAAAGTTAACACATTTCGATTTGAAATTTGTTAACCCAAAAAGTATGTGAGAGTTACATTAATGAAATTGCCCCGAACTTTTTTCTTTCTCTATAAACTGTTCACACTATCCATAATCATATACTAACATTTTCCACCAAATGAGAAATTAAATTAATTTCTTAACTATACTTAAACTTAAAGAGAACAAATAGATTCTTAGACTTCTTTCTTCCTATGTTTTGTTATTAATTTTATAGAAAGTTTTGAAACAAAAACCTTAATTATTTTAAAATGTGACTAGTATATATGACCAAAATATTAAAAAATGCTTACGCGGCGTAGTAAGGGGAGGGAACGAGAAAAACATCGCCGGGATCGGCAAGGCAGAACATGATAGTTTCGTTGGCTCCGGTGGCACCGCCGCTCATAACTATCCTCTCCGGATCAAACGTCACTCTTCCACCTCTTGCTTTTCCCATGAAATGTGCAATCGCCTTCAATTACCAAAAATTTGGTTCAAAAATCAAATAAGCTTTACTTTATATTTACCAAATGTAACACAACTAAATCTATATTAACCAACAGTACGGGAATTATTTGACCGTTTCTGTTTTTTTAAGATAAAAGTATATTTATTTACAAACCGGAAATGAAACCAACAATTACATTTAAAAAAAAAAAAAAAAATCGATAAATCGGATTAGGACCCTATATGATTGTCGACTGGACTGTATCCATATATCATGGCGTATATTAGCATAAAATATATACCAAATTAAAAGATACTACTAAATACGATTAAATATGAATAATAAATTATTTATATACCTGTCTAAACTCTTTCAGGCCATGATAGTCTTGGAAATTAGCGATATCTTCAAACTGATGAACACCCTCAGGGGTGCAAATAGAAGCTTTTGGGTTCTCTTTGATCCAATCTTTGATCAAATCCAAGCAAAGCTGTAAAAATCATATGAACAAAACTTTATTAAATGATGTATCACATGTTCACACTAGTACACGAGAATTCGTACTCGGGCATAAATATGCTATTTTAATGGTTTATTTGTTATGTATACTGTATACATACCTGATTCTCCGCAAGACCCATTTGGATAATCCCATGGGGATTGCGAGAAAGATGAAAAGGATCTTTGTCATAAGCTTTCCATCCATCAAAATACTCCGAATTCTCGCCATGTTGATCGTTGGTCGCTATCTTCGACAGAATCGCACCACCATTCTTTTTCAAAGAACCCATTAATTTGTTGCTTAGATGATCACTTCTTTGTTAATGTTTTCTTTGGGGGTATCAATGTTGATATTTTTTTTTTGGTCGTGTTTGTAGTACTAATTAATGCATGGGTATGTGGTTTATATATAGGAGGTGAAATTAAAACCTTGAGGAGACCAAACAAAGTTGATGTGGGGTCCCAAATAAAAGGAGAGTTAGCATTAGATGAAACAAGCGAACAAGAACAAGCAAACCAAGGAAGAGTATCCACCCAAAACAATTAATACATACTCGAATAATATTTTCAAAATGTTTTTAAAAAAAATATAATTACGATGAATCAAAGTGGTTGTGTCTCAGTCATTTTGCTTGCACCGTTGTATTAAACATATGGTATATTACGATGAATAAAGTGGTCTTATTTCAATAGTTTCGCATTCATTTCCGTTTGTATTATTAAACTCCCTTGAGAATTGGTGGTGGACACATGTGTATTGAATTGAATCCAAGGGAGGCTATTTCTAAGCAGCTTCTCAAGAAAAATGTTGACCTAACACTACGAAGTCATGCAAAGAAATCAAAGGAGGATAGTGTGGGAGACGAATATTTGATGGCATCCATGAAAGAGAAGAAAATTATGAGAGAAAATGTATAAGATTATTCAAAAGTAGAGAACATTTTGTAACATTCTATATTATTCAAAAGTAGAGAAAATATATATATGATTATATGTAATATGCACATGTTTTTACGTCGACCACAAAATTCCAAAAGCTTGACCGATGCAAGTAACTACTACTATTATTTCATTTAAGAAAAAAAGTAAATACTATTAAATGTAAAATATTGAATCATCGATAATGTACTACTGAATATTCATTTGAGCGTTGTGGAGTTTGATTTCAAACCCTTATAAATTTAAGGTTCATTCAATTTTGTATTAAAAAATAATAATAGTATATAGTAAGTTAGTGAGAGTTAATTAGTTAATTACTTATCTAACTCTGATTAAGAGTTGTAAAAAAAGGGGTTTACCCGTTTGAATTGGAGTATCTTCTTTTTCTCACTGTGCATATTTCCTAGATTTCATAAATATGATTACGTTAAATTTAACTAATATACATCTGATATTTGTCGATACTATATGAGGGATAATGATAATTATGAAATATGAACGTTTGGTCAAATATCCAACACATGTTATGTGATTTTACTTGCACTTCACGCCGCTAATTCCACGCGATGACCACGTGACTCCCTCTTAATACTTATTTACTTTCGAAGTCAAAATCCTCTCCTTTTTATAATCGTTTTCTTTGAAAATACGGTCGTGTGTTTTTTAACCTCGGTTTATTAATGTCTTGGACTAAAGATAAGAATTAAAAGCCGATTTTGGCTCTACTTATATTAACGCTAAATAACTCAGACATTCTTGAAGCACGCATTGCTGGAAAAACTAATTACAGGGAGACATGGAATCCCATTAATATAAACAAAAGATATCAACTTTTCTCTATTTGGAGTTGTTGCATCTGCACTTTTCAAACATTCAAACAAAAGCCACGAATCCCTTGTTTTTTGGGATCCCATATCTCTTGTGAAAATAATCAATTAAGACATCTTAACTTAGCCTATCTTAACTATGTTAATATACTATTATCTATCTAACTATCCAAGAAGTTTTTTAAAAATTTGGTTGTTTATTTTTGAGAATTATATAATATAATTTGGTAAAGATTAAATCACTTAGTTTACTTAAACGATTATAAGTCTGAAAAATGGAATATAAATAGAGTATATATGTAACACAGAGAACTAGAAGAAAAATAATAATGTGTACTATATAAAGACAATGCATTCGATCGTATATATGTACTAATTGGCCCGGCAACTACCGACACGAACCTATATGCTTTCGGCAGTTTTGATTTGGTAATATATCATTCCAAAAATTCAATTATTTTCTTGATTCACTGATTACATTTTACAAACATAAAATTTTAGTTCGTGGAGTGTATTAGGTATTATATTCCTTATCCAAATCAATATATATAATTACTTTTTAAGATTATGCACACGTAGTCGAGTTAAGTTGATTATTTTTTCTTATACAATACAATAATTACAATAATTGATTTTAAATTTACAAAAAAAAAAACGGTTCAAAATTTTATATTTGGCAATATTGGTTATATAATCTGCTATGCGCAATTGAAATTGTGGAACCCAATAGTAAAGACTAAAGAGTGTGTAGTGTAAATACTAAATACGTTTTGGTTTTAACGTATTTAAATTAGTAGTATAATCTTTTTTTTCTGTCGATAAAAGTCAAGCATGCTTTGAATGGTCAATAAGTCAAATTAACTCACAAACATGCGAGGCGGAGGTTTGACTTTCTCAACAGCTGTCGACTAATTAGACACGCTTCTTCATTCTCCTTCCACTACTCACCTTTCGACACGTGTCATGTTCGACCGCTCAAACACTTATCCATGTCAAAGTTTTGTTTCAAGAGATTGTTGAAAATCACTATTAGAATGTTCAATTACAAATTTCACGGGCTTAGGCCCATTCATTGATGTTGGAGGCTCCAAATGTTTATTGGAATTAATTAACGCGAGGTGAGAATACTTTACCCTAATTTACTTCTTGTTTTTCTTGTATGTACTGTACATTACAACATTATATTAAAATCAAAACTCTAAAAATTATACGAAGGTGGTTGTATTTTGCAACTATAAATGATAGATCATCACTTTAGGAAACGTACATACATATATACACTCGAATTCCAGTTTTCACAAACATGTTAATTAACTAATAAATCATCACTATATAATTTGTTTTTCATGATTTTACAATTCAGAAAAGCCAAAAAACCAAATCAAAATCAAACCGTGAACCAAAACTTCACTCGAAAATATAATATTTAATTGGAGACAAAAGATCTTCGAGTTTGATTATGTCAATCAGGGGTTTATAGTGTACCGCGATGCAGGGGAATACTACAGTCTACCGACGTGCATATGGGGGGACATGGCTGGTCCATTAATCCATTCCGCATCTTATTCGCTACGCGAATACTAGAAAGTAATTGGAACTTATCAATGTTTATAATTTGAAAAATCTTATCTAAATTGGTTCGCTTGATGTTTAAAAAAATAAAAAAATTTCGTTCGCTTACGTTTGGATTTTTTTTGGCATTCAAATATTTTCTATTGTTTTATATATTTTTTAGGGAGCTGTATGAAAGTTAGTTTTTGATCAAAATAATGTTTTTCTTTAAATATTACTCAAACAATCTTGAAAGATTTATTATATATCTGTTTTAGTCTTATTTGCTTTGAAGACAAAAAATATATTTACGAAACTATCATTAATGAGGCAGCAAAATTTTTTCGCCAAAAGCGAATAAGTCTACCGTTCATATGATGATAGATTTATTTATGAGTGGTAAATTTATTAAGTGGTTGGTAGACTTATTGATGGTTGGCACGATGGTAGACTTATTTATAGTAGTGGTAGATTTATAATATTGTGGTAGAATTATTTGTAGTAGTGATAGAGTTAATTTTGTGATCGGTAGACATATTTCTAGTGATGGTAGAGTTAAGTTTGTGATCGGTAGACTTATTGATAGTTTGCGCAATGGTAGACTTATTTACAGTAGTGGTAGATTTATTTTAGAGTGATAGACTTATTAGCAGTAGTGGTAGAGTTAATTTTGTGATCGGTAGACTTATTTATGATTCGCGCAATCGTAGACTTATTTATACTAGTGGTAGAGTTATAATACGTGGTAGATTTATTTATTGTAGTGGTAGATTTATCAATCTTTTCACTTCTTTACTAAAATAACCTTGAGTTGGTAGACTTGTTTATAATAGTGGTAGATTTATTTATAGTAGTGGTAGATTTATAATATGTGGTAGATTTATTTATAGTCGTGGTAGTAGTAGATTTATAATATGTGGTATAATTATTTATAGTAATAGTAGATTTATTCAATAAAGGGTAAAATCATAATTTATTCTTCATCTTCTCCACAAGACCAAACTCCTCTCCAACCCTAACAATAACGGTCAGCCACTTTTTAGCTCGTTTTTACTGTATTTTAACTCGTTTTCAACTGAATTTTGCCTAAAACTAGTAGATATGACATCATATATCTATTTTCTAACAAAAAAATAAAAAGATTTTGAGTTATTTTTTCAACTTTTAATTTTTAATCCGATTTTTATCTAAATTTTGGTGTTTCTGTAGCCTTCACACCTCTGTCTAATACGATCTGGTGCTTCTGCAGCCTCCACGGATGCAGTTTCAAACAAATGTTTGATTTTTTTTTTTAATTTATAAATTATGAATGGTATTTTTGTAATAAAAAATTGTTATTAAAATTTATTTATTATTTATAACTTGGGTTTCAAAATTGAATAAAAATTATTCTAGTAATTAACTTTTAGTAATTATCTCTATTTTTTTGTTTTCATATTAAGTTTTTCATTTAAACCAACGACTGTTTGTCATGTAACAAGCACAAGACACGTATAACCCACGCTTTCACTCTCACAAGTCGAAATCCCTCACACGTACACAAACCATTATAAAATGTAATCCATTCATATGGACCGACTTAGTAATACCTCTCGTAATCCCATCCGTTTATATATATATAATCCTAAGAAAACCTTTATATTTTATACACACAAACTCAAAACACCGAAACAAAGAAAAGAAAAAGAGAATTAACAAGAATGGCGAGTCTCTTAGATAAAGCCAAGGAGTTTGTTGCTGATAAACTAGCTGGAGTTCCTAAACCGGAGGGTTCAGTTACGGACGTTGACCTTAAAGACGTGAACCGTGACTCGGTCGAGTACTTAGCCAAAGTTTCAGTCACCAATCCTTACGGTCATTCGATTCCCATCTGCGAGATCAGTTTCACTTTCCATAGTGCCGGCCGGTAAAACCTTTCTTTTTAATCCATTACAAATTATTAATAAGATTTTCGATGTATAATCATACTAATGGTTATTAGGTTATGATGTTTGGTTATTTGGATTTTTTGATCTAATGTTTGTAACGGTTCAAATTTGATAGGGAGATTGCAAAGGGGAAGATACCGGACCCGGGTTCGTTGAAAGCTGAGGAGATGACGGTTCTTGACATTCCGGTGTTGGTTCCGTATAGTATACTGTTGAACTTGGCTCGAGACGTTGGTGTGGATTGGGACATTGACTACGAGCTCAAGATCGGTCTAACCGTTGACCTTCCTGTGGTCGGAGATATCACTATCCCTATTTCAAGCAAGGGCGAAATCAAACTCCCTACTTTTAAAGATATCTTCTAATCTACTTAACCTCATAAAACCAAACATCTTTGTGATGGTGATCATGATCTATAATATTGTAATATAAGTGGATTTGCCAATATATAATCAATAAATGTTTATTTTGTTATATCATCATGGGGTCAAGTTAGATCTTATTTCAATTTGATTTGGTTTTTCGTGTTGTCTTTTTTTTTTTGGGGGTTCAATTTGGTCTGGTTAACCGGGTTTAACTAATGAAACGCTGACATATTCATCATGATTAAAATATATCATGCCATTTATTTTTTTTTTGGGTCGAAATATCATGCCATTTTAATTTGCAAGGTTTTCGAATATTTATGTACAGTTCAAAATATCAAATCTCAAAAATCGTTGCCGACAAGGAAAATATTTTGTACTTGAAGCAAAATCCAGTTCTATCTTTTGTTTTAATTCCTTATTAGATTTTAGTCCATGTCTAAGCGCGAATTTGAATTTAAATGATTGAAGAAATTAATTAATCAATTTTAACATATATAATTTTTTTAATATTTAAATGTGTATGACAAAACATATGTTTTATAATATCTGTAAATGTAAACTATAATATGTATTGTGCGTAAAATGAATTGAACATATTCGTTATTCATGTAAAATATATAATATACGATAAATAAATTTGTGATAACAAACAGAATAAATATTTTTTTTTCAATAATAAAATGTATAAATATTTGTAAGTAATTTAATATATATAGTAGAATACAATTGTAGAGCATTGAATCATGAAATAGCTAACTATGTTTACATACAATATATAAAGCATTGTATATAGCTAACTATGCTAAATATGTAGAGCATTGTACGTAACCATAGTTAGTTATTCTATCATAAAATAGTTAACTATGAAAAGTATTGAATCATAAAAATGGTTAAATATGTAGTTCACTATGTACCTCGAATTTCAATAGTTAGCTATGTATAACATTGAATTATAGAGTAAAAATAGAATTTCATGTTGTAAAAATTTTAGATACCTAATTTTGTTTTACTTAAAATTAATCTTTTAATTATGTCTTATGAGACTAATATATGGCATAATTTTTTTTTTTTATAACTTATTTTGATGGTACATTGTTCAGAAGTACCTAAACAAAATTTGATTATAAAACTAGTTTATCTAGATTAAATTTGGAGATGAAAATCTGATAAATTCTAGCTGGTATTGGGGTTTTGGTCGGAATTGACCTAGATTAAAACCACCTTAGCTTTTGTTTCACTCTCATACTATCACGTGAATGTAATTTCCTCTAATATGAAATGAAATTACGTTTGTAAGTACTGTGTAATTAAATAAATTATAATTTCTAAAAAAAAAAATTTAAATAAATTAATAAATGAAATATGAGCCATCCAAACCCAAATTTGACCTAGTCAATGTAAAATAATTGGAAAAAGAAAAAGATTTGGAGGTTGCCTTTTTTTTGCTTCTCAAACGAACAAACAAACTTTGGCTAAGCTCTATATATAAATGGATTATATTATAAGTAAGAAATATTAAGACATAGATCCGTCCAAGTTAAATATTAATGAGAAGGATCTTCGTCTGGTAAGAAGATCTGAGAGACGAAATCTTGGAAACGAGAAGAGTACATCTTAGGATGGACGGCTGAGATTGTCTTAGAGTTGTGTTGAATAGACTTGTAACAATGTTCAATGCGTTTCCTCACACCATAGTCTTGGAATATGTCTATAATCCCAAGATACAATATCACATCGTACCATTCCTCTCCTCCTCCTCTAATGTTCTTCCCCACAACACTCCCTGATTCTCCTCTCCCTACTCTTCTTGCTCGTCCCGGTATCTTCATCCCAAAGTTAGTGCTTGAGCTGCAACAAAAACCCATTTTTCATAGGACCATATTTGTGTTTTTTGGATTGGAACACAAGAAGATGAAGAAGAACTTGTCAAACTGATTACCTGTTATGGAAGATGTCGCTGATAGTTGTAGCGGATGCAATGCTTCCTTGTGGAGAATTAGAACCGTTGGTTGGTTGTATTGGGCTGGGGCTTATACTAGCTGCTGACTGTATATTCACTGAGTTCTCACTATCAACCGAATCTGTGAAAGTGAAAATGAAGATAGTTTCCGTATTGTAGCACCATAAGGTTGTCTCTATAAAAGTATTTAGATTAGAAATTGAGGATCATTTCAGGGATGGATATAAATCACACCTCTGCTTGGAGTGCATGAATACATTGTAGAAGATCTATCTGATATATCTGGAGAGTTTGAAGCTGTCTTCATAAACTTGGAGCTAGTGCTGTCAACAGACGCTGCAAGATTGACCGAAACATGTATAAGACATACATACAAGTTCATAGATACTTTCTTGGTGAATCAAAGTGAACAATGCTAGGGAAGTTTTACCTCGTGATGTGAAGCTGTCGTATACAGGGCTTAATCCATCAATTGAACCTGTAAGGCCGTTTTAGTGATGGGTTTGATCAGATAAACGAATCATCGAATATTTCACTAACAAGAATGAGATGCTTGGAATAGTTCATAAGAACACACCGTGGCATGAGCCTTTCACTTGTAAACCAAGCATTAAGCTGTAATCCATTATGCCTTCATCTTCCAAAAGCTCACAATCTAGCTTTGTCTGCCTGCGCGATAGCAAAATCCGATAAATCATTCTCTGCGACAAGAATCAAGACAGAAACAGAGAAAACTCACTTGATGAGGCGATGTCTGGCCAAGGAATCCACATAGAAACAAAAATCAAGATCTATATCCTTCAATATGGTTTTATCTCTAACTTTGATCTTCTTGTTAGTCCGACCTTGTGACGAACCCTTGAGATCATATACCTTGTTCATAAAAACATCCGACTGCAATATGTTCGACATGACAACAAAATATGTCTGCTCGCACAAAAAAGAAAACAGAACAAGTTTCATTTTAAGTAATATAGTTCAAAGCCATTACATAACACTACGTAGTCTTTGATGTTTTTTTACCTTAACACCTCCAATAGGCTTAATAGAATGAGCTCCATAGTTCTTGGACAACAACGTCGACCTATATTTATGAATATGACGGAAATAGCCAGGCAACATCTCTAGTATTACCTACATCAAAAATATATTATCCGAGGCACGAAACAGAAATGAGACCACACGGCAAGAATAAGATAAACAACATATTATTTAAGCAATATGTAAAGTACCTTGATTTCGGATTTGCGAAGAATCTTAATGAGAAAGCGATCATCTTTAGAGAGAAGAAACATATTACCAACTTTCCCTTGAGAAAACTTCCTTAACGTCTCATCATTACATATGGATTTCATGTATTCATCATGATTAATATCTTCAAGTTGTTGTATACGTCTGCAAAGAACCAGAACCAATAGCTATTTCAAAAAAATCTTTGAGACAAATGATGATGATGATATAGAGAGAAAAAGATGGAAAGTACCTGAATCCCAAGGGACAATAATCTTTCCATTCAAAATCAGTAACGGTTCCTGGTGGTAAATGTTTGATGTGTTTGGAAGAGTATCGAATTCGGTTTTTCTCAGTGGTTTTAGCGTCTTTAGCTGTAATCTCCCTTGTAAACGTTTCCATGAGAACTCTCTCTCTCTCTCTCTCTCTCTCTCTCTCTCTCTCTCAGCTTCTACGGAGAATCAATCCTCATCTAAGCCTCTGCCCCCCCCCCCCTAAGAAGAAAAAATCCCCAAATTTGTCAATTTGATTGACATAAATCCGCAAACCCTAAATCGGAAATCATCGAATTCCAGTACGAAATTAAACAAGGGTATATAGTAGCAGCCCTAATTCGATCGGAACCCAGAAAAGTAAACCCTAGAAATCGAGATAGAGATGCCCAATAAATCGTATCAATACCAAACACAATCATGATTTAATACATAGAAACAACGAATTTCTCCGGAAAATTGTTAGAGAATGAAGAAAAAGAACAGATTGCATTACCTGTTTCAGGAGCTGGGTTAAACAAGAGAGGAGGAGGAGGAGAAGAGGAAAACGAAGAAGAGTGCGATAAATTTTGAAGGAAACGAGGAAATTTTTAAAAAGTTTTTTTTTTTTTTTTTCCTGTTGAGACTGGAAAAATTTAAGGAATAAATGGTTTTTTTTGCCAAATTTGGCCGTTGAAATTCGCCGCTCGATCCAACTCATTTTCCTTCTGTTGCAAAATGAATAAAAACTAATTCCCGCGTTCTGTTTCGTATATTTCTGTTACCATTTATTCCATTTCGTTATTATATATACTCAAAGGCCCAAAGCGAACACAAGGCCCATAAATGTAAATCGGTCCAAGCAAAGCTCATATATGATATACACGGACTCAATCATATACCCAAAGTTCTACTTCAAACTAAGCAAAATCTAGACTGTTGATTGATATTTGATACACTCAATTGTCGACGTGCTTCCCTCACGTATAAACGTGACATACATTCACTTACCGACGAGAAGATCTATCATTTTTTGATATATGTCATATGTGTAAAGCATATATATAATATAGCTGATGAGATTAATATAGGTCAAACACAGAAGATAATGTATTTTATGTGATTCCTTGTTATATTCTTCTTGGAAAATAAAAACAAACCGAATGTTTATTTCTTGGATTGCATGTGTAGTGTCTGCATAAAGTTCAATATACTCCATAAAGAAATTTTGGTTCCGATCAATAAATTCCGGACTGCTGGATGCATGATATATAGCTTTATAATTATTATTACTTTCCATCGATGTATCTTATATATTGTGTTTGTGTATAACCGAAATCTTCAATTTTAAGCATAAATTTCTTTGAAATATTTTTGATTTTATTTCTAAGAGGATAAATATCCAACATTATCATCAAAAGTTGCATGCTTCCGTATACAATTATACAATTACATGTTAGGCAGAACTGCAGATATATATGATTAGAGAATGTCAAAGATACGAGCGGTATACTTTTATACATGGTGGTCACGACTATCTTAAACTGACCGACAGGTCCATCATTGCAAAGACACTTACGTACATCACAAGAAAAGCAACCTGGCATGTCAAACGCCGAGCAGTTTGCATTCCATAAAGCCAGACGGCACGCAAGTTAAAGTCACAACGTGGGCACAGTTTCCATATTACTCACATTTGATTATTTCTTGGCTTTAGTTTGGTACGTAGAATCATTTCATATTTTAGTGAAAGAATCTATAACCAAAGTGAAATAAATATGTCAGCTTTTGAAAACTTCTCATTATTTTCATTTTCATTTTTGAATATCTAGCTGCTTAGTTAGAGGGTTCTTTTTTCATGGAGCAAAAACGGCCAACCATCGCCGGCGATGAAGAAATGGCGGCGGAGAAACCGTTCAAACAACCACTCCAGAAACCACCAGGATTCGGTAATCCACCACCATCGGCGGCGGCACCGGTTCCACGTCGCCGGCCAAGGCCTATGATGCAGCCGGAGAAGAAACGGCGGTGCAGTTTCTGCCGCGTTTTCTGCTGTTGCGTTTGTATCATCGTCGCCGTGATTCTCCTCCTCCTCATCATCGCCGTCGCTGTTTTCTTCCTCTGGTACAACCCGAAAATCCCCGTCGTCCGACTCGCCTCTTTCAAACTCACCAACTTCAACTTTTCCGGCGATAAATCCGACGCCGGATGGTCGTTCTTGACGGCGGATTCAACAGCGATGCTCGACTTCAGAAACCGTAACGGGAAGCTAGGGTTTAATTACGGAGATGCTGACGTGGCAGTGATTATAGGAGAGAAAGACTTTGAGACTAACCTAGGGTCAACGAAAGTCAAAGGCTTTATTGAGAAACCAGGGAATCGGACGGCTGTGATTATCCCGACGAAGGTGAGGAAACGACAGGTGGATGATCCAACGGCCAAGAGACTACAGGCAGAGCTAAAAGGTAAGACATTGTTGGTGAAAGTGACAGCTAAGACAAAGCTTGGATTGGCTGTCGGAAGTCGCAGGATTGTTACGGTGGGCGTTAGTATCAAATGCGGAGGCGTTAGGTTACAGACGCTTGATTCGCAAATGGCCAAATGCACCATCAAGATGCTAAAATGGTACGTGCTACCATTCTCGAAATTAATATATATATAAATAAATTTCTTTTTATTGAATTGTAGTATATGAATCATTACAATAAAAAAGGCAAATAAATCATAACGGTCATAATGAACCATTTTTTATTGGATTGCAGGATCAAACTGCAGACATAATGAAAACGGTGACGTCTAGGCCGTGCCTCAGGTTAAGAAGACAAATCAAAACCATAGAGATGTTACGAGTTAACTTGTATCTACTTTTTAATTTAAGTTTTCAAATATTTTATTCAGCTACTTTTCTAATTTTAAGCCAGATTCGTTATAAACATGTTATACACAAAAATACATATGATCATTGTTAGTTGTTTGTGATGGCTTTCCAAATGTTGAGTTCTATATCTGAGAACGCAGAAAATAGACGCAGAAAATACATACACTGTTACAAAATAAATAATACATGCACACTGTTACAATTTTAAAATTGGGAAT
Organism: Arabis hirsuta; assembly: GCA_964056655.1. Classification (NCBI taxonomy): domain Eukaryota; kingdom Viridiplantae; phylum Streptophyta; class Magnoliopsida; order Brassicales; family Brassicaceae; genus Arabis; species Arabis hirsuta. The sequence goes on from OZ053307.1 coordinate 478,847, forward strand.
AGTTAAGATTTCGTGTAGGACAGAGAAAATGCTTTGGACATTTTGTGATGTGTCTCGGATACGAGAACGCTATTGTGCGCGTTTGTTAGAAACCGATTTAAGTCAAACAAACAAATTACAATTACCAAAAATACCTCGTTAACTAAACTAGTTTTACGTATGTGTCCGTACATCTCAACTAGAAAATTTCTTAACAAATTCAAACAATTCTTGTAATACGGTTTGTGTCCAAAATCTCGAGAGTATGTATAATTCTAATACCAGAGAACCTGGATAAAATTTGAAGAGGTTTGAAATGGAGCAATTTCGAGAGATAGGAGAGGTATTAGGAAGCATAAAAGCGTTAATGGTGTTCAAGGATAACATTCAAATCAACCAGCGTCAATGCAGTCTGTTACTCGACCTCTTCACCGCGGCTTACGATTCGATTTCGGAATCTATGCGGTCGAATTTGCGGTTCCAAGAGAAGAACGCTAAATGGAAGATTTTAGAACAGCCATTGAGAGAGCTTCTATGGGTGGTACGAGAAGGAGAGGCTTACGTTAGGATGTCTTTAGAGCCTAAGCTTGGGTTTTGGGCTAAGGCTATTGTGTTACATGGCAATAGAGATTGTACAGAGCTTCACATACATAACTTGCTCTCTTGTGTACCGATTGTAGTCGAAGCAATCGAGATTGCGAGTGAGGTTTCAGGGTGGGATGTAGAAGAGATGAACAAGAAGAGGTTGGTGCATTCTAATAAGTATATGAAGCAATGGAATGACTCTCAGATGTTTACCTGGAAGTTCGGGAGAGAGTATTTGGTGACCGCGGAATTCTGCAATCGGTTTGAGAGTGCAAGGAAAGAGGACTTGTGGATTCTAATCAAGGAGCTTGAGGAGAAAAATCATCCCGGTTCAAGCAAACATGATAGGAAGATGGCTGATTTCCTTCTGAAGAACATAGGAGACAGAAACGATAAGCTATTTCCGTCTTCTATTCTGGTTAACGCGAAAGATTACCAAGTGAAAAGAAGATTAGGGAATGGAAGTCAGTACAAGGAGATTACCTGGTTAGGTGAGAGTTTTGCACTTAGGCATTTCCTTGGGGATATTGACACTTTGCTTCCTCAAGTTACTCCATTGCTATCTCTTTCACACCCAAACATTGTATATTATCTCTGCGGATTCACGGATGAGGAGAAGAAAGAGTGTTTCTTGGTCATGGAACTGATGAGTAAAACCCTCGGTATGCACATCAAAGAGGTATGTGGTCCGAGGAAGAAGAACACTCTCTCCCTCCCGGTCGCGGTTGACCTGATGCTTCAGATAGCTCGGGGTATGGAATATCTTCACTCGAAGAGAATATACCACGGAGAGTTGAATCCATCCAACATTCTTGTCAAACCAAGAAGAAACAACCAATCTGGAGATGATTATCTGCATGGGAAGATTTTTGGGTTCGGGTTGAATTCTGTCAAGGGCTTCTCTTGTAAAAGTGCTTCTTCGACAAGTCAGAATGAGAATTTTCCATTCATATGGTATTCCCCAGAAGTGCTGGAGGAACAAGAACAGAGCGGAACTGCGGGATGTCTTAAGTATACTGATAAATCTGATGTGTACAGCTTTGGGATGGTTTGCTTTGAGCTTCTGACAGGTAAAGTACCATTTGAAGATAGCCACCTACAAGGAAATAAGATGAGTAGAAACATTAGGTCTGGGGAGAGACCTCTTTTTCCATTTCATTCACATAAATTCATAACAAACCTGACAAAAAGATGCTGGCATGCTGATCCGACTCAGCGTCCAACTTTCTCCTCGATAACCAGAATTCTCAGATACATCAAACGGTTTATAGCTTTGAACCCAGAATGTCACGGGAGTATCCAACAAGACCTACCTGTTGCTCTTCCTATGGATTACTGTGAGATTGAAACTAAGCTGTCGCAGAAGCTTTCATGGGAATCTACAGAGTTACCTCTAGTTTCACAGGTTCCTTTTCAGATGTTTGCATATAGGGTTGTGGAACAGGAAAAGACTTGTAAAAAGAATACCCTCCGAGATACATCTGAATCGGGTAGTGAATGGGCTTCGTGTAGCGAGGATGAGGGCGGGGCTGGAACAGATGAACAGGTGTCCCCTGAGAAGGAAAGGAGGTTTTCAATCTCCAATGATATCGGTATGAACAAGAAGGCTGTTTCAAAACTTCTGAAAAGAGCTTCTGGCCTGAAACCAATTCAAAAACCAGGTAATTATCAACAGTCAATATAAAAGAGGCTCCGTATAATTTAGCTTTGTTACTTCTACTAAATACTTCTGTTCTATTTGCCTTTTGATTCTGTTCAGGAACACTCAGAGGACGAGCACGGCATCCTCCACTGAGCCCTTGTGGGCAAAGCATGAGAACGAGCTCTGAGAGTCAGCTGATATTGATAAGCCCAAGGATACGCCGATCCAACTCTGGTCATGCATCTGACTCTGAGCTTCCCTAGTCTGCAGAAAAAGAAAATCATATACACGACAATAGCAAGTCTAACATATAAGAGAAAAGACTACTAACATTTGTAACACGCTCCAGTGAATATAAGTGCTCCATAACAACAATTCTTAATCCAAAGTTCCTACATATAGACTCATGTAGTTCAGGCCAATAACTTATTCATTCAGTAGCTACAAGCTACAATATTGTCTTAGGGAAAGTCGACAAAGCAGGAAACATGGCAGAAAAAAAGAAAAAAAGTTTTAGGTAGTTTGGCTAGCTTGTCCTCCATTCGATGCAGAAGGGGATGAATGATGCCTAATTTACTTCTCTTCAGGCTCGTCGGCTACAAAAAAATAGTAGGCCTATCGTACTGATGGCTTATTCAAGCTTCAGTCCGATATTCTAAATTCAACTCCTAAAACGTCTTTGACCACCTCATATGTCACAAATGCAATCGCAATGGATGGGACAACCTGTAACGCATGCAATAAAAGAGAAACTATCAAGCTAGGGACTTATGCATCGGAATACAAGAAAGAATTTAGCTTTCCACAATAGAAATCTATAAGAGAATGAAATTTGCAAAGCTATATTTTAGTGAAAGACAGACAAGGATAACAAGGTGAACAAACATGTGAAGATCTTGAGCCTAATGTTTAATACATGAATCTAGAAGTGGATTATTTGGCTAACCTTCACTGAATTGGGGACCAAACCCTTGTACAATGCTCCAAAACCCTCATGACGAACTGTTTTTCTGAATGCATCAATCATGCCGGTGTATTCAAGGGAAGCGCTTCTTCCATCCCCACTAACAACGGAGGAAGCCGATTTCCACCCAACCATTTGCATTCTCCTACGAATAACATCAAGGGGGTAAGCAACTGTTTGGCCAACTGTTCCAGCTGCAGCACCACATGCAAGTCTTGTCGTCATAGTTAGTTCAGAATCTTGCACTAGGCCAAATGGATTGTCTTTAACTAGCCAGTCCTTTAGAGATTCATAGACTGAAAAGTTTAAGCCCACATACGGAACCTGCAGATTACACAAAAAACCAAGGGTTGTTCTTATGAAAATGGTCAGTTAAGTTCAGTGGAAGAGGTGAGAAATAAACATTCAGTGTAAGAAAGAACGAGACTTACAACTCCAATCACCGATGGAAGCCAACCACGGTACAAGGCACGTGGACCTTCCTCTCGCAGCACAGTTGACAAAGCATGGGCAATTCCTCTGTATTGGTACGGAGAATTTGCCGTCTGTGAAAAAACATGTATCCATATTTTCATAATTCCATTTACAATATGCCATATTAGGTTCCAGCATACACAACTTGTGGTACAGAAGTTACCTGAACAGTTAGCCTTCCACGGACCATATCCATCGGATAAGTCGCGGACATAGCTATTATCCCAGCAGTTGCACCAGCTCCGAGACGTAGGAGGGGAGTAAGTTGAGCATTTTCTGTAGAAGAGGCATAAACCCATGATTCCACAGAACTGATATAATAAGAATATTTTACTGCATCATTGGCGCAAAAGGCCCATGATATTTGAGTTCCACATAGCTCCAAAGGCTAAATTCCAAAGCAAATTAAACATTACGGCTGTGACTGGTATTCTTATAGTAAGAAATATTTCTTGTGGTCCAGTTTGGGAAGCTCTTCAGTCAACTGGTGCCTTGTTAAATGGACAAGCAAAATAAAATTCCTCGGCTACTTGTTTTCTACTAATCTACTTACCAGTTACCGCCTAATGTGATTTACAAAAGCAGTATGGATTGAGAATTAAAAAAAATCACATGTGAAACAATTTTACCATTCCCCGTCTGTTGCCGATACATGTATAGTATGCCCCTAACAGAGAGAAAGTGCAGAGATTAAACAAAAAATAATGTCAAGCACACAAAAAAAAAAGACTCACTTATAAATATAACTATACAAAACTTTGAGAGAATCAAGTAGCTTAATATCATATCACGCATTTTGAAAAAATAAAAATACAGAGACAAAAGAAGCTAAACATCTTACTTTGAAGCTTGCTCGTAGCTGAAGAACTTGACAGCCGAGTTTGGAACAATACGGGCACAGTTAGTCCCATTTCCTTTGAACAATCCACGAAAACCTTCAGTTCTCCAAATATACTTCAACCCTTGAACTGTTCCATTATACTTTATGTTATGCGGATTTTGGACCTAAATAACGACAATATACACAGGTTGAGTATGTGAATTCGCCACATAAAATTCCAGAAAAGAAAAGTGACCAAAGAAGAGAAAAAAAAACCTGAAGTAATATCTTCATCCTTTCCAAAGGCGCAACTGCGGTTCGTGACCTGATTCAACAAACACACATCTCCAGTGAGAAACAATCATTTGAAACAAATTCTGTGCCTGGAGTATAAATAACACAAAGGCTGAAGTATATGATCTATCAAACAGAATCACTTCACACTAATCAATTTGGATCCCAGAACAAAAGTTACATCAACAAAGAAGAACAGTGATTTCTCTGCCTAAAATTCTCCTTCACAACAGGAAATTGAATTTTCAAGTTTCTCTAGATACAACAAAATCACAAAAATTTACAGAACCAATGTATCAATCAATTCAATGAATCAAGAGATCTTTCGTTTTTTTAATCCGATTTCCACCCAAACATAAACAAGAGAGTGAAGACTCACACTCCACCGGCGATGCCTCCGGCGATCAGAGACTTGCAGATACTGATGATGGCTTGAGTCGGAGATTTGACTCCTTGTCTCGCCAACTTGGCTTCCTCCGCCAGATTAACGATCGTCGAAACCGCCGCAGATTCCGTCGTCTTCACATCCTCCGACGCCATCAATCAACCACCACCAGCTACAGTAGAGAAAACCCTACGAGCTTATTTTAGCTTTTTATCTAAAAATGATTGTGAATTTGTGTGAGATTACCAGTCAGTCCTCTATTCTGTTTCATTTCATTTCATGTCGTTTTCTTTATAATAAAAATATTATTAATATTCAACTTTTTGTTTGTTTTCGATTATAAACCAGTTAATATTCAATCTTTACCAAAAAAAATACTATTTTTCAAAATTATTTTTTTTATATTATTTATGTTTGAATTAATTATGTTCTATTATGATTTAGTTTTGAGTTTTTAGGAGATTTTAGGTGTCAAAACAGTTTTTAGTATTTAGAATTTTAAGATATAAGGTTTACAAATCTATAATTAATGGCATTTTTGTAAATAGACACCCCTAAGTGGTATTCTTGCAAATATGCACACAAAAAGTGGTATTTTTGTAATTGCCCCTTAAAATAATTCCTTTGTGTAATGAATAACTCCATTACAATATATCGCATTGGGAGGCAATTTTTGCTTAGGTGTCAACACCAAATTTTTTCTTAATTAAAATCTTCTAATAATCACTCTTACTATCCTTCTAACCAAACATCTTTCTTGCCAAACACTCCTACTATTTCACTAGCCAAACATAATTAATCTCATTAAATTTAAATTCGAAAATATTAATTACAATATTAATTTCAGATAATTAAGTTTAAATCCAAAATAAATCCTATACTAATTATTTGTTTTTTCAGCCTTTTTAAATAATTAATTTCTATAAAATTAACTCTTATTCTACAATCCAAACACTTCCTCCTCCCATAATCTTTATTACCAAATATGTTTATTTTAATTTACTTTAAATATGAAAATGTTAATTAATATATTATTTAATTTCACATCATAACTCCATTAAATTATTTTTCCGATTACTCATGAACATAACTGCATTACTAATTTACTATTGTATATAACGAAACTATATGGGGTCTTTAGCAAACAAAATATTCCCTATTCCATATTTTCAGAAATAAGTATATTGATTTATTGACCACTAAGAAACTAACTATAAACAATCTTCAATTGATCTTACAAATGCAACACGCAAAATTTAAACAATATAATTTTTGTATAAGATACTAACCAATATTTTCTCAGCAAAATTACCCAATTTGCTATAACTACCTTAGATTTTCTACTGGCAATCCCACGTATCACGTATTTTGTTAATTATTTCAATACAAAATCTTATCATATTAACTACTCGCAAAATTACACACGATTAAGTCTATAAATAGTCAACCTACCTCATCCTTATTCTCATTCTCATCACCAACTCCAAAAACATAGTTTCAAAATACACAATGATGATAGGCCACACATTATTTCATTAATTTCAATTTGCAAAATTTGATGAAATTCATGACAACACAAAAGATCCATAGTTTTTTGATTGGTACGTTTTATAGTCAATTTTAATAATTTATCAAAGTTACTTCATTAACTGTTAATTTTTATTTTAGATTTACTGGTGAAGTTGGTCCATTTACAATACCTTCATCATTATCTTGATCAAAAACATCAATGATCATAATAAAACTTCGTGATACAAAGTAAGTTGTCCTTTACTTTAGACTGTATTTTTATAAAAATGAATTTTAACTAAACATATACTAATATGATATGTAAATAAAATCAGTGATTTGTTAATGGAATGTTTTTTGTGGGTAAACACGGTCAACATTTTCAACTTATTTGGAATAACAGCTCCGGTTTGAAGAAAATTGCAATTTTGCGGTCTACAACAATTAAAGATTTGAGATGTATGTTCCTGCAATTAGTTTTTCATATTGTAAACCTAATTACTCACAAAATGATCAAAAATCATTTACATATTGTTAATCAGATCATAGAGCAATTTTATCTATGGATTATCCTGCATTTCAGATGTGAAGTCAACGATATTCTTCACCGATGAGTGGAACATATACAATATTTATTGTTTAAATGTTTGACTAATTAATATCCTCAACTAAAACATATGCATGTCATTTTGTTAATCTACCAGGTAAAACAATACTCCAAAGGAATTACCGAAAACCAAGGGTGAAGAAGAATGATGAGTTTTTGTTACTTTTTTTTTTAATTTTGAATAAGTTTTGTTTTCTAAGGCACAACTAAAAATATATTTATTTTTGTTATGTTTAATTTTTTCATATGAATACTAAAGAAATCCAGGGCCTTAAATCTTACTGTTGTATTGCTCTATATTCTTTTATATATTAAAGAAAACACATTTTTAGATTATTTTATACAGTGTCAAACTCTCAAATTTTCTATGTTTTTTATTAATAATTAAATTCCTTTCATTATTACTATCTAAATACACTTAATGAAACATTCCCTATAACTAAACATTATTATTTTTAAACTTCTATATTAAAAGAGATTAGAGGACAATTTTGCTTTGTGTTATCACCCAACTTTTTTATTTAATTAATTCGATTTTTAACACTATCATAATTGCCAAACAATTTCTTTTCCAATCAGGATTAGTCCCGTAGTAAACTTATTTACTTTGCCAAACAATTTCTTTTTCAATCAGGATTAGTCTCGTAGTAAACTTATTTACTTTCCCAAACAAAAGTTATATACTAATTACACTAATTTTTTATCACCCTATTCTTTTGGGTCAAACTTTACCAAACAAAAGTTTATATTTACTAATTCGTAAGATATACACAATCCTCACTTTTAGAATTTTCATACAAATAATTTGATTACTTTTATAATTTTGGTTCTAGAAATACCAATTTAAAATACAAACGGATCCATATTTTCTTCATCGAAAAAGTAGATCCCAACCGTTAGCAACAAAACAAAAAAGTAGATCTCATTTCAATAGCAGTGTAAACTAAATTTACTTTTAACTATTTAACTAACTATTTAACACGAGAGGAAACTACATAATCTCTTTCTTATTACGAAATTATCGAAACTAAATATTACGAATTCTAAGTGTAATTTCAAAAACGATTTCAATGACAAGAACATAACATAAAGATTTGTTTCGTTAAAAAAAAAAAAGTGAAGAAGCTTTATGATTCAGATGTAGAGTATTTACAAATTATTAACTTGAAAGATCAAAAACAAAGGAAGGGAGGATTTAAGAAGTTGTTGATTAAGCGACTTTTCTTTTATAAGCAACTTCAACACTTTTTTGCGACGGCTATTTTATTTACTGTTGTAAAAGTGACCGTTGAGAATTTCTTACCGTTCAAACGGATTTGACTTGATATTCAGATATTGTTTATTTTTAAATTATCCTTCACAAACCGAAACCTAACCATCATCACTTAACATTCAAGTTTCGATACAAGTAGATGATTACTAACCAATTACACATTCTAATTATAATTCACTCTTAACCTCACTGTCATGGCTATGACCATGTTTATCCAAATAAGAAATGGCCATGGCTGCGTGAAGAGCAGATCCAATAGGAAGAGCTCCTTCATCAACAAAAAAGTAAAGGCGAATGAAGCGGCCTTAGTCTTTTGAGTACAAGGTTTAATATCAACATCTTCAAAATGAAACTATTAACCAAATTGTTTGTTGTATATATCAACGGAATAAATATTATAATCCACTTGCTTATGATTTTAATATCAACAGAATTCTCAAATGTCAAATCTCATGCTTGTTTATCAAGTGGAGGGTATAATATTAAAATGTCATTTTAGCTCTATAACCAAAAAAAAAAAATTATATTTCAAAATCTAGCTAAAACCTCTAGATCTAATGGCTAGAATGTTGCCACATAAGAAGGTTTGACTAGATTTTGAAATATATATATTTTTTTTATGGTTATACAACCCAATTTCTCTAATATTAAATTGCTTGTATAAAAAAAAAAAATACTTTACAGCTATATATAACATTCGTTATTGTCACTCTACATAAAATAATTCCAACAACTAGAACAAATTTCAAAACTTTTAAGACGATGATGATATTAATAGTAGTAATATGCAATTTGGAATTTCTACAGATTATTTTTCTAAGCATTGATTAATTTAAACTCGATAAAGAAAGGTTTACACTTTTAGGATTAGAATACAGCACGTCTTGGAAGTTGGAACATGGCACCATTAAACTGTAACAACAACACATATTACCATTAATTACATCACAAATCCCCCCCCCCCCCCCCCCCCATTCGTCATGATGTAACAAAAGAAAAATAGAACAAATAATTTGGTATTTGTAATTGATCTTTGAAATAAAAATTAATCTATGCACTATAGATTTTGCACAAGAGTTCAAAATATTATTTGGTCGTCACGCTAGCTATTGGTCAACTTGACCTGGTAAAGACTCGTATTTGGTCGTCACGTTAGCTATTTGGTTTTCTATCGTTTTAAAATAAAAATGTGAAAAATTCTTTCTTTCTTTTTTGTTGGGTAAAAATCTGAAAAATTCAAGTTTCTTGTTCTTATTCTGCAGACATTTCAAGTAGTCCCTCCGAAACATTTCAAAATTTGATCGTCGATCTTCGCTTTCCCAATAGATTCCCGAGAAAGCGAAGCAAAGTGCGAGAAAATTAGAGCCATTATTTTCTCCTTTATGCTGCTTCCAGCTTTAAAGTCCTTTTTGATTATTTAAATTCCTCTGAAAATTCCAAAATCTCCTTTTCTATAGAAAAAAATGGCTGCGTCAAAGAAGCTTGTTAATTGATTCTCACTGGAGAAATTTTCCTCTCCGCTTCAACGAATCACTCTTTCTTCGAGGTGCGTTTGATTCTTCCTCTCTTTTTTGTTGGATGCTTGAGAAATAGTGAAATCTGCGAGAAAGTTTCTTCCTAGAAATGGTCTTTTGAATCCATTCCCTGGAGATGTTTCGATTGGAGAAATATGTTGGTAAAGTCGGGTTTCATCTGAATCAATGATTATTGTCTCAGTTGCAGTTAAAAACGAAGAACCCTAGAAGCTAGTCTTCGTCGGAGAAAAATAAAATTTCCGATGAGGACAAGCGGTGACGTCTACGGAGCAGATGCTGGTTCTTCGAGAAGCGAAGAAGAAAGAGAGCATAATGATTCGGCGAGCCCGATGCAAGATTCAAATTCACGACCTGGGTCAGGGAGATTCGCGAAAAGCTCGAGAAAAGAGGAAGAAGAGACTAATTACGATCCAGAAACCACCAGAAAAACCCCAGTTAAGTACACAGATCAACAACAAGCCGAGCTTTTGAGAAAGCTTGATTCAATAAAAGGTCATCTTCTTCGTGGTGGTAGTGCTAATGATAAACCGAAAGATTCAGATCAGCCACCAATGGGTATGGGTGGTTTCCATGGTCATGGACCTTCTTATTACAGTCCATATCCTGAGCCTTTTGCTTATGGAATGTATCCTCCGGCGAGTAACCCAGCGGCTCATGTTCCGCCTTATAGAGATCCTTATGGATTGCCAATGCATATGAGACCTCAAAATTGGTATCCAGGTCATTACCCAAATCAGATGATGCCTCCTCATCCTCCATATCTTCAAGGACAGTATGTAGATATTGGTCCTGATATACTTGACCCACAGTTGCAGGATCCTAGATTCTTTCCGGTTACACCGAGTAGGTATGGTGGTGATGTCCCTTATAGTCCGGTTAAGCACCATGGTGAGAAAATTGGACCTTTTAGTCCACATGGTGGTGTTCAGGGTCATCGTCATACTAGGTGGCCTAGTGAAATTGATTCTGAAATGGGTGGTGTTGGTGTTGGTGGTGGTGCATTTGCTCGTGGGTATGTCCACAAAGCTGTGTCGGATTCTGATTCACGTCGTTGCCATCCTTTAGCTGGCGGTGCGCCTTTTATAGCTTGTCACAATTGCTTTGAGCTGCTTTATTTGCCTAAGAAGAAGCTTCTTGCTCAGGATAAGCAACAAAGACTGCAATGTGGTGCTTGTTCTGAGGTTATCAGTTTCACAATTGCTGATAAGAAACTTGTCTTCTCTTCTTCTGCTCTTGCGGAAGCTACTAACCGGGTTTCTGTGGAGGATGAAGATAGAAATGCAACAAGCGCGGTGGTAGATGATTGTTCGATTAAGGATGAGGAACCAAGAAAACAGCGGGAAACCAAAATTGTCCTGCCTGTATCGCCTAGTGAACACTCAGATGTTGAAAAAAGATCAAGCATTTCTAGTGAACCGCAAAAAGAGGTCGCTATGTCTGTTCGTCGCAGAGTCAAAGGCACGAAAGCTCCTCCTCCTCTGCCTCCTGATAATACTAATCTTCTTGAGCTCTTTGAGTATTCTGATGTAAACCGAGCTGCACTCAATTACGGAATGTCGCAGTTAGGGTACAACAAGCAAGAATCCTACGTGAAACAAGATTCGCTGAAACTGGAATCAGTAGCTTCTGAGACAGATGTTTCGTATAATGGGTACTATAACAACACTGATGTGTCTGAAGATTCAGGGATCTCAACAACCAGTAAAGAAGACAACAGACCAAGAAACCGAAGAAAGGAGAGTGGCGAGTACAGTTTATCAGAGGTCACGAGTAAAACCACCTCTACTGATGATCAAAACAACGAGCAGTTGGAAGTTTGGGTGAATGGGCATCTAATACCGGAAGAACTGGTTATCAGCGCTGAGAAACAAGCTGGGCCAGTTCAAGCTGGCAACTACTGGTATGTTTGGTTACAGTTTCACTTATGTATGTCAGAAATTGTTTGATCAGCCACTAAAGATATCTTCTTTCTGTTATGATTCTGATTAGGTATGATTACCGTGCTGGGTTCTGGGGAGTAATGGGAAACCCGTGTCTCGGTATAATACCAGTAAGAACTTATACATTTCATCTATTCTACTGTCAACTTCTGTTTCTTTGTTTTGCCTGTATTGTTGTATTGGTGGTGATGAAGAAATGGGCAATACTTGTTGTTTTGATGCAGCCGTTTATTGAAGAGTTTAGTCATCCAATGGCGGATAATTGCGGTGCAGGAAACACGAGCGTGCTTGTGAACGGAAGAGAGCTTCACGAGAGAGATCTCAACTTACTTTCGCGTAGAGGTCTTCCTCGAGAAAAGAACCGTTCTTACATTGTTGATATATCAGGAAGAGTTCTTGATGGAGACTCTGGTGTAGAACTCAAGAGTCTTGGCAAATTAGCTCCAACGTAAGCACAAAAAGTCTCTGAAATGAAGTATCAAATCTTTAGTTGATTCTGAAAATTTTCTAACTCGTTGACATTCTATGAAAAATGTTGAAATTTTTGAATCAGGATTGAGAAAGTTAAGCATGGATTTGGCATGAGAGTTCCAAGATCACTTCGTGAAGCTTGATTCAGCCTCTGGTACTAAACTTCGTTGTTTAACTGAAATGTAAATTGTGCTTTATAAAACACATCATAGGTTATATACTGACCCAAAAATATTTCATTGGTTTTTGATTCATAGTGTTCCACTCTTTTTCTTGCTTTTTGAAACAAACCAAACCGGTTTGTGGGATTCGGTCTGGTAAAAGATAACCATCTGTTTTTTTGTGAACTGGTTTATGTAAATTGATCATTCTTTTACATAGTATTTGTTTGTTGTGGAGACAATAATGTATCAAATATCGCAGATCTCCTAGATCTGTCTGTTACAGCCTGTCCGTTAAATCGTTTTCAAGAAATAACACACTGTGAAAGCTATTACGGTAGATTGCTGACACGTGTCTAGAATCAACGTTATCTTTAGGTGAAATTTATGAGGTTAGTCCACGAGGTAAAGAGTTAAGCCCATGGGTCCAACATCTACGTCAACCAAAGACTTTAATATGGGCCTCATTGTGTGCCCCACTGAAATGAGTTATTTCTTCAGATTATGTAAAAACAAACAGAAGAATTATTCAGTACAAACAATTTTTTTATGGGGAACAAATTTGCTAAAACTGCCTTGAATTTATAACATGATCTATAACGTTAAATCGCTTTATTTTTGTTAGAAGAAAATATAATTAAGAAGATTTCTGTATCTTTAGTTACAACCAACCATCAGATCTATAAGAAAAAAGAGGTCGGACATTTATTCTTGTCGACTCTTCTTTCACAATTTTGTACTTTCGGACAAATGTTTGAGGTAATTTTAGTATTTAATGATAGAGCATCAAGATACAACTGATCTCACAATATTAAAAAAACAAAAAAGATTACTCGATATGCTTTGTTTTAGACTTTGTACTAATGGGTTATATGCCATGTTCTATGCATTTTTCAATTACTGGAAATAAATAATCGTATCACGTCTCCGTATATAACTTGCTTTACAGTTTGTATATTTGTATCTTCTAAAACACTTAAGGATCCCTAATCATATAAAAAAAAAAAATCAAATAATTTCGTTGCAGTATTGTCAAGTCAATTATTCGTATTAAAAAAAAAAAAACAGAATCCACTCTGTCATTAACCATGAAGTTCCTCGCTTTCAACGACAACCAAAAACCTCAAAGAAATAAACAATTCAATACCCTCCAAAACACTCACTGATCTATCTCTCAGATCATTTCCATGGATACATTGAGATTGTTCTCTAAGAGCATGAAGATCGAAGGAAACCCATTTGGTTCTCCTCACCAACGCAATCAAATCTTCCTCAAATTCGTCGCTTTCTTCCTTCTCATCGGTCTCACTTATCGTTTCCTCATCACCCAATCCACCGTCTCTCCTGTTCCCGGCGTACAAATCTCGCCGGAATCTCTCCCGGCAGATCCTTCTGATCTCATCGCCGTCGCTCAAGCTCCAGCCTCCGTTGATTCCCCAGGCAACATCACCATCGCTTCACAAAACGGTAAGAGAATCTTTGTCGATCAACAGTATTTAATTAGTCCAAAATCAGAGGAATCAATTCAAAAGAGTAAGATCCAAGCAACGTGAAGAATTTTGGGTTTTCTTCATTTTCACATCAAAAAAACAAATTTGGCAATATTGTGAAAACGAAGTTCTTTGGATTTTTATGCTCACCAAGTGTTTGATTAAATCTCTGTATGAACAATTTTATAGCTTCCACCAAGTGTGATATCTTTACCGGAAATTGGTTACCGGACCCATCAGGTCCGGTTTACACCAATGTCTCTTGCCGACATATCCAAGACCACCAGAATTGCTTGAAGAATGGACGACCAGATGTGAATTACCTTCTATGGAGATGGAAACCTCGAGGTTGCGATCTTCCGAGGTTTAATCCTGAGCAGTTTCTTGACAAAATGAGGAACAAATGGTGGGCTTTTATCGGTGATTCCATCTCTCGTAACCATGTCCAATCCCTCATCTGCATTCTCTCTCAGGTCAAGTTTCAGTTCCATCTCTAATTTGACTCTATGTACCCTGTGAAATTTCGATTGAATTGATGTCGGTTTGGTTGGTGTTTTGCAGGTAGAAGAAGTAGAAGAGATCTACCATGACAAGGAATACAGATCAAAGATATGGAGATTCCCTTCTCACAACTTCACACTCTCAGTCATTTGGTCTCCTTTTCTTTTAAAAGCTGAAACCTTTGAGAACGTCGAAGGCGTATCCTACTCAGACATTCAGCTCCATCTCGACAAGCTCGACAATAAATGGACAGATCAATACGTCAATTTCGACTACATTGTTATCTCCGGTGGAAAATGGTTCCTCAAAACATCAATCTTCCATGAAAACAACACCGTAACCGGATGCCATTACTGCCAAGGGAAGAACAATCTAACCGAACTCGGTTATCAGTACTCGTACCGAAAAGCGCTACGTCTGGTTTTAAACTTTGTCGCTGATCCAAACCATAAAGCTCAGGTTCTGTTTAGAACAACAACACCTGATCATTTCGAGAATGGAGAGTGGAACAGTGGTGGTTTTTGTAATAGAACAATGCCGTTTAAAGAAACCGAAGGAGAGATGAAGAGCGAGGATGAATCGATGCGTGATATCGAGCTTGAAGAGTTCCGTAAGACCCAAGAAGGTTCTAATGCCAACATTGGATTACTTGACACAACGTCAATGTCGCTTCTCCGACCAGATGGGCATCCAGGACCGTACCGGTATCCGAATCCTTTCGCTGTGTTGAAGAACAAGGCTCAGAATCAGAGTCAGATTCAGATTCAGAACGATTGTCTTCACTGGTGCTTACCCGGTCCGATTGATTCATGGAATGATCTGATGGTGGAGGTAATGCTTAACCGGGAACAGTACAGATGACGGAGTGTGAAAAGACGAGAATAGCCTCGACTTCATCTGTTATTTGCTTTGTAATTAGTTTGTTTGCTTTTAAAACCCCATTCATTGTTGGGCCTACCGTGGGTCCAATTACATGCACTGGTCGTTTCCTATGTAGGAAAGAAACGCCGTGTCGTTTAAATTTCTTAGCCGTCACTGCTTACCGTTTTTAAATCTTTTGTATGCAATCATCAAGGGGATATATACTAATTCACGATGGCAATTTTGAATAAGAGGGTATCATTAGATATAAAATTATTAAAACACATTTTTTTTTTTTTTTTATTTAACTTTATATCTTCTCATTCATATTCTTATTCAACTTTTATTAATTTTATATTTAAACACACTCCAACTAAAGTTTAAACTCTCTCTAAAAGTATCAACCTATTGATACAAAGACACACTCTCTCCAAAAGTATCAACTTATCTCTTTTTTTTACTCAAATTTTATTAATTTTATATTTTAATACATTTTATTATTTCAACCAAAAACACTCTCTTTCTTCTTTTTACTCAAATTTTAATAATTTTATATCTAATGATACCTATCAAAAAATTATCAGTAATGATGCTCTAATAATAATAACATAATATTGAAAAAAAAAACAAATAATAATAATAATAATAACATTTAATCAGGAATTATTTGGGCTAACATTCGTATTCTTCTTGTTTGTTTCTATATTTAGTTGATGTAAAATTGAATATAATATGTAAAAAATATATTAATAGATTTAGCCAAAATCAAGGCGTTCAATTACTTTTTGACCGTCTAGAACATTGGTTAGTGGTTACATAGCTTTTCACACACTGACACTTACTCTTCTCCTTAATAATTTCCCAACCTACCTATCCCACCACTGGATGTCGTATACTAGTGATTAAATGGAGAGATTGATCTCAAATTCCGGTAGAAAGAATCATTTACACTATATTATAAAGTATTATCAAAGGCTGGTTTCGAACCCTAGAAAAAAATAAAACTTAGGTCCGAATTACTCCTAGTTTTCAAAAGAAAAAAAAAAGCCTTATTTTTTTGGTTTTTATTTTCCTTACAATAGTCTATATGATAATTATTGATGAACCGTTTTCTTTCACAAATATACGATATTTTCATATCATTATTAGGATATAATTCCATAAAAAAGATACATTCAATCATGTCCAAATCATGTTCAGACTTTTACCGACCAAACCCAATCGGTCCACACAAATTCAGACGGATCAACTAAAAGATCAGAAAAAAACAAAATAAAATCCCAAAGAATTATAATAACCACAAGAATACCATAAAGGCATAAATAAAATATCCACAAATATTTTGTTTATAAAAAGAAAAGAAAGAAGAAGATTTCATATTCTGGAATTCATGGCGGAGGCAAATACTCCACATATAGCAATCATACCGAGTCCCGGTGTGGGTCACATCATCCCACTCGTCGAGTTCGCAAAACGACTCGTCGACCACCACTCTTTCACCGTCACATTCATCATCGCCGACGAATCTTCGCCGTCTACTGCCCAAAGATCCGTCCTCAACTCTCTCCCTTCCTCCATATCCTACGTTTTCCTCCCTCCCGTCGATCTTTCCGACCTTCCCTCCACGGTCGGAATCGAAACTCGGATCTCACTCACCGTGACTCGTTCAGTCCCGCCGCTCCGGGAGCTTTTCCGGTCTTTATCGACGGAGAAACGTCTCCCGGCGGTTCTCCTCGTCGACTTATTTGGTACGGATGCGTTCGACGTGGCAGTTGAGTTCCACGTGTCACCATACGTATACTACACATCAAATGCAAACGTTTTGTCGCTTTTGCTTCACTTGCCTGAACTAGACGAGACGGTGTCGTGTGAGTATAGGGACTTAACCGAATCGGTTAAACTCCCCGGTTGTGTCCCGATAACCGGTAAGGATTTTGCTGATCCGCTTCAAGACCGAAACGACGACGCATACAAATGGCTTCTCCACCATGCCAAGAGGTTCAAAGAAGCTAAAGGGATTCTACTGAATTCCTTTATCGATTTAGAGCCAAACGCTATAATGGCTTTACAAGAACCGGCTCTTGATAAACCACCGGTTTACCCGATTGGACCGTTGGTTAACACGGGTTCATCTCATGCGAATCAGACCGATGAATCGGAATGTCTAAATTGGCTAGACCGCCAACCTCACGGCTCGGTTCTCTACGTTTCATTTGGAAGCGGAGGAACACTCACGTGTGAACAGTTTAACGAGCTAGCTTCCGGTCTAGCGGAGAGCGGAAAGCGGTTTATTTGGGTCATACGTAGTCCGAGCGGGGTCGCTAATTCGTCATATTTCAATCCACATAGTCCAACGGACCCATTAACGTTTTTGCCACCAGGTTTCTTAGACCGGAACAAAGAAAAAGGTTTAGTGGTTCCGTCATGGGCTCCACAAGCTCAAATCCTGGCCCATCCATCCACGGGTGGATTTTTAACGCATTGTGGATGGAATTCGACGCTAGAAAGCATTGTGAACGGTGTACCCCTCATAGCATGGCCTTTATACGCGGAGCAAAAGATGAACGCATTGCTACTCGTGGAGGGTGTTAGGGCGGCTGTAAGAGCGCAAACCGATGAAGAAGGGATCGTACGAAAGGAAGAAGTGGTTAGAGTGGTGAAGGGATTGATGGAAGGAGAAGAAGGGAAAACGATAAGTAACAAAATGAAAGAGTTGAAAGAAGCAGTTGTTAGAGTCTTGGGAGTAGATGGGTTCTCTACAAAGTCACTCACTCAAGTTTCCTTAAAGTGGAAAGCCCACCAACGAGAGATCCAACAAGACACGACCCATTATCAATAGTTGTTTATTTAGACAAATCGTAATGAAGTTGAACGAGGTTGTCTTATGAAATAATTTGTACGTCTTTTTCACTTGGGATTATGTTCAATCCATGGAGAAATCTGGATTTCTTGGTTTCCTAGGTACTTATGTCTACGGGCTTTTATTAAGGCCCAATAGTCTTTCTCTAAGCCTTTGTCTTTTCTCGTCGTTGAAAAGTAAATATATTTTCCTATATTTTTTTTTGTTAAAATGGATTTATATATTAATTCTCATCTATGTTGACCAAAACTTCTACCTTTTTTGGGGTCTAAATCTACCTTCCTAGTTTGTACGAAAGTAACAACTTCAAATTTAGTGGTACTATCATGAAAGATACTTAAATTTAATTAAAATTTAACTTCATAGGGAACTTTTAGTTTACCTCTAAAATTAACGGAAATTGACCCTTTTCTTTTTTTTTTGTTTATTACATATTTAATAAAGATATGACTTAGAGATAAAAACATGAAATCCCGAGATACAACAACTTCAAATTCACGAACAAAACTGCAGAATTACCAACAAATAGAGGATATATATATATGTATATATTTTTTTCTTTATTAAAAAAAAAATGACTTAGAGTTGGCAACATAAAGAGAAAATTAATCAACGTAATTGTGATGTTCGATGATTCTTCATCACCCAAAACCTCTCAATCTCTTCTGCTGTTCTTCCTGGAATCCTCCCAGCTATTAATTCCCACCTTCACAACAACAACAACAAAAACACAAATCTTTAATTTCCATATTACTAAAACAAACATTTAAAAAATTTCTTTTGTTTTTTTTTTAAAACAAAAATCAAGTGAGAAAAAGATAAAGAAATTAAAAACCTTTCACCGAGAAGCTTATACATTCTGCTAATCAAATCATCTTCTTCTTGTGTCATTGCTACTTCTTCCCACTCAAGACTGCTCACTTCTGTATCATCCAAATTTCACATTTATTAATTAATTATTATGAACAGAAAAAAAAAAAACAAAACTAAAAACAAAACGGCACCGTATTGTGTAGATTAAGAGTTAGCTTTGAGAAATTCCTTTAATACCTTCAGAAGAAGAAGCAACAATGGTTGCATTAGTCTTGGGATGCTTCGGCTTGCGCTGCTTATCCATCTTAAACGACACCGTACTAGACAATACCAAGGTTTACGATTATACCGTACAAACGTGTGAGAATCAATACGGTTTAGTACGGTTTAAGGTAGAGGTGTAGAGAGAGGGAGAGAGAGAATGGTGGATTTTGAAGGGAAGAACAAGAAGCCTCTTCTCTATTTATAGTGTCAAATTTTAACGACCGGTTTGGTCGGTTTCCACATTAAGGAATTATGTACTTTACTTTTCC
Organism: Arabis hirsuta; assembly: GCA_964056655.1. Lineage (NCBI taxonomy): Eukaryota > Viridiplantae > Streptophyta > Magnoliopsida > Brassicales > Brassicaceae > Arabis > Arabis hirsuta. The sequence goes on from OZ053307.1 coordinate 498,544, forward strand.
TTAAATCGAATTTAACTTAATACTAAAGCAATCTTTAATACTATTCTTTTTTTTTTGTCGCTTTTTTTTTTTTGTCACAATCTTTAATACTATTTTGATTAATTAATGTGCAATTTATGGTGACAGTATTATGCCAGTATGTGTGTGTAATGCTTGTGGGATTATTTCATTTGGTAACCAATAGAAATCATTTCATTACATCATTTACTCCGTCATGGTCTTGTGTAATTGCTATTTAAAAAATCATACAATTGGCTTAGGTTGATGTTTTATACTAATCCTCAAATAAATACTATATACTATTATGCATGAAACTAAATGAAAAATTAACACAATACTGTTAATCAACTATCGTATAGACTGCATATGTTAACATTTACATGCCATACATTTTTGTGATCTTGCAGTAAATATTGTTATTTTAAATTTTTGAATTTTTGTGCCGATTTTCCATAAGGAACAAAAATGTTCCGAGTTTTCGTATATTAAATTTATGTATATATTTGACAACAAATATTTAGTCATCAATAATATCATTTACAAGAGCTATGGTTGATTATAAGCATAGGAACATATAATCGAAGACTTAAACATATTTTGTTAAGTGAGGAAAAACAAATAATAAGGATCTACTATTACATTTTTGTTTTCGCTTGAATTAAATTCGCAATTTAATGAAAAAATATTGTTAGAACTATCAAAAGGTGAGTTGAAAGTTTGTTAGGGTTGAATATAAAACTAATTTAGCGTTGTGGATATTCCCTTTATTCCCCATTATACACATTGCAATTTTATTCCAAGCTTCTTTTTATTTTGTTCGATTTTATTATTTATGTAGTTAAAATAAAAAGTTGAGCTAAGTACTGAACAAACTATGCAGTTGCAACTGAACATGACACGTGTAATTCTGTTTCTTTAATTTTGTTGGGACCATCAGATTTTTATATTATTTTTTCAGTTGTCAAAAAAAAAAAAATATATTGTTTCGATCTCGGTAACTTGATTTTTTGTTCGTTCAGCACTGGCATTTTACGGAGATGTTAAGAAAAACAAAATTACAAAGCATGGGAAAAATTAATAAAGAGTTGACAATGAAATAAAGAGTTTTAAGTATAAATGTCTAAGAAACTCGAAAATTCGAGCTTTTAGAAAGTTGATTTTACCACACAGTGGCAACATTGAAAGGTGATGAATCATAAAAGTTTTTTTTTTTAATTTCTATGACGACATTATGAAATAACAAATGTTTATGCGAATAATCATAACAAAATATATTTGATTCAAAACAAAAATCAGTATATTATTTGAAGTGCCAAAGGATATCTCAAACTTTCTAATATGCCTTAAAAAGTTGAAATTGGGAATACATTAGCCATCTAGACATATATTTCTGTTAGCCCCCTCGGAAAAATGTGTTCTTTTAAATCTTCCTCTTTAACTTTTCTTTCTTTCAATCACAGCCCCTTCAAAAGCACATATTTGTCTAGTGATTTCTACAATCAATTCCAGGGAGAAAAGCAGATAAGAAACCAACATAGAGAAAGAAGTTTTACAAGCTAGAAAGTGAATCGAATCGATTTCGCGTTACAGTTAAATTTTCAAAAGAAAGTACTGTGTAAGTTGAAATAAGAACACAAGCATTACAAGCCATAAGGAGTGCATAATCTTGTACAACCTGCAACTAATTTGTAATTACCTCTTTGATACTCACTTACAATGTAAGAGATGTGAGATAGTTTTTGAGTTTCCATCACCATGGTCTGCCTTTTCCTCCAAGCCGGCGTGCAAGCTCAAAGTCTTTTCTCACTGAAATGGTCACAAACAGATTTGGAAGAGTCTCATGTTACATATGATTTTATAGTAAATATTGTTTCAAAGGGATATAGAGGTATGTGTATGATTCCTAAATTGAGTCTGAAAATGTCTTCTTTTGAAGTACTTACTTAGAGTAACACGTCTTGCATGAACAGCACAAAGCATTGAATCTGAGAACAAACCAACTAAGTAATCTTCTGCCGCCTGCACAAAAGAATATGGCGATTAGGTGGATCAGTCAAAAGGGGGAAAATGACATTATGTGTGACTCTCTCTGTTTCTGTATTCAAACATTCATATGGAAGAAGAAGTTGAAGGATTGGTACCTCTTGGATAGCTACAAGAGCTTCAGCTGTCCAACGATTGATTTGCGGAGGAGCATAAGTATAGGTTATATCTTTCACCTGGTACAAGAATGTATTGTATCATTCTGATTCGAACACAAAATTCAGCATTTCCAGATCACTCTGTATATTCATCTTAAGCATAACCTAAGAACCAGAAAGAATCTTGGGATATAACTATAGACTCTCAAGTCATTAAACAGATATAGCAAAACAGATTCGACAACTTTGTAGTTACAGAAATCATATGGTTCTGAATCTATAAGCCAATAACATCAAAGACAAATTAGATTACAAGCTTATGATTGGTCTGGATTATAGTCAAAATGCTATTGTCAATAGAGAAAAACAAGAAACTTACTTCTCTGATAAAACTAGCAGCAGGAATTAGAAGTTTTGTGGATTTCTGGAATTTGCGAATCTCTCTCAGAGCAGCGGTTCCTGGCCTGTATCGATGAGGCTTCTTCTGTGAACCTATAAGGACAAAGACAAAGATTCAATAAACACACAAAAGATGTTTCTGCATTATTCCGAGGGATATGATCATAAGATCTTTCAAACTCACTTTGTGGCATAGTTCTCTTAGCTCCTCCTTTACTATTCTTTACAAACAAAATGAATCATAAAATTCAGCAAAAACGAAAATCCAAGTTCAAGCTGTTCCATAAGCAAATGTCTAAAATCTTACTTTACTACCAGTAGCTGGTGAAGTTGCAGGAGTTGCTGCAATTGTCACAAAGTAAAAAGTTTACACACAATTGGAGAAAGATTCAGATAACATTTTAAAAACCAAGAAAAAACTCACTTTGTTGAGCATCATCTCCATCTTCACTAGCCCTTCTCGCCGGAGTCTACGATTCCAATAGATGAACAAACAAAATCGACAAAAACCCAACACAAGATAAAAGTAAAATCTCATATCTAAGACTCGAAACCCCCAAAACGGAAAATAACGCCGTACCGTACTCGGACCTGCCGCCGGCGAAGAGGAAACGTTAGCATCTACAATTTCAGATTCGAAATCTAGGGTTACCAAACACACACAAAAAAAAACCCTAAAATCCCGATTAGATGAAATTGAAAGAGGAGAAAGCATAAGGTAGAATAATACCTGTTCGATTCTGACCTCGTCTTGCGAAATGCTTCGTTCTCGCCATTAATTACAGACTGAGAGAGATCGATTCATGAGAGTAAAGCGTAAGAACACGAAAGAGAAAATCGAAAGAAAGAAAACTGCGATTGAGAAAACCCAAACCTGATGAGAGATTATCGGACATGGAGCAAATTTTTTTTCCCGCTCGACCTAAAATTTGATTTGATTTTTTTTTTTTGCAATCCAAATTTTTCAAAATGGATCTGCTTTCACAAAAAAATGCTTGTTTGTTTGTTCAAGCTTAAACCGGTCACAAAGAGGGTTCGGTTCCTTTCTTTTAAAACCGGTCAAGTAATAATGATAACAAACCGTCGAAACGAACGGTGCCGTTTCTTCAAGAAGAAGATTTTTTTGGTGGACTACTGTCATTTCCTTATTTACCCCTGGCTTTTGTAAAATATTACATTCAGAATCCCATTTTAGTACCGTTAAATTCCAATTCAAAATCGGTCTCTCTCTCACACACACAATGGGTAAAGTTGCAACACATCTTCGAAAACTATTTAGTATTATACATAAACATTTCACATTCACATTTATATTTGTCCTTTTTTTACAAAAATATCTACAAACACTTCAAAAGTTATATAAACAACCAAAAGCTAATCTTACATCAAAAATTCACCATTGGAAGAGAAACAACAACAACAAAAAAAAACATTGTTTAACAAGGTGTGATCATTAACTATCACGCATAATTTACCAAACCAAAAAAATATATATATTCTCTAATGAAATATGTATCATACACTAGAATTAATGGATAATTCTTCAAACTTGATCTACGTACACAGATTTTATGCAGCGACGAGATTGGTTAAGTCTTGAGAAGCCAATCTTTCAGAAACACGAGCTAATGATTTGAGATTACATCTTATGAGTGCTTCAACAAAGTAACAAGTCTCTTCCTTTGTGTTTCCTTGAGGAACATCAACTACAAAAGATTCAATCACCATTGTTCCTCCTCTTCCTTCGATTATCTCTGGATGAACCGTCACAATCGAAGCGTAATTCTAACACAAATTCAAACATTTCAACAATTCATCATATTTCTCTATAACACAAATCTGCATCTATGAGATATTTTTAGAGTGAGTACCTTGAGTCTGTGATCACCACCAATGATTTTGATACCGAGTATATGTTCTTCATCATCAAGAAGTTCTAATCTCTCTGTACTCGTTGTTGCAGGAAGACCAGATTTTACATTTACTTCTCTTAGACTTCCGATCTCAGGATCTCCGATGACTGTACATCTACTCACAAATGGTTTGTATTTCTGCGGCTGATCAAATCTCCGTACCAACGACCAAACCTATATTTGGTAGAAAAAAATTTCAAACCTTAACTCAGAGATTTAAGGTAAAATCTGACAAATCAAAACTGAAATTTAACGGATCTAGATCGGAGAAAAAGCCCAAGAGAAATTGATCAAATCAAGAAGAGACGTACGAGATGAAGAGGAGCTTTGATGTGTTTGACAAGAGCAGAGGTACACTGGTTTTCTCTACAGTGATGTTGATGATGCGTCCGTACGTACTGCAACGTCTCGAGTCCACCGTACATCGCCGTGCTGCCTCCGTCTCCGTCTCCGTCCATAACTTTTTCCGATCACAATCTCTCTCTCTTACTCTCTCTCTGTTTCTCTCGGAGGGAATATGTGAAATGGATAAATAGAGACGAAAAGTAAAACAAAAATATGGGATGCAAACAAAAAAACTTTTTCAGTATATGTTTTTCCGCCAATAATAAATGAACTCACCGACTTGAATAGCTTTATTTATTATGGTGCCTAAACTATTTCTTTATTGACCGAAAAAAAAACTATTTTCTTTTAGCTTCTTCTCTCTGCTTCACACATTTTAAAAACTTTCTAAAACAAATGAAAGATTAATTAATTATCTGTTCTCTTATGTATGACTTTTTGTACCTAATCCGCAAAAAGAAACAAGCAAACTTTATAGATATTTTGGTGATAAATGGATGAGTATTAGAGACCATAGTATTTCAATTACCTGAAGCTGTTTTATATGCATTTCGATTAGTTATATAATTAAGGAGCCAGTCTCCTCAAAATGATAATCAAGTCTCTAATCTTGATCCATTTTTTTTCGAATTAGTAACTTAAATCAGCTCATAATACAATTGCTTTGTAAATGTGTATACATTTATATCGTCTGTATACCGGGAAATTAAATTCGAATATTGATGGATTTGTAAATAAAGTTGTGTGCTAATTAAAGAATACCGAAGGATTCGTGAATTGTTTGGTATGATGCGTTCAAAAATATGCTGAGTCGTATTCTAGAATCTAGACGGTCTTCATGTATACATTGTACATGGCAAAGGAAAAGGATATGTTCATTTGGTTTAATTGGAGGATTTTCCATGTATCAGCCGGTCCCATATGTGATTATGTCTTGTACAAGACAATTCACGTTTTTATATGGTAGTTTAATTGGAAGATTTTTGTTGTTTACAACTTGATTCTTGTTGTTGTTTACCATATATTAAGTTTTTTAAGAAACTACCATAAATCAAGTTGTTAAAACATTAACCGTGTTAAGCTAAATGTCTTAATATACAGTACCAGATCTTATTAACAAAGGTACTGCTTCATATTATTCGAAACGAATTTTCAGTACATTTGGGACGATTAATTATTGATGGTGGTGTATGTCGAAGTGTGAATGTGTGTTAGTTGGGAACTCAATAAATCAATAACACTATTTTCTTTGTTAAAAGTCAACAACGCTAATTACGCTTTCAAACTAGTAATTTATGCTTAACTATTGTGCTTTTTGGTGTTAAAAGATAAATGTTGTAATTAGGGAGTTCCACTTTTCTATTTCAAAAGTCAAAAAGACTCATCTTTATTACTTCCCTTTTAAAAAATAAATAAATCACGTCTTAGATTATTCTTGTTAAGTAATGATTACCTTATCTTTTCGAACATATGAATGATGATTTAAGGTGTTTCAAACATGACATTCGTTTGATCTTGTAACCATTTTTTGTTTGTTTCTGCAACCAATTTCCCCAACACAAATATATAAGTTATGAAAGTATTTAGAAAATTCAATCATATATAGAGAAGATGAATTACAATATTGTTTCATGCGTATACATCTAAAATTTCATTATCTCAAATCCACGAGATGATCAAAGTAAAATGCGAGTAATGGGATAAAGTTTATATAATACATATTAATTCCCGCAAGTCATAACATTTTTATTGATACTGTGTTTAATGATAAGTGATAATATAGTACTTAAAGAGCGTAGTTACGTTTGATAACTAATTACAGTAACCTTATCATCATGATAGGAGCACCTTTGGCATTAGGCAATATATAGACATGCAAATTTACGTAACTTTAACGTAAATACTAACGGGCACATGATAAAACGACGGCTCTTTTTAGTGAAAGCAACAATACAACTAAATGTGGTCAAATTATATGAAAGTAGATGACGTGTCACTCACTTATTGATTTGTTGTCTGACATTTCTCATATTCACTTATTGTGGCCTATCTGATGAAATTGACACGTGTAAAACTACCTTTTGCTTGCTTGAATAACCTTTTTATCGTTGTAATTTTACCTTCAATAGGACTCAGCCGTCCTTTTCCTTATGTTTTTAGCTTTAGATGGCTTCTTGAAGAAAGTAAAAACTGAAAAACAGAACAAGCTCACTCGGGTTTAGGTTGGCCAATTATTTTTAATTATGTTCCAAGTTTGGCTCAAATTGAGCTACCCGGAGGCAAAAGGAAAAGAGCTTTCTCTATAACTTACCGACTGGCCAAGCTTGTAATCTCTTTTTTGTGTGTGTGTGTTTTTTTTTTAATTTATCTTCTTTTCTTCTGTGTGGATATTTATTTTTCTTAATTATTTTGTCCATCTACTTTGAATAATCCTTTCAACTGTTATTTCGTTTAAATATGGTATTCTTATTTCATCAACCGACTGTCCTTTCATACTTTTCCAATGACAAAATTGCCTTTTCAAAATCTATTTCCATCGGTTTAAGTAAATTTCAAAATGGTGGTTTTCTCTTGATTTGCTTTAGCAACAACCATAGTAGCAAGCTCCATTCTCAACTTCTCCTTTCATGCAAGGTATTAAAACTCTGTATTAAAAGTCTGGAAAACAACGTAATACAAATAGAGAGAAATCAAATCATTATAAGTGAGAATTTTACTCTTTTTCTGCACGCCTCCGAAGTTGTATTGCTCCAACTGGCAAGCTTTTCTCTTCCTCCTCCAAGGCGAGCAATTCTCTGCCAATTGCAAGGATTGAGTGTACCTCGGCGGCAGCATCCACTCCATCGAGATCAGCAAATGAATTTTTGGTCATCAACCACCACCCGAAACTGTAAAAAATAAAAAACACTCACAATCACTCTTTAATTGAATTAATTGATAAACCTGTTTTTTTTCATTTCTATCTTAAAACAATCCACGCATATGTTACAACGAATATTGGAGAGCGAATTTCTTAATTTTAACATCTACCTCAAAAAACTATTGTAGATAAATGAAAAGCAGTCGAGGCATCAATAGTTTCAAAAGGAAAACCATGATCACCTTTCCATATCTTGGCAATACGATCTTCACTACCACGAGATACACGTGCGTCAACTGAATGAACATGGGAGGTGTGGCCACGCATCACCAACAAAACTTCATCTACATCTCTCTGATTGGCTTGTTGTATGACATTTTTTATATTCGTTTATTATGGCGTATTTCATAACATTTTGACACGTGTATAACCATTTTTTGCTTACTTGAATAACTTTTTTGCCTTTTTGGCGGCCAATTGATTCTCGAGTCTATGCGAATTAAAAAAAAACGATAAAAACTGCGTGAAACGAGAAAGACTGTAACTTAAAAAAAAAACACACACATAAAAAACTATTGATGATGAACTTCGTTAGTGCAATTTAAATCCAGATTTCGACACAGTTTTTAGCTTGATAATTCACTATCCACAATTTATAAATTTATAAATCAATAATTGTTTGAATTCCGATTTAAATAGATTTATATATACTTTAAACCACTTTGAGTTCCGATTGTTTGTTTATTTTTATTTTTTCAACTTTATATGAATTTATCCATATCTATTTCTTCTATTAAGAACACTGAACACACACAAAAAAAATCTAAAGAAAGTCGGATACTGTTAGATGGACCAAACAAGGCCTAATCTTTAAAGACCATCACAATATGGGGGCCATTGAGTACAAACAAAAAGCTTTCCTCAAGATTACAGCTGATGTGAAATTTGCAGAGTCGAGCAAGAATAGTTTTTTTGGGTTTTGGTTTATTGAGAAACTTTCACAATCCCTCAGCTTTTTTACGTTCTTCAGCCATTCTCTTCTTGATCTCTTGTGCTGCATTGAAAATCCCCAGAGTTGGTTGGTTACACACAAAGCACTTCTTGTTCTTCGTGTGATGCTGCATCATCATTACATAAACAAACTATTAGCTTCACAAACCAAAATCAAAATCATATAAGTGTGACTTAAATTCATCATCATCATCATCATACCTTTAAAGCACAATGCTCGCAGAAGTAATGTTTGCATTTGGTGACGACTGGGTCGACGAAAGGCTCTCTGCAAATGAAACAAGCAAAAGGCAACGCATTTTCGTCTTCGTCGCTACTGTTGTTTGCTTCATCGTCATCTTCATCTATAACTCCCATAGCTTTATTTCTCTTCCTGACTTTCTCTGCTTCTTCCCATTCTTTCTCTATTTGCCATCCCGGTTTGTAATCTCCACGGTCGTGCAAGAACTTACATGAATCTCCGTATCCACAGTATCCGGTTTCTTTGTAATCCTTGCAAATATCTGGCTGGTAATCGAATCTAGCCGATACTCTGATATGAGCAGACGCTCTTAATGGCCCATGTGAGCCTCCAGCTTTTTCGCTCGATATTGTCTGTTCTCTTCTAAACCCAGCTTTGTGATCTGTGTATCCATGAATTCCGGTGTACAGCTTCTCGTCTGAAGCCTTTTTCTTATCCCCTTTCAACGCTTCGTCTGCTTTTTTAAGGACTCTTTCACGGATAGCTCGTGCATCTTGATTGAAGTCAGTTTCGGTTTCTAGCGTAGCAGTCGCTCTACTGTCGTTCTGAACCTGGATTTCCTTGGATGAATCGTAGTGAAAGACAGGTTTCTCTGGAGCTTCACTCGTCGTAGTAGAGCTCTTAGATGGTCCAGAGGAAAAGTATAACTTGCTATCGGGTTTAGCAACTTTCTTTAGGTTGTTCAATATAGAGCTTTCGCTTTTCGAATCTCCGTCTTCTTCATCAGCGTCAGCTGTTCTTTTCCTTATGTTTTTAGCTTTAGTTGGCTTCTTGAAGAAAGTGCAGACTGAAAAAACAGAACAATGATATTAGTCTCCTGTTTCCCAAATGAAATTTTAGCTAACAACAAAAACCAAAGAAGTCCAAAATCTCAATCAGTCAACATAACTTTACCATAACTGAGAGAGAAGTAAAGCACATGTACCTTGTTGAGGCTGAGATTCTTGCCCAGTAGGTTGAGTTTCTTCTTGCTCAGATGTTTTAGGTTCACTAGAATCCGACATTGTTACATAAGATTATGTAAACACACAATGACACACTTGAAATTCGTCCACTAAATGTTGCCTGCACAATGCCAGATAATCCACAACGTTAATATTAAGGCCATTGCCTGAAAACTTATGAGCTAAGTTCTTACTGATTCAAATCGATCTTAATATTAGCAATTGACAGACATCTCGATCACCCGAATTCTTCGCGAACATAGTAATTGATGGAGAAATTCGATTCCAAAATCAAATTAAGCAGTGCCTACACATTGAAGAAACCCTAGCATATCTAACTGAACAGCAATTCCATTCACAGTAATGTACGGAAGCATGATGAAAATCGTTAAACAGATATTCCAGAAAGAAAAATCAAGAGTTCGAAAACTTGATGCTTGAACTGAAGCTAAAAAAACAAACTCTGAATCTACAAATCCTTATATATAAAAAATGGAGAGAAAATCCGGTGGGACACTCACGAAAAAACAAAGGAAAGTAAGGATATAATACAAGGAAGAATATGATCTTACCTTAATAAACCTCACAGATCTTCGCCGGTGAAATTACGCCGGAAAAATGATCGACGACACCGTTCTCGGTTTCCCGATTTGCGACTGATAAATCAATGAGACTAGAGAGAGAGAGAGAGAAGAAGTAAAATAAGGAAAGGAATATGAGATGAGGCGGTTGGATCTAAATGGGCCTAATATTCATAATAGGCCCAGTACTTCTAATTGATAACTTGCCTTATTCTGACTTTGACCAAGTCTTCCTTTGAATTATTAGTTTTTGGATTTTTTGATTGGAATAAAAAGACTCTCAGTTATTAAATTGCATATATATTTCCATTTCCCTCTCCTTTGTCGTATAATTCCTCATTTTTATTTCACAGGAAAATACACAGATACAAGTAACCGCCATGAGTCTCTCTTTCCGGCGAAGTGACCAGTAGAGAGCTTGAAGAAGAAGAAGAAGAAAAACTTCGGTGAATTAGATTTCAGTTCATTAGAAGGAATCTTATCTTACTCTCTCTCGCCGTCAGTTACTTGATTCGAGGTAAGTTTCGGAGAATTACGTTTCGTTTTTGATTTTTGTTCTGTTTCTGAGAATCTAAACGATTAGACAAATCTGTGTAAATATTTTCCTCTGCTTTTTTCTCTTCGTAACCACCGGATTTGATGGTCGTGGGGTCGATTTATTTTGGAAACTTATCTTTCTTAGCTTCGATGAATAGTGATTATAACTTCGTATGGTTTCGAATTATTGAGAAGAAATGGTTAGGAATTATAGGATTTGGTATTCAGGTTAGGTGGAAATTGACTGATTCTAGGTTCAAATTTACCTTTGAAAGAAGTATTATATTAAAAAAACACACACTAGTGTTAGGTGTATACTTGCTTTTTATTTATTTATTTTGCGAATCATTGTTGTTGTACGTAATCATTGAGAAGTATTCGTATGCTTTTAACTTTTGTTTTTTTTAAATAAATTTAGGATTCGTCACACTGTAAGCGAAAGATCAGTTGAATTTTCCAAAAGGTTTTGGCTGATGATGATGGCATTTAGCCATGATAATCGTGTAAGGTTAGTTTGTTCGCATCAATCTTGTCTCTACATTAATAAATGAATGATTTTTACAGTATTTAAAAAAAACTCTCGTATAATTTTGTATATATAGGTTCAAAGATGAAGACAAAACATTATCCACTGAGTATGGTTATGAAATGAAAACTAGACCTTCTTTAGATAGAGTTATGAAGAATGTAAAGTGGGGATTTGAGAAAGGTTCTGAAAAAATCAAAATTTTCAAGCAACCATTGAGTTTCCGCGGTTCGCATAAAGATCCTGGTCAGAAAAACCAAAAGGAAAAATCTAGTACTACTAAGAAGAACATTATAAACCCACAGGGTTTGTTTCTACAAAACTGGAACAAAATATTTCTCTATGCTTGTGTGGTTGCATTGGCGATTGATCCTCTGTTTTTCTACATTCCTATTGTCGATGGCGCGAAGCACTGTCTTAGTTTGGACTCAAATTTGGAGATAGCAGCGAGTTTGTTTCGTACACTCATCGATGCCTTTTACATAATTCACATTGTGTTTCAGTTCAGGACAGCTTACATTTCTCCGTCTTCTCGGGTTTTCGGAAGAGGAGAATTGGTAGATGATGCTACATCAATAGCCTTAAAGTATCTCTCATCTTACTTCATCATTGATGTACTTTCTATCCTTCCTCTCCCACAGGTAATGGACTACTTTGATTGGTTTACTCGAATTTGTCGATGATTCAATGGTTGAATTTGAATCCTCTGGGTTTTTCTTATGTTACAGATAGTAGTCTTAGCTGTTATTCCAAATGTCAACAAGCCAGTATCATTGCTCACAAAGGACTACCTTAAATCTGTCATTATTGCTCAATATGTTCCTCGGATTCTTCGTATGTATCCGCTTTACACCGAAGTGACAAGGACATCTGGTATTGTTACTGAAACAGCATGGGCTGGTGCTGCTTGGAACCTCTCTCTCTACATGTTAGCAAGTCATGTGAGTTTTCGAGATCGTTGGATAACTAAATCTTTGTAGATTGTAAAAAAGCCTTTTAAAGATTGATCAAGTCTATATGTTGAACTTACTTATTCAGGTGTTTGGAGCTTTTTGGTACTTAATCTCGATAGAACGAGAAGACAGATGCTGGCAAGAGGCGTGCCAGAAGAGAAACTGTAATATGAAAAATCTGTATTGTGATGACAATCATAATGTGAATAATGATTTCCTTACCACTTCTTGCCCATTTCTCGACCCTGGTGAGATTAAGAACTCAACGGCCTTCAATTTTGGCATCTTCACTGATGCTCTAAAGAGTGGTGTTGTTGAATCACATGATTTCTGGAAGAAATTCTTCTACTGCTTCTGGTGGGGTCTGCGAAATCTAAGGTTTGGAATTAAACACACACTAAACCATTCTTGAACACTTTGGTTTCACATAAACTAACTAGCCAGATTGTTTCAGTGCATTGGGACAAAATCTCCAAACGAGCAAATTTGTTGGTGAAATCATATTTGCAATATCAATTTGCATATCTGGACTAGTCTTATTTGCGCTACTTATCGGTAACATGCAGGTAATCCTCAAAGAATCTCTTCTTTTACTTGACTTGTTCTATAACACATACAAGTAATTTAGGAAACTCATGTAGTTTTGTGTTTGCTGATGCAGAAATACTTGGAATCAACAACGGTTAGAGAGGAGGAAATGAGGGTTAGGAAGAGAGATGCAGAGCAATGGATGTCTCATAGAATGTTACCTGAAGACATGAGGAAACGTATCAGAAGATATGAACAATATAGATGGCAAGAGACTAGAGGTGTCGAAGAAGAAACCCTTCTTCGCAACCTACCTAAAGACCTTAGAAGAGACATTAAACGTCATCTTTGTCTTGAACTTCTCAAGAAAGTAAGTACCAAGCTGTCTCTCTTCTCTATTCTTCCTCCATTAATATCATCCAAAACCAAGAATCTTAGTGCAAAAAATTATATGATTTGTTGTTTTTGGTAGGTACCTATGTTTGAGATAATGGATGAGCAATTACTAGACGCGGTTTGCGATAGGCTAAAACCGGTTCTATACACAGAGAACAGCTATGTGATCCGTGAAGGAGATCCTGTTGGAGAAATGCTGTTTGTGATGAGAGGAAGACTTATGAGTGCCACTACTAATGGAGGACGAACAGGGTTCTTCAATGCCGTGTATCTCAAGGCAAGTGATTTCTGTGGAGAAGATCTTCTCACATGGGCATTAGATCCTCAATCTTCGTCTCACTTTCCGATCTCGACAAGAACGGTACAAGCTCTCACCGAAGTCGAAGCCTTTGCTCTTGCAGCAGAGGACCTCAAGTCAGTCGCTTCACAATTCAGACGCCTCCATAGCAAGCAACTCCAACATACTTTCAGGTTCGGTCTGATCATCAACTTCTCTGTTTGGTCCGGTCCCGTTCGCTTATATTGCGAGACTAAAGTTAAGAACGTTTAGTCCGTCTAAAATTTGGCCGGTTTTTATATTTTTATATATGGTATATGCTAATTTGGACCGGGTTTCGCGTTTATTGCTAAGTTGGACCGGTTTTTATATGTTTTTCATATGGAGTTGGATTGGTTAAAACGATTCTTGATTTGATCTTACAGGTTTTATTCGGTGCAATGGAGAACATGGGGAGCATCTTTTATACAAGCGGCGTGGCGGAGACACTGTCGGAGGAAGTTAGCCAAAACGTTACGCGATGAGGAAGACCGTCTACGAGACACGCTCGCTAGTCAAGAACAAGAACGCGAACGCAAACGCGATGCTGCAGCCGCGTCTTCGTCGTTGAGCCTTGGAGCCACTATTTATGCATCGCGTTTCGCATCAAACGCGCTTCACAATCTGAGGCACAATATCTCTAACCTTCCTCCTCGTTACACTCTTCCTTTGCTTCCTCAGAAACCAACCGAGCCTGACTTCACTTCTGATCATACAAGTGACCCTTAAATCACTAGTAACAATATCATGTGTATGTAAATCTGTTAATACTTGATAGCACTAATGTTGTTTTGAATAAGGTGATGTGGTGTGTAACAAATGTAAAGAATATTGTTAATAAGACTTGTTGTTTCATATGACTTTTAGAGCTCTTTTTTTTTGATAAAGGGCTTTCAAATTAAATCCAAAACAATTACAATGATATGATGACGAGATCATATAGTTTGCGAGTCTTTTTATGATAAAAGATAAAGAGTACACCAAAGTAGGCTCATAAGAGAGATAGAGAAGCTCACTAAAAACTCCTAAAAAGATTGTTCGTGGTCGACTCGGCCACCACGTCTTTTTTTACCTCGTCCTCTTACCGTGGTCCATTTCATCTCTTGAACTTTTTGCGTAGGTTTGATCGACCTTCCGCCTCTAGTCTTTTGAGAAGCAACATCCATCTCATAACCCGAATAATTTCCCGAGTCTAAGGCAGCCAAAAGATTGCTTCCAAAAACCTTCCCTTGTACAACTTCATTACCCAATGAATCTATAGAAGGGTTTGGGAGAGTTACCAAATTAGGAGTAATACTTGTTGATGTAGTGATTGTGGCGATGTGAGAAGAGGTACATGCTACATTGATGGTAGATGCAAGTTCAGTTGGGATAGCCTTTGTCACGACTAGAGTTTGTTGGGAAGAGTTAGCGTTTGCTACCGCAGTTGAGGAAGACAAACCAATTAAGTTGACAATTGGGGTTGATGGTTCAACTTCAGTGAGAGGGGTAGTGACTTTACCTGTAACATCCGTGAACCGCGATAAGTTCGCGGAGACCGGACCATGGTCAGGAATGGGGCAAAGATTACTCAAAGAATCTTAAGAAAACTCGTTCCATGGTCTGCTGCATGACTAAGTATGGTTTTAGGAAGACTTAGTCGGATTTAAGGAAGAAATGAGCTGCGGTGAGCTGAAGCATCGAGCTGGGTTAGCTGGACCAGCTGCCTGGAAGCTCAACCAAGCTGAAAAGAGTGTTCGGCAGTTGAGGTAGCTGACTGGTGGTTACGACGGTTATGGGCTATTGAGCGGTTGGGCGGTTATGGCCGAATGGGTGCCTTTGGGCAACTCGCAACCATTCGGTAAATGCCTATAAAAGAAGACCCTTGGGTCAGTTTTTAAGGGGGAACACGCGGGGAAAACTTCCGGAAACAGAAAGAAAACACAAGGAAAAAAGGGAAGAACGTGAAAGAAAGGAACAGGAAGAGAATCGAGTAAGGGAGAACCTAGCGGAGACTAAGGATCGACGTGCTTGGTCGGGAGAGATCTCACCGGGAGACCTAGTCGCTGGGAAGAGGAGACGCGGTAAAGCGCCCCTTCGGTAAGCGTAACTAAGGAAAAGATGGTGATCGTCGGAAGGATCATACTTAGCCGCGTGAAGACTTGTGGCGGGATGCGATGGGTGGTGTTGACCGAATAGTTAGGATCGAATCGTTGTAATAGCATAATGAAAACTGATCAATGTATTCGATTCTTATGATATTTTTAATAAAGATACCGTGATTGCTAGACTCTAACTTACTTTCGCATTGAATAAGAATGATCTATCGAACGAACCTCGAAAACGGATTGTTTAAGGAATGAGCCTAAAATGAACTAAGTAGGCCATGAATCACCTAGTGATTCAAGCGGGAACGGCCGTCGCGGACTTAGTGTTCGGGTCGGGATGTTTCAAGTTGGTATCAGAGCATGCTTGCTCCTAGGACGGTTAGATGTCGGGTTGGGGAACACCACTCATCCGCCACCGGGTCTCACGCGTAATAGGCTTGTATTTTCCCACTGTCGGATTTGGGAAGTTAACGTGATGAACTAACTTGTGGTTTTGCTGGACAGATGTGTAAAGAAACGAGTAAGAGAAAGAAGAAAGACAAGGGCATTGCCCAGGCTGATGCTACGGACCCATCCGGACCTGTGGGTGGGAACGATGGTACCGAGACCATTGTCCCGAATGCGGCAATGAACGGATTGCAATTCCCTGCGGAGGAAGTGGCCGAATCCTCGGGTAGGACTCGCCCCCTTAGTGGAACAAGGGGCAATGTTCCCACAATGGCGAAAATGTGGAAAACGATGAAGGATTTGATGGATCAGATGAAATTCATAACAGATATTCTGAGAGCAACTAAGGGACCGGCGGTAGTACCAACTGCGATTCCCACCACGATCCCAAATGGGACAACCCCAGTGGTGACGATTCCGGAAACCGTTGAATTGAAATCTCCGGCACCAAGGACCACCCGTCGCAAGGTGGACTACTTGAGCGTGTTAGAGCACGTCTCGAAGCTCGGAACGCGAAGCTTTAAGGGAAGCACCGACCCGATAGAGGCGGATGAGTGGAGGGGCAGGCTGGAAAGAAATTTCAGTTCCACTCGATGCCCGGATGACTACAAGAAGGACATCGTGATTCACTTCTTGGAAGGCGATGCGCATAACTGGTGGATTGCGATGGAGAAACGAATGGGCGATCGTGTTATCACCTTTGTGGATTTCGTGGCCGAATTCAACAAGAAATTCTTCCCTACGGAAGCTTGGGACAAGTTGGAAGCTGACTTCCTCGACTTAACCCAAGGGAACCGATCGGTCCGAGGATATGAAGAGGAATTCAATCGCCTAAGGCGATATGTGGGAAGAGAACTCGAGGACGAGTCGGTGCCATGAACTTGAGGAAGTCAGAGCCATGAACATGGACTGGAGAAGCCAGAATAGGAGCTGAAACAACAAAAACAGGGGCTGGAGAAGCAATAACAGGAGGCTCACAAGCAGCAAGATCATGAGAGCTAATAGAGGTAACTTTTGGTGTTGCACTAACAGTTTCATTATATTGACTAGGAAGGAGACACCTCAATTCCTTGTGACCTAATTGTCCACATCTTTGACATTTAGATGGAATCCAAGAGTACAAAACTTCGACCATTGAGACATTGCCTTGTAAGTCTGCAGCTGCAATCTTATGGAGAAAAGCCTTATCTAGTTCTACTTCCACCATTAGCTTTGCCTCACCTATTAGATTCGGGTCTAGCCTTGGTTTATGGGTGAGCATTGGTTCCCCTAAAACTGAAGCTATCCAACTAATTCCCCATTCCGAGTAAAGACAAGCTGGAATGTTTCTTAGTGTGACCCACATTGGAACCGTAGTTATTTCTAGCAAAGCGAAAGAAGCACTAGGAGTCCAAGGAGCAACAAATACAATGCAATCATCAAAATGCCATATCCCTCTCTGTAAAACCCAATCTCTAGTACCCTTATCCGGAATATGAAACATATATGAGGATTCTTCTAGTTTACGAGTGAAGATCTTACACTTCTTACCCCAAATTCGGTTAGCTACTGCGTGTATGAGACCTCCCGAAGGCAGAGAACAACGATAGAACTGCCCAATTACATATTCTTTTTGATTCTCAACTCCCTGCATCAAAACATGGTTTGGAATCTCAACCATAGATGTACCATCCTCCATGTAAGTCGGTGAAATGGTGCGATGGAGATTTTTGATTTTTGGATCCATCTTTGCTGCCCAGGGAAACCGCAACTGGCCATTCTCCTTCAACTCTGGCGGAAGAATATCTGAAATTGGGCGAGCAGTACCTCTAGATGTTAGGGTTTTTTTATGGTGGCTCATGGGGGATTGGGTCTTTAAGCTCCACTGAAATCTTCAGTGGTTTCACCCAAGCACCTAAAGAAGGAACAAAAGGAGTAGAGATAACTTCCGACAATGGTGAAGTGACCACATTCAAACCAGAGCCTTCGATAGTGGTTTGTACGGCTGGAATAGAGAGCAGCGTAGGTGGCTCGATAGTTGTTGACTCCGATGCCGTGGAGAAGATTTGAGGGTTTGGATGAACCTCTGAAATTGGTGAACACGAGTCCATGGAGATGAAGACGGAGGTTGTAAGAGATAGGAGGTAGGAAGAGACGAAGCTCGTCGGCGTGGAACCAGGCGAGTAGCCGGTGACAAATCCGCAGCAACGGCTTCGTTAATTAACGATTAAAACATATAATTAAAAACTACGTAATCGATATCTGAAAAATACACTTTACGGAAATAAATTTATTTTCTTCAAAACTGGCTCTGCCTGAGAGAGAGCATGAAATATAGTGATGATTCTGTGTATGTAAAAATAGAAGGGCACAAACAGAATAATTCAAAAAGTGTAACGATAAAAAGAATACCGAAGAAATAAAACAATCCCTCGAAGCCCATTAACGGCTTAAAAGGCCCTAAAAAGGTAAGAAATAATCCCGAAGGAAGGAAATTTCAGTCAAAGCGAAAAAGACGAAAAAGGACATGGAAAGAGAAGATAATTACAATAAAAATGCCACGATCGTCCATAAAAATCCATTCTACCCATATCTGACTATTGAATCTCCGCCCTTCCTTCCTTATCACTCACAAATATTTACTCTCTCTCTCTCTCTCACTGTTTCTCCATGAAAGCTTCCAGTTTCAGTTTTTTTTTTCGAACCATTAAACTCTCTTAATACTAAAACTTTATCCTTATTATTATCTTCTTTTTAAAAATTTCATATTATCTACTGGAAGCTCAATAAACTAGCTCTTGCTCTTCCTCTCACTCGGTAATTATCGAATTTTGATTGTTTTCTTATGCTTTTTGGTGTGTAAACTAATACTTTGATTAGTGGTGTTTAGGAAGATTTTTCTTTTTTTTTAAAAAAATTTGGATAAGAGTTTTTGTACTCGATTATTGCATATGACATAGTTTATACTTATGTGCTTAGTTTTATGGGTTCTTCATGAGGTTTGGGTGGTTTATGTTGACAATGGGATTATTTACTTAACCATTTAATTGAATTTATTTTCAGCTTTGTTTTTTGTTCAATAAAAGAAAATAAAAAAAATAAGCTCGATAAATGGCTCCCAAGAACAACCGTGGAAAGACAAAAGGAGAGAAGAAGAAGAATGAAGAAAAAGGTACTCAAAAATGAAAAAAATAACCTTAATCTATATTGAGAATTTCAACAGAAATAAGTTTAAAATTTTGACTATATAATTAACTAATTAATTAATTAATTTATGAATGATATGGTTTACGGTTTATTTGCAGTTCTTCCGGTGGTTATCGTGGATGTCATTGTAAACCTTCCTGATGAAACTGAGGTTATTTTGAAGGTTTGTGTCTTTATTTTTTCGAATTATGTAATTTTTTTTTCATATTTTTCATATTTTTACAAATGTGGAATTCGTAAAGAAACACGTATGGCTGAAAACAGGGAATATCAACGGACAGGATCATAGATGTTCGGCGGCTTTTAGCCGTTAACTTCGACACGTGCCACGTCACCAATTATTCTCTCTCCCATGAGGTAAATATTTTGAGTGAAACTTTCGAGTGTAATTTCTATTTCATTTGAATTTTCTTTACAATTTTTTTTGGTTAATGTTGGTTACTTGTTAATGTTGGATGGTCCAAAAATATTAATATTTATTGTGGAATTGGATCCGAGAAATAAAGTGAGCAAAACGTAAAGGAAAATGACTTTTATGTCTGTCTCAGAAAAATGTTAGTGTCATTGCCTGAAGAATTGCTAGTCTGACTTTTTTCTCCCTTTTCTGTAATTAGATATGTTACCAAAAATACTAAAATGAACTGTACTATAAAGTGGGGAAAAAAAAACAGTACTATAAAGGGAAAAGAAATGTTGACAAGAAAAAAGGGAATAAAAATTTACCGTGGTAAAAAAGTCAACTCAAGCTGACAGGAAAAAAATTCTCGTTGCAGGTAAGAGGGTCGCGGTTAAAAGACATAGTGGATGTTTCGGTGCTTAAACCATGTGTTCTGACGTTAACGGAAGGTAAAATTCGCTACTGCATCAATACGCCGTTAAATCTAAACTGTCGTTAAGAAAACGACGTCGTTTCATTAAGTTTTGGTGCGCTTATATAATTTGTGTGACCGTTGCTATATTTTTATTTTTGCAGAGGATTACAATGAAGGAACATCAGTGGCGCACATTAGACGACTGCTCGACATCGTCGCCTGCACCACTTGCTTCGGTCCGTCGCCGGAGAAATTGGAATCGGTGAAGAATGCGCAGGTTAAGGGAGGTGGAAAGAATTCCAAACAGTCGGAGACTTCGCCTCCGCCGTCTCCTGCGTCGAAGGATGCGGTGGTTGATGAAGCCGGAGAGACTAGCCACTCTTTCCCTAAGCTTGGAAGTTTCTACGAGTTCTT
The DNA here is from genome assembly GCA_964056655.1 of Arabis hirsuta. NCBI lineage: Eukaryota > Viridiplantae > Streptophyta > Magnoliopsida > Brassicales > Brassicaceae > Arabis > Arabis hirsuta. Next base: position 519,181 of record OZ053307.1, read on the forward strand.
CTCTCTCGCTCACCTTACTCCTCCTCTTCAATGTATGATCGTATTTCCCTCTCTCTCTCTCTCTCTCTCTCTCTCTCTCTGTAACCCTAATTTTTGATGTTCCGGTTTCGATCGATTTTGCCCCCCAACTTACGGTAATTAGGGTTTTATAGATATTCGGCTTGTGACGAAGCGAGAAACCGAAGATATAGAGACGGAAGATCATCTTCTCTCAATTGATGTAAGCCGATGATGATGATGAACACAAATGTCTATTTATAACTCGAAATTGGTTGTTTCTCGGTGTAGCAATTGGCCTTTGGTGATACTTCGAAATTGATCTCAGGTGAAGCTTTGTAACGGGAAGCTCGTTCATATCGAAGGTTGTAGAAAAGGATTTTACAGCGTTGGGAAACAAAGAATCATTTGTCACAATCTTGTTGATTTGCTTAGACAAATTAGTAGAGCCTTTGATAGTGTAAGTTTCCTTTGGCTGTCTTACATAATGTTCATGTTTAGGTTAGAAAATACCGTCTTGAATGTGATAATTGTTGATCTTATTCTTTCATTATGTTTAGGCTTACACTGATCTTCTGAAAGCATTTTCGGAGCGTAACAAGGTATATCTCTCTATCTGAATGAGGATTTAGTGGATGTTGAGTTTGGTGTAGTTAATGAGTAATTAATCTATGTGCAGTTTGGGAATCTTCCATATGGGTTTAGAGCTAACACATGGCTCATCCCGCCTACTGCGGCGCAGTCACCAGGAGCGTTTCCGCCTCTTCCTGTCGAGGATGAGAGATGGGGAGGGGATGGTGGTGGTCAAGGAAGAGATGGAAGTTACGATTTGGTTCCATGGGCCAACGAATTTGCCTTTATTGCATCTATGCCTTGCAAAACAGCAGAGGAGAGACAAGTCAGAGACAGAAAAGTGTTTCTTCTTCACAACCTCTTCGTTGATGTCGCGACTTTCAGAGCCATCAAGGCTGTTCAGAAAGTAATGGCTGAGCCAGTCTTGGCGGAAGAAGACTCTGGGAATCTTTATTCCGAGACAGTTGGAGACTTGAGTGTTACGGTTACAAGGGATACTTCAAATGCAAGTAGTAAAATGGATACAAAAATCGATGGAATTCAAGCCACTGGTTTAGATAGAAAGAAGCTGATGGAACGGAACCTTCTCAAGGGACTTACAGCTGATGAAAATACTGCTGCTCATGTGAGTGTTTTTTCTAGAATTTCCCACTCTTTCCATGTTTAATTTACTCATCAGTATTTAACTATGTGGTTTTACCATTGCTTATGGTTGCAGGATGTTGATACTTTAGGAACTATTAGTCTGAAGTACTGTGGTTACATCTCTGTTGTCAAAATAGAGAAGGAGAGTGAGAGTTTAAGCCCACCGTCTCAAATTGTTGACCTCCTTGAACAGCCTGAAGGTGGTGCTAATGCTCTAAATATCAACAGGTGATACTTTCTTAATGAAAAAATATTCATCATTTTTCTCTTTAGCTTATGTGATTACTTACCGTTTTAATTATTTCATGTTTACAGCTTGAGATTCCTTCTCCATAAGTCCTTTCCTGAGCAGAACAAGAAAACACCTCAGCAACAGAATGATGAGCTTACATCTACACGAGAATTTGTAAGTAAAATGCTGGAAGAAAGTCTGGTTAAGCTTGAGGAAGAGGAGATAGACAGGGATAGTATTATGAGATGGGAGCTTGGAGCTTGTTGGATACAGCATTTACAAGACCAAAAGAATACGGAAAAAGACAAAAAACAAACCAACGAAAAGTCTAAGAATGAATTGAAGGTTGAAGGGCTTGGGAAACCACTTAAGTCCCTCAATAGCAGCAAGAAAAAAACCGATATAAGCAGCCCTACGACATCGCAGACTGCAATATCGTCTCAGGTTGATGCGGTTTCTTCAGAGGCTGATAATGCTGCAACAACTGCATCTTTGCAATCTGATGCTGATGAAGAAAATGTGCTTGTCTTGAAGAATTTGTTGTCTGATGCAGCCTTCACTCGCCTAAAAGAGTCAGATACAGGACTTCATCACAAGGTTTTGCACCACAACTCCAGTTTTTGCTCTTTGTTCATTTGCCTACTATGTGCTAAGACTAACTAAGAGTATTTGTTTTAGTCTTTGCAAGAACTTGTCGACTTGGCACAGAAGTATTATACTGAAGTCGCTATTCCAAAACTGGTAATGAGTCTAAATTTTATCGTAGTGTTGTCTTAGGCTAACGTTAAGATAATAACACATTATATGTTTATGTATTTATTGAACAACACAGGTTGCAGATTTTGGTTCGTTGGAGCTCTCCCCAGTTGATGGCCGGACTCTAACTGATTTTATGCACATAAGAGGTCTTCGGATGCGCTCTTTAGGATATGTTGTAAGTTAGCCTTGCTTAAACTATGGTTCTTTGAATTTGCTCAAGATGAATGACCAATTTTGGTCATTCATATCTTTTTCTGGTTACAACAGGTGAAGCTCTCAGATAAGTTGTCACATGTACAATCTCTGTGTGTTCATGAGATGATAGTTAGAGCCCTTAAGCATATCCTCCAGGCGGTGATTTCTGCCGTTGCTGCTGACACTGACAAAATAGCTGCAAAAGTAGCTGCTGCTTTGAACATGATGCTTGGGATTCCTGAAAATGTAGCAGCAACACCACCACACGACTCTTGGAATGTACATCCTCTCATCTTCCAGTGGTTGGAGAAATTCCTGAAGAAACGATACGATTATGATCTTAATGCCTTCAGTTACAAGGATCTACGAAAATTTGCTATTCTGCGTGGATTATGCCATAAGGTAATTGATGAATGGTTTAACCCGAAAATTTTGATTGAGTTATAAAAATATTGCTAATGTCTATTAGATTGAATATTAAAATTTTGGTTTCAAATTTTAAAATTATGTCCTCAGGTTGGTATTGAGTTGATTCCTAGGGACTTTGACATGGATTCTCCCGATCCGTTTCGGAAAACAGATGTGGTCAGTCTGGTCCCAGTGCATAAGGTAATGGACAAGATAAACGATATTTGGAAAATGTTGTATCTGAACCTGAAAATGCCATCTTTATTCAGACTTTCTGTTCTAAATCTCTGCAGCAAGCAGCATGTTCATCGGCTGATGGAAGACAACTTCTGGAGTCATCTAAAACGGCATTAGACAAAGGAAAGCTTGAAGATGCAGTTACATATGGAACAAAGGTACATGTCCAGAACGTTTCTACTCCTCAGCTCTTTCGTATTACTTGTGTACAGCGTCATGATTTGTCTCTTTTGTTTTGTTCCTCCCTTAGGCTCTTGCTAAACTTGTAGCAGTTTGCGGTCCCTATCACAGAATGACAGCCGGAGCTTACAGTTTACTTGCTGTAGTTCTATATCACACCGGTGATTTTAACCAGGTCTGTATAAATATCAAACATGGTTAGGTTGTGATATTTTCCTTGATATGACATTTGCGAAACTAAAAGATTTTGTTGAAACAGGCAACAATATATCAGCAAAAAGCTTTAGATATCAATGAGAGGGAACTTGGACTTGATCATCCAGATACGATGAAGAGTTATGGTGATCTTGCTGTCTTTTATTATAGGCTTCAGCATACAGAGCTGGCTCTCAAGTAAGTTTTGCAATCTTGATTTTAAAAAGAACTGCAAGTTTTAATGGTTTTAAAAAACTCAGATATTTTTTACTTTTGTTAGGTATGTTAAGCGTGCTTTGTATCTCTTACATCTAACCTGTGGTCCATCCCATCCAAACACTGCTGCTACATACATCAATGTAGCCATGATGGAGGAAGGTCTAGGAAATGTACATGTTGCCTTGAGGTATCTTCACAAAGCTCTCAAGTGTAATCAAAGGTTGCTTGGTCCTGACCATATCCAGGTTCTTTCCCCGATCCTCTCTGTTTTATTTGGAACATCACTTTCTAAGAAATGTGATTTGCTTTTGCTAATATGTTGTCAAATTTCAGACTGCTGCAAGTTACCATGCCATAGCAATTGCACTCTCGTTGATGGAGGCATACCATTTAAGTGTTCAGCATGAGCAAACAACCTTAAGAATCCTCCGAGCAAAGCTGGGCCCAGATGATTTGCGTACTCAGGTATATATTACCATCATATCTATCAGCCAAGTCAATCATCCTTCTGACAATGTATGCATTCCTAAAATCTAATGACCTGGTTATATACTTCAGGATGCTGCTGCTTGGCTAGAATACTTTGAGTCCAAGGCTTTGGAACAGCAGGAAGCTGCGCGAAATGGTACTCCTAAGCCAGACGCATCTATAGCCAGCAAAGGCCACCTAAGGTCAAACAACTTCTTTAGATATCTTCTTATTTGATTTGTATAAGTTTTCTATGTTGTTTGAATGTATTTTCAGTCAAGTGTACTCCCTAGTCATATCCTTAGGTTGATAATGTTTTGCAGTGTGTCCGATCTACTCGATTATATCAATCCTACCCATAACGCAAAAGGGAAAAACAGTGTGGCAGCAAAGAGGAAGAGCTATATTATGAAGGTATGGTTTTTTTTTTTTTTTTGTTTTGACAGCTTCCCACTTTAATGGTTAAAAGGCTTAAATGGTTGGACTCGTGTTATGTGTAGCTAAAGGAAAAATCCAAGCAGAGCATTGTTTCTGAAAATTTGACAGAAACTCCGAGAGAACAGCAAAAGGAGATATCTGAGGAGGAGGCGGAATCAACTGGATCAGAAGAAGGTAAATCAAGCGACAGGAATCACGAAACAATTCTTGCACAAGTTGAAGAACCACCTTCTCCTCCAGTCATTGAGGAGGCTATTATGGATAATAGTCATCCAATTACTCCAAGTGATAATTCAACTGAGACACCACACCCTGATGGTAGTGAAGATGGATGGCAGCCGGTGCAAAGACCGAGATCTGCTGGATCAAATTGTCTCAAGTTGAAGCAAAGACGAGCATCCATTGGGAAGATATATACATATCAGAAGAAGAATGCTGAAGCTGATATCGATAACCCTCTTTTCCAGAATGCTTCTCAGCAGAACGCCAAATACTACATTCTCAAGAAGCGAACACCATCACATGCAAGCAATGGGGATCATCATTCTCCCAGTTTAGCAACTCAAGGCACCAAATTTGGCAGGAAAGTAGTTAAATCCTTGGTGAATGGGGTTAAGTCGATGCAGCCATCTTCTGGTGACACCAAGACCGCTGCTGAAATTTCAGAAGAAGATGTGCTGATGAAGACAGATGCTTCGTCTGTTGTGCCATCTGGTCTGTCTAGTAATGTGCAAAGCGAGGCCCACGACTCGAAAAACTCTGTTGTAAGTCTTGGAAAATCTCCATCCTACAAGGAAGTAGCATTGGCACCACCTGGCTCCATTGCCAAGTATCAAGTCTGGGCTCCACAAGCCGAAGTTTCAGACAAGCAAGAGGAGAAAGAAACCGAACAGGGTACATCGATGGAGCTTACAAGGGATGAGCAGATGATGATAAGTGTGTCAGATGAAGAGGTAAAAAATGAAGTTTCTGAGGACACAGATTATAGCAAAACTCAAGGCGAAGAGATTAAAGTTGAGTTGCAATCATCTGAAGTGGTAGACAAAGGGAACAATTTGAATGACGAAGAATCTGGTGGTGGTATTCAGGTGGAAGAACAAGTACTCGAAGCTGAATTGATAAATGACGGTGTAACAGATATGCACTCGGCCACAGAGCAAGAAGTGAGAGACCAGTCAGCAGTTGATTCTGATGATCGGAAAGAAAAACTGGGAGTATCTGCTACAGACTCAAGCGATGCCCCGCGAGGATTATTATTACCTAACAAGAAGCTGTCTGCTTCAGCTGCTCCGTTCAACCCATCATCACCTCCAAGTATTTTAGGTCCTACTCCAATAGGCATTAACATTGGACCGTGGCCAGTGAAAATGACTCTTCATCACGGACCTCCTCCTCCTCCTTACCCGTCACCGCCTACAACTCCAAACATGATGCAGCCAATGTCTTTTGTTTACCCTCCTCCTTACACTCAATCAGTCCCCACAAGTACTTATCCTGTAACCAGTGGTCCTTTCCATCCCAATCAGTTCCCATGGCAGCACAATGTGTCGGGTTTTGTACCAAGAACGGTTTGGCCCGGATGCCATCCCGTTGAGTTTTCCCCTCCACACATGATCGCTGCCGAGCCAATAGCTGCAACTGTTTTAGAGCCAACTGTGATTCGACCAACAGATATCGACACTTCAGGGGTAGAAGAAGAACAAGAAGGAGGCAATCAAGATGTGGCCACCGCTGATGAAGTTACCAACTCTGTTAATCATGTGAGCAGCGCACTAGCTAGCAGTGAAATTGAGAATGGAAACTGATGTAGCTTACCATCGATAATATAAACATCGATAAATCTATGTTAAATTTTTCACCATTCTTATCTTCCATTATTCATTTTTCTTTAATTATATCAAATAAAACTTGATAATTTTATATATTTATATATTAGTTAGATCAACTATTACATGGTGACCCAAAAAAAAAGATGAAATATTATATTAAAAAAATAAATTATGGTGTTTGATTATTATGTTTGTTTAAATCTGATATCCGTAAATATCCGATATCCATAGTTTTGAATATTCGAAATTTTCTGATACAACAAAAATTAAAAAAATTAGATATATGTAAAAAAATTCATTCGGCGTCCCTTATATTTACAAGAAATTGACGAGTGAAAAGATAAATACCTTATTTTGGAAGGGGAATACAAAAAGAATTACGGAATTTCTCTACAAATTGGCCGTTCTCGTTTTGGTTATGTCTGGACTAAAGGATAACGGGAGGAGCCAGCTTTACGTGGTCCACTATAAACCGCCCGATTGTAGGCAGGTTAAGAAATTGAGCGGTCCTGATTCGTCGGAACACCCATTTTATGTAGGTCCCACGTAGACAATGGTCCCGGTTCTTGTTTCTTCTTTCCATTGCCAACATTACTGGACGACAAAATCGCCTGCGCTTTCTTCATACATAAAAAAATCCTTTTTTTTTTAAAGAAAGAAATATTTTCAAAATCTTGAATTGTTTACAGTTTTCCATTTTAATCATACTTACGTATGTGGTTAATACGCCTTGCCTTAATCATAAATTTGATAATATTAATCATCAGACCTTGTGTTTATTTGAATACTAGCTGTTGATTATCATGCAAGAAAATATACCATACATATTTAAATTTTTTTTTTTTTATATATTTTAATTGGACTGTTTTTCAAATGAACATTGAAAAATAGAGCTGCAGCCAGTTTTGGTGAGCCATATACCTACTAACTTGATTTCTAAGACCCTATTAATTGGATATAGTTTCGTAAATAAATTATCAAAAAAAAAATTTAAAAAAAAAACATTTAAGTTTTAAAATATTCTATGCAGTTTTTTCCGTTAATTAACGCTTGAAATTTAGAATAGCCGTAAATGTTATTTACAACTATTCTATGTTTAAATAACTGAAATTAACATATTTAAATAACTACTTAATATTATTTTATCCAAAACTGGTTCTAACTCTAAGTATTCTCGGTGGAACAATTCTTGGATTCACTCCTAGGGATCTCCCTCTTCATTAGCCAATCATAAATTAGTTAGAAAATAGATTATATTAAATCATTAAAATAGGTATGGGAACCACTAATTCTCTTTCCTAATTATGACATATTTTCTAATTATGACATATAGACAATAAATTAAAATAATCAACAAAAACAATTTGATTAAATCATTAAATCTTAAAAATCTAAATCACAAATACTAAATCCTAAACCCAAATACTAAACCCTAAATCCCAAATAATAAATCCTAAATATTAAATTCTAAACCCCAAATAATAAACCCTAAACCCCAAGTCCTAAACTCTAAACCCCAAATAATAAATCATAACTCCAAATACTAAATCTTCTAGAGTTATTCAATAATTATTTGGGATTTAAGATTTAGTATTTGGGGTTAGGGTTTATTATTTAGGATTTATGGTTTATTATTTGGGGTTTAGAGTTTAGTATTTAGGGTTTAGGGTTTAGAATTTATTATTTGGGATTTAAGGTTTAGTATTTGTGGTTTAAATTTTTTTAACGATTTAATCTAATTATTTTTGTTAATTATATTAATTATTTTAATATATTATCTTTATGTTATAATTAGACAAAAGAATTATTCCCATAATTATTTTAATGATTTAGTATAATCTATTTTTAATTAAATTATAATTGGTTAATGGGGAGGGGTATTCATTCTTAGAGGTGAATCCAAGAATTGTTGTTATGTATGGTACATAAAAATAGAATAATCCAAAAAGTGTGAGGATAAAAAGATTACCGAAGAAATATGACAATCCCTCGAAGCCCATTAACGGATTAAAAGGCCCTAAAAGGCAAGAAATAATCCCGAAATAAGGAAATTTCAATCAAGGCAAAAAGACGAAAAAGGACATGGAAAGAGAAGATAATTACAGAAAAATGCCACGAACGTCCATAAAAAGCCATTCTACCCATCTGACTATTGAATCTCCGCCCTTCCTTCCTTATCACTCACAAACTTTTACTCTCTCTCTCTCACCGTTTCTCCATGAAAGCTTCCAGTTTCAGCTTTTCTTCGAACCATTAAACTCTCTTAGTACTAAAACTTTATCCTTTTAAAAATTTTCATATTATCTACTGGAAGCTTAATAAACTAGCTCTTGCTCTTCCTCTGACTCGGTAATTATGGAATTCTGATTGTTTTTTTATTTATTTATAAGTTTTTTGTTGTGTAAACTGATATTTTGATATGGTACTTCAGAGAAAAAAAAAACTGAATTGTTTTGGATAAGATTTTTGTCCTCGATTATTGCATTTTGTGTAATTTTTTTTATACTTATGTGCTTAGTTTTATGGGTTCTTCATGAGGTTTGAGTGGTTTATGTTGACAATGGGATTATTTTACTCAACCAGTTAAATTGAATTTCTTTTCAGCTTTGTTTTTTGTTCAATAAAAGAAGAAAAAAAAAGAAGCTCGAGAAATGGCTCCCAAGAACAACCGTGGAAAAACAAAAGGCGAGAAGAAGAAGAAAGAAGAGAAAGGTACTCAAAATGAAAAAAAAAACCTTAATCTATATTATGAATTTTTCAACAGAAATAAGTTTAAAATTTGACTATATAATTAATTAATTTCATTTGAAAATTAATTTAGAATTTCTGAATGATATGGTTTACGGTTTATTTGCAGTTCTTCCGGTTCTCGTGGATGTCATTGTAAACCTTCCTGACGAAACTGAGGCTATTTTGAAGGTTTGTGTCTTTGTTTTCCGGATTATGTAACTTTACATATATCTTGCGTGTTTAACAACTGTTTCTTGGTAGCGAATTTTTCTGTGAAATTTGTTATATAACTTAATTATACTTATTTGTTTTTAATATTGTTATATATGCACATAACTAAGCATACCAATGAAACTCGCAGCCTCAAGATTTTGACATTTGTTTCTGACATATATAAACTCCCAATGTGCATACTCGATTTTCTTTTCTTTATTTTTGGTTTTTTGTTGCTGGATTTTGTTGAGGTGAAGAATACACACGTTACCATGAAAATTGAAAGTTATACATGCTGTGTTTTTGGTTTCTTTTAAATAAAAATAAAAAAAAATCATTTTCAATTTGACTTGGAATTATCTTTTTAATTTTCATAATTATCTGAACGTGTATATAAATACAAAACGGTGTGTAACACCCAAATTCGATTATTAAATAATTCAATTATCTCTCATATTTTTGGTCAATAAAATTACGTAGACGTTATATATAGACAGTGAAATATTCATATAGAAACAAGTATTTTCTATTTGTTTTTTTCCTTTCTTCATATTTTGGTACTCAAATAAATGTTGAAATATGTTTATTGTATGAAATAATATTGGTGATATTTTAAGCCGTATTTTAGGCATAGGTTTCACATGTTTATTACTATTTGAAAAAGAAAATGTTTTTTTTTTTGGGTCAATTAAAAAGAAAAAGAAAAAGAAAATGATTCAAATGTTGAAATTAATAGCGAAACACGTATTTCTGAAAACAGGGAATATCAACGGACAGGATCATAGATGTTCGACGGCTTTTATCCGTTAACTTCGATACTTGTCACATCACCAATTACTCTCTATCCCATGAGGTAAATATTTTGAGTGAAAACTTTCGAGTGGAAATTTCTAAATCATTTTGTATTATCTTTTCCGTTTTTTTGGTTAATGTTGGTTACTTGTTAATATTGGATGGTCCAAATTATTGTGGAATTTTATTTTAAGGAATCCGAAAAATAAAGTGAGCAAAAAAGTAAAGGAAAATGACTTTAATGTATGTCTTAGAAAATGTTAGTGTCATTGTGCCTAAAGAATTGCTAGTCTAACTTTCTTTTTTTTTACTTTTCCACAATTAGATATGTTACCAGAATAAGATGTTTTATATTACCAAAATAAGGTGTTTTATATTACAAAAAAAAAAATCTCGTTGCAGGTAAGAGGATCGCGGTTAAAAGACACAGTGGATGTTTCGGCGCTTAAACCATGTGTTCTGACGTTAACGGAAGGTAAAAATTCTCCACTGCATCAATACGCCGTTAGCGCGCCGTTAAATCTAAACTGTGAATAGAAACGATCTCGTTTCATTAAGTTTTGGTGCGCTTATATAATTTGTGTGACCGTTGCGATATATTTTTATTTTATTTTTGCAGAGGATTACAATGAGGGAGCATCAGTGGCGCACATTAGACGACTGCTCGACATCGTCGCCTGCACCACTTGCTTCGGTCCGTCGCCGGAGAAATTGGAATCGGTGAAGAATGCGCAGGGTAAGGGAGGTGGAAAGAATTCAAAACAGTCGGAGACTTCGCCTCCGCCGTCTCCTGCGTCGAAGGATACGGTGGTTGATGAAGCCGGAGAGACTAGCCACTCTTTCCCTAAGCTTGGAAGTTTCTACGAGTTTTTCTCTCTCGCTCACCTTACTCCTCCTCTTCAATGTATGATCGTATTTCTCTCTCTTTCTCTCTCTGTAACCCTAATTTTGATTTCCTGTTTCGATCGATTTTGCCCCCCAACTTACGGTAATTAGGGTTTTATAGATATTCGGCTTGTGACGAAGCGGGAAACCGAAGATATAGCGATTGAAGATCATCTTCTCTCCATTGATGTAAGCCGATGATGATGTTGAACACAAATGTCTATTTATAGCTCAATTGGTTGTTTCTCGATATAGCAATTGGCCTTTGGTGATACCCTTTGCGTTTCGAAATTGATCTCAGGTTAAGCTTTGTAATGGGAAGCTCGTTCATATTGAAGGTTGTAGAAAAGGATTTTACAGCATTGGGAAACAAAGAATCATTTGTCACAATCTTGTTGATTTGCTTAGACAAATTAGTAGAGCCTTTGATAATGTAAGTTTCCTTTGGCTGTCTTATATATCCATGAACCTAAACGTGATAGTTGTTGATCTTATTCTTTCATTATGTTTAGGCATACAGTGATCTTCTGAAAGCATTTTCAGAGCGTAACAAGGTATATCTCTCAATCTGAATGAGGATTTAGTGGATGTTGAGTTTGGTGTAGTTAATGAGTAATTAATCTATGTGCAGTTTGGGAATCTTCCATATGGGTTTAGAGCTAACACATGGCTCATCCCGCCTACTGCGGCACAGTCACCAGCAGCGTTTCCGCCTCTTCCTGTCGAGGATGAGAGGTGGGGAGGGGATGGTGGTGGTCAAGGAAGAGATGGAAGTTACGATTTGGTTCCATGGGCCAACGAATTTGCCTTTATTGCATCTATGCCTTGCAAAACAGCGGAGGAGAGACAAGTCAGAGACAGGAAAGTGTTTCTTCTTCACAACCTCTTTGTCGATGTCGCAACTTTCAGAGCCATCAAGGCTGTTCAGAAAGTAATGGCTGAGCCAGTCTTGGCAGAAGAAGACTCTGGAGTTCTATATTCCGAGACAGTTGGTGACTTGAGTGTTACCGTTACAAGGGATACTTCAAATGCAAGTAGTAAAATGGATACAAAAATCGATGGAATTAAGGCCACTGGTTTAGATAGAAAGAAGCTGATGGAACGGAACCTACTCAAGGGACTTACAGCTGATGAAAATACTGCTGCTCATGTGAGAGTTTTTTCTAGAATTTCCCACTCTTTCCATGTTTAATTTACTCATCAGTATTTAACTATGTGGTTTTACAATTGCTTATGGTTGCAGGATGTTGCTACTTTAGGAACTATTAGTCTGAAGTACTGTGGTTACATCTCTGTTGTCAAAATAGAGAAGGAGAGTGAGAGTTTAAGCCCACCGTCTCAAATTGTTGACCTCCTTGAACAGCCTGAAGGTGGTGCTAATGCTCTAAATATCAACAGGTGATACTTACTTAATGAAAAAACATTCATCATTTTTCTCTTTAGCTTATGTAATTACGTACCGTTTTAATTATTTTCATGTTTACAGCTTGAGATTCCTTCTCCATAAGTCCTCTCCTGAGCAGAACAAGAAAACACCTCAGCAACAGAATGATGAGCTTACATCTACACGAGAATTTGTAAGTAAAATGCTGGAAGAAAGTATAGTTAAGCTTGAGGAAGCGGAGATAGACAGGGATAGTATTATGAGATGGGAGCTTGGAGCTTGTTGGATACAGCATTTACAAGACCAAAAGAATACGGAAAAAGACAAAAAACAAACCAACGAAAAGTCTAAGAATGAATTGAAGGTTGAAGGGCTTGGGAAACCACTTAAGTCCCTCAATAGCAGCAAGAAGAAAACAGATGTAAGCAGCCCTAAGACATCGCAGACTGCAATATCGTCTCAGGTTGATGCAGTTTCTTCAGAGGCAGATAATGCTGCAACAACTGCATCTTCGCAATCTGATGCTGATAAAGAAGATGTGCTTGTCTTGAAGAATTTGTTGTCTGATGCAGCCTTCACTCACCTAAAAGAGTCAGATACAGGACTTCATCACAAGGTTTTGCACCACAACTCCAGTTTTTGCTCTTTGTTCATTTGCTTACTATGTGCTAGCTAACTACGAGTATTTGTTTTAGTCTTTGCAAGAACTTGTCGACTTGGCACAGAAGTATTATACTGAAGTCGCTATTCCAAAACTGGTAATGAGTCTAAAATTTATGGTAGTGTTGTCTTAGGCTAACGTTAAGATAATAACACTTCATATGTTTATGTATTTATTGAACAACACAGGTTGCAGATTTTGGTTCGTTGGAGCTCTCCCCAGTTGATGGCCGGACTCTAACTGATTTTATGCACACAAGAGGTCTTCGGATGCGCTCTTTAGGATATGTTGTAAGTTAGCCTTGCTTAAACTATGGTTCTTTGAATTTACTCAAGATGAATGACCAATTTTGATCATTCATGTCTTTTTCTGGTTACAACAGGTGAAGCTCTCAGATAAGTTGTCACATGTACAATCTCTGTGTGTTCATGAGATGATAGTTAGAGCCCTTAAACATATCCTCCAGGCGGTGATTTCTGCCGTTGCTGCTGACACTGACAAAATAGCTGCAAAAGTAGCTGCTGCTTTGAACATGATGCTTGGGATTCCTGAAAATGTAGCAACAACACCACACGATTCTTGGAATGTACATCCTCTCATCTTCCAGTGGTTGGAGAAATTCCTGAAGAAACGATACGATTATGATCTTAATGCCTTCAGTTACAAGGATCTACGAAAATTTGCTATTCTGCGTGGATTATGCCATAAGGTAATTTATTAATGGTTTACCCGAAAATTTTGATTGAGTTAAAAAATTTTGGTTTAAAATTTTAAAATTATGTCCTCAGGTTGGTATTGAGTTGATTCCTAGAGACTTTGACATGGATTCTCCCGAACCGTTTCGGAAAACAGATGTGGTCAGTCTTGTCCCAGTGCATAAGGTAATGGACAAGATAAAAGATATTTGGAAAATGTTGTATCTGAACCTGTATTCTTTTTAATATGTTAGTGAGCCATCTTTATTCAGACTTTCTGTTCTAAATCTCTGCAGCAAGCAGCATGTTCATCTGCTGATGGAAGACAACTTCTGGAGTCATCTAAAACGGCATTAGACAAAGGAAAGCTTGAAGATGCAGTTACATATGGAACAAAGGTACATGTCCAGAACGTTTCTACTCCTCAGCTCTTTCGTATTACTTGTGTACAGCGTCATGATTTGTCTCTTTTGTTTTGTTCCTCCCTTAGGCTCTTGCTAAACTTGTAGCAGTTTGCGGTCCCTATCACAGAATGACAGCCGGAGCTTACAGTTTACTTGCTGTAGTTCTATATCACACCGGTGATTTTAACCAGGTCTGTATAAATATCAAACATGGTTAGGTTGTGATATTTTCCTTGATATGACATTTGCGAAACTAAAAGATTTTGTTGAAACAGGCAACAATATATCAGCAAAAAGCTTTAGATATCAATGAGAGGGAACTTGGACTTGATCATCCAGATACGATGAAGAGTTATGGTGATCTTGCTGTCTTTTATTATAGGCTTCAGCATACAGAGCTGGCTCTCAAGTAAGTTTTGCAATCTTGATTTTAAAAAGAACTGCAAGTTTTAATGGTTTTAAAAAACTCAGATATTTTTTACTTTTGTTAGGTATGTTAAGCGTGCTTTGTATCTCTTACATCTAACCTGTGGTCCATCCCATCCAAACACTGCTGCTACATACATCAATGTAGCCATGATGGAGGAAGGTCTAGGAAATGTACATGTTGCCTTGAGGTATCTTCACAAAGCTCTCAAGTGTAATCAAAGGTTGCTTGGTCCTGACCATATCCAGGTTCTTTCCCCGATCCTCTCTGTTTTATTTGGAACATCACTTTCTAAGAAATGTGATTTGCTTTTGCTAATATGTTGTCAAATTTCAGACTGCTGCAAGTTACCATGCCATAGCAATTGCACTCTCGTTGATGGAGGCATACCATTTAAGTGTTCAGCATGAGCAAACAACCTTAAGAATCCTCCGAGCAAAGCTGGGCCCAGATGATTTGCGTACTCAGGTATATATTACCATCATATCTATCAGCCAAGTCAATCATCCTTCTGACAATGTATGCATTCCTAAAATCTAATGACCTGGTTATATACTTCAGGATGCTGCTGCTTGGCTAGAATACTTTGAGTCCAAGGCTTTGGAACAGCAGGAAGCTGCGCGAAATGGTACTCCTAAGCCAGACGCATCTATAGCCAGCAAAGGCCACCTAAGGTCAAACAACGTCTTTAGATATCTTCTTATTTGATTTGTATAAGTTTTCTATGTTGTTTGAATGTATTATCAGTCAAGTGTACTCCCTAGTCATATCCTTAGGTTGATAATGTTTTGCAGTGTGTCCGATCTACTCGACTATATCAACCCAAGCCATAACGCAAAAGGGAAAAACAGTGTAGCAGCAAAGAGGAAGAGCTACATTATGAAGGTATGCTTTTGTTTTTCTTTGATAGCTTTCCACTTAATTGTTAAAAGGCTTAAATGGTTGGACTCGTGTTATGTGTAGCTAAAGGAAAAATCCAAGCAGAGCATTGTTTCTGAAAATTTAACAGAAACTCCGAGAGAACAGCAAAAGGAGATATCTGAGGAGGAGGCGGAAGCAACTGAATCAGAAGAAGGTAAATCAAGCGACGGGAATCACGAAACAATTCTTGCACAAGTTGAACAACCACCTTCTCCTCCAGTCATTGAGGAGGCTATTATGGATAATAGTAATCCAATTACTCCAAGTGATAATTCAACTGAGACACCACACCCTGATGGTAGTGAAGATGGATGGCAGCCGGTGCAAAGACCGAGATCTGCTGGATCATATGGTCGCAGGCTGAAGCAAAGACGAGCATCCATTGGGAAGGTATATACGTATCAGAAGAAGAATGCTGAAGCTGATATTGATAACCCTCTGTTCCAGAATGCTTCTCAGCAGAACGCCAAATACTACATTCTCAAGAAGCGAACAGCGTCATATGCAAGTTATGGGGATCATCATTCTCCCAGTCTAGCAACTCAAGGCACCAAATTTGGCAGGAAAATAGTTAAAACCTTGGCGTATCGGGTTAAGTCGATGCAGCCATCTTCTGGTGACACCAAGACTGCTGCTGAAAGTTCAGAAGAAGAAGGGCTGAAGACAGATGCTTCTTCTGTTGTACCATCTGCTCTGTCTAGTAATGTGCAAAGCGAGGCCTACCTCGCGAAAAACTCTGTTGTAAGTCTTGGAAAATCTCCATCCTACAAGGAAGTAGCATTGGCACCACCTGGCTCCATTGCCAAGTATCAAGTCTGGGCTCCACAAGCCGAAGTTTTAGACAAGCAAGAGGAGACAGAAACTGAACAAGGTGCATCGATGGAGCTTACAAGGGATGTGCAGATGATTAGTGTGTCAGATGAAGAGGTTAAAAATGAAGTTTCTGAAGACACTGATAATAGCAAAACTCAAGGCGAAGAAGAGATCAAAGTTGAGTTGCAATCATCTGAAGTGGTAGACAAAGGGAACAATTTGAATGAAAACGAAGAATCTGGTGGTGGTATTCAGGTGGAAGAACAAGTACTCGAAGCTGAATCGATAAATGACGGTGTAACAGATATGCACTCGGCCACAGAGCAAGAAATGAGAGATCAGTTAGCAGCTGATTCTGATGATCTGAAAGAAAAACTGGGAGTATCTGCTACAGACTCAAGCGATGCCCCGCGAGTAATATTATTACCTAACAAGAAGCTATCTGCTTCAGCTGCTCCATTCAACCCATCATCACCTCCAAGTATTATACGTCCTACTCCGATAGGCATGAACATTGGACCATCGTGGCCAGTGAACATGACTCTTCATCCCGGACCTCCTCCTCCTTACCCTTCACCTCCTACAACTCCAAACTTGATGCAGCCAATGTCTTTTGTTTACCCTCCTACTTACACTCAGTCAGTCCCCACAAGTACTTACCCTGTAACCAGTGGTCCTTTCCATCCCAATCAGTTCCCATGGCAGCTCAATGTATCGGATTTTGTACCAAGAACGGTTTGGCCCGGATGCCACCCCGTTGAGTTTTCCCCTCCACACATGATCGCTTCCGAGCCAATAGCTGCAACTGTGTTAGAGCCAACTGTGATTCTACCAACTGATATCGACACTTCAGGTGTAGAAGAAGAAAACGAAGAAGGCAATCGAGATGTGGCAACCGCGGATGAAGTTACCAATTCCGTTAATCATGTGAGCAACGCAGTGGCTAGCAGTGAAATGGAGAATGGGAACCGGAAACCCGAGGATAGCGAGAAAACGTTTAGCATTTTGTTAAGAGGAAGGAGAAACAGGAAACAGACACTGAGGATGCCAATCAGTTTGCTTAACCGGCCTTATGATTCTCAACCGTTCAAGATTTGTTATAGTAGAGTCATCAGAGACAGCGAGTCTCCAAAGTCTGCAGCAGCTTGAAACTCTCTAGAGATTCAGCGATTATCGACGAAATGCAAAACTAACACAGATCTCTCTGATCTCTGCTGTTTCTTAGGGACAGTGCAAAGGTTAGCTTCTAAACTCTTTGATTGAATCTTTAGACTTATGTAAACACTGATAAAGTAAATGTGCATAGTAACTTGTTGATGTCTAAATTCGCAGGTTATTTCGTTATCGGTCATCAGAAAGTGGGGGCTTGTGATAGTCTCAAAATGGGAGTAACAATGATTTGGATTATAACAGGAAAGGTTGCATTGCAGAGGGAGAAAAGCCAAGCCATTCTTTTTGTACCATGTGAGGTGATGTATTATTTTTCTGGGGTTTTACGTTTAATTCAGCCAATAAAAATATAGGAAGTTTTGGACATAATTTTTTTGTTAAAAACTTTTGTCATTCTCCCATTTTAGTCTTCACTTATTTACTTGCCTAGTTGTCATCATCGGATACATCAAAATCTAACGCTTTGCCATGAAAATGTCGAAATTATAAAATTGTTCAATGAATCAGTTAGTATTTAATTAGTATATGATACTTCCACTGAATAAACCCATAAACCCAAAGAATGTAAAGAAAACAAAATTAAACAACTAACATGAATGTCCTTCCACCGCCGTGTCCTCCGCTCTCAAGCCATTCCCATCGGTGGTTACACGATCACCGCCGGTGGATCATCCCGGGTAAGACCAATATTGTCTGTATAACTCCCGAACGGATTCTCACCTTCGTAATTTCCCGGTGGGTTATAAACACAAATCGCATATATACCACCATCCGAACAATCCACACGTGCGCACCCAACCTTGGTACTATCTTTCCACACGATCTGCGTGTAATGTCCACACATCTGCTCCGGCTGACACGTGTTAGATTTCACATCGTAGAACCTATTCTCATCGGCCCAAACTTTAACAACGTCACTGGGCCTCCAATTATTCTGTCCGGCCCAAAATATGTTTTCTCCAAACGGACCGTTGGAATGAACAAGCCTACAGTCTCCCACGCGCTGATTAGCCCACGCGCGCGCGTACGCCGCTAATCTCCCGTCCCATTCTAACGGCGGTTCTCCCACGCGCGCTCGTATGAGGTTGTGTGCGAATAGAAACTCTATGCTCGCTCTGTTCACTTTGTTACGACGTCGTCTTTTCCTCCACCTAAACCGGAACGAGAATCTTTTTCCGGTGAACGACGGTGATGACGACAGCAATCGAGTACTGGTCTTCACTAACGGGGAGTTAACAGAGGGTTGTGCGGAAGATTCACCGCTATTGTTGGTATGGGCCGTTACGGCCCAAAGCTGAAGGAGGAATAACGTAATAGTTACGAATATGGGTAACGGAGCTCGGATTTTCCGTTTACGGAGCTCCATTGAAAAGAAAAGAACAAATTAGGAGGATATTTTTTAAAATCGGAGAGTTAATTACTTAATTGTTGGTGAAAAGTGTAATTAACTCTAGAATGGAATTTGTAAGAGGAAACGAATTAATAGGTAGTTGTTTCTATTTATGAATTGTAAATTTAATCTTTTGTGTATGAGTCAATCCAAAGTCAACGCACGGTGAATATTGAATATCGGAATGCCGTTCGAAAAAGGAAAAAAATGTAGTAAAACCACATTTAGACAAATACTTAATGTCGATTCGATAAAAACCAATCCAAAATAAAAGAAAAAGATAAACCCCAAGGCTATAATAAACAAAAAAAAAAAAAGAGACAAGAACAGGATAGTAATATGTGTGGTTTATTTGAAATTTATTAGTAATATGGTTATTAATTAATATTATTAATGAGAAAAAATACCGAATCTGCATGGTCTCGAAACAGAGAAAAACAACAAGGCTACAAGAAAAAAAGTAAAAAACTAAAGTGCACGTCTCGGCTTCTTCTTCTTACTCTTCTGGTTGAAGCTCCAAGCTTTCCAAAAATTAGGATAATGTTTCTGGATATAATCAATAGGCTTCTTCAAAATGGATCCGATTGAGACATCAGTTGGTATATTCTCAATATTCATATACATTGGAGCTCTTGGATCGTTATGAGCAATGCACCATTCATCGAACACATTCGTACTCACTGACAAAATCTCTCTTACACAAGATCCTCCATCTAAAGACAATCCCATCTCCACTGCTTTGAAATTCCCCACCGCTTCTCCTACTTTTCCGAAGACGCCTCCGATGGAATCTCCGACTTTCTTCCACCATGGTTTCGCCTCCGTCGTCTCTCCGGTGGTCACCAGAAGGATGACGAGGAGGAAGATCGCCGGAGATGCTCTCACTTGCTTTCCCATGGTTTTGTATTTTGTGTGTTGAATTGGAAACTATTACGGGGTTTATTTATAAGGAATTGAATATATTACGTTAAGTTGATTGATGTATTCATCATTTGTAACATCTTTTCATTAACTTTAAGAGAGTTTTTTGTTGTTGTTTTTAATTCTAACATCCACAAATGTTGACCTTGCTATTGATTTCAGTTTCTACAAACATGTCTAACATACTAGTTGAGTTAAAAAAAAAAAAAAAAAAGGTTTCAACACGAAAGAAGGAGCTAACATGTGAAGACTCTCTCGGTCCAAAGAGACATCGACAATTAACATGCGAACACACTCTGATTAAACCGATAAATTACTAGTAATTAAATAAGGTAAAAAGAAGAAGTAATCAACAAAGTAAAATATAAAGATCAAACCCACTGTCTCTAACTTCGCGCTAAATCTTCGTCTTTGTTTGATTAAGAACACCAACACGATTTTTCATGTCCCTTTATGTGTATACACACGTACACAGTACATTTAACAAAGAGTTTAACGAAAAATATGAATTTGTATTTTGGACGTACTTGACCTTCATTAGATTTGTCGTGATACTATAATATTGTCTTGAAAATTGTTTGAACAACTTTTATCTAAAACAAATAAATTCGAGTTTTTGGCTAATCAAAAAACAAAACTCATAAACGTCCTCTTTGGTCCGAAGATGTAAAAATATATAAAAACGATAATAAAAATACAGCCGACAACACGTGAAGCTATTACAACACGTATTCAAACTCCACCGCTTAAAGATTCACTTGCCCGATTTAAAAAAAAAAACATAAGTCTAAGCATAGATTGCGAAAAACAAAAAAAAATTAAAGTACATTATCCGTACGGGTCGGGTCGGGTCGGGTCGGGATTAAGCGCATCCTCGTGGAGCAAACCCGACCCTAGAACCCGCTAAATCGTAAACGACCCGGAAACCTTGCTGCTGGATATTCCCGATAATGGATAGCCCACTCATCGTACCGGCAAACGCAAAACAGAATTTCCCGTTAGTATCCACCGGAATCAGATAATTCGTCGCCGGAAGTGACACGTCAGCTCCACGGAAATGCATAACCACCGTCGGGACTTTAACCTCGTTTTGATTAGACAGATCGAAACACGTGTCGAACAGAGAGAAATCCGGCGCTCGTTTCAGGGTCCTAGCTCCGACCCGGAACGCATCTCTCATAGCAATATAAGCGGGTCGGATCAACCGGGTCACCGACGTACCCGAATCGATAATAACTCCACCGTTACCGATCTGGTCAAGCTTGAAAAGAGAAGCGGTTACGCCGGGGACACGTGTCCCTCCGACGCTGATTCCCAAAAGCTCGACGTAGTAGAAAGTGTCGAGCTTTGGGTTCGATAAAAGCGGCGTGAATTTCGCGGTTCGTGAAACGGCGGCGTTTCCGAATACGACGGAGGAAGGTTTCGAAGAAGCGGATCTGTCTACTAAACAGTAAGAGAATTTCTGATTAAACCGGCGACCGGTTTGACCCGGAAACGATAATCTTCCTTTACCGAGACCTAATAAACCGGCGGCTCCGACAAAGAGACCTTCGTTGTCGTGTCCGCATCCGACGGCGACTCCTTTAACGCGATTTCGTCGGAAAGTTAGCGTCTCGGTGGAGAAATCACCGACGGTGAATGAACCATCGCCGTAAGAGACTTGGTATAGGCAAGTCCGGCGACGTGTGTTGCATCCGGCGGAATCTAATCGCCGGCAGAGAGGCGAAGAACAGGGGATCGTGGAGTAAGTCCGGGATTTTCTCGGGTCGTAAATCGGGTCGGATTGGGAGTAACATTTCCGACAAGGAGCGCATTGGAGCCAGACGATGTCGCTTCCAGTGTCGAGCACCATGTAAACATATCTCGCCGGAGTTCCGACACCGAGACGCGTGAAGTACTCTCCGCTTCCTTGAGAAAGACCAGAGACGACGGAGCTGCTGAATCCGCCGGTTCTTGGCGCGTGAGTCGAGCTTCTTTTGGGGATTTGAGCGGCGAGTGTGGCGATTGATTTCACGCGCCGGGAGTCGCGTTGGAGACGGAAGCTGAAGAGCTCTTGTGGTGTTCTGTTTGTGGAGAGAGCGTCGATGTGGTCAAGGTTTAGAGTAACCGACGACTCGGAGTCGGATCCGGATTCAGATTCGGATCCTAGGAACGAGTCGGAGTCGGATTCGGATTCGGGTAGGAAGGAGACAGGAGTTGCTGAAGGAAGGGAATGAGAATTGGGGATTAGGGTTTGGAAAGCTGGAAGAGAAGAGAAGGAAGGGAGAGAGAGGAAGGAGAAACAGAGAGTAAAGAGGAAAGCTTTTCTTTTTCCTTCCATTTTTTCTCGAGCTTTCTCGGGAAAATGGTAGTGAGAGAGAGTGGTCTCTGTATAAATAAATGCACTAGTCTTCTTGAACTAAGAGAAAAAAGAAGCAAAGCGGTCTCTTTTATTTTATTCTTTTTTCTATATCCATATAATAAATGTATTTTGAATAAAAATACCTATCGTATTATCATAATAAGATTGGGAAAATGCAAAAGCGACGTTAATTATTTGTGAAAAGTGGAATGCTTGTTTTATACTTATGCCTAATTATTCCCCCACAATTGGTGCCATATTTCGCTCTTGAGTTAGCATAATATGACAGCATTACACATGGGTGGAAACTGAAAGAAACAAAAACAACTAATTTAAAAATAAAAAAAATTCATATCATACAAATATCGACGAATGTTTCTTATGACGTTAAACTTTTTTTTTTGTTAAACTTAAGTGGAGAGAACTTAAACAATAGATTTTATTATTCAAGTATACAAATATTGCATGCATTATGCATATATGTGTGCGTTTGTATGATAAATGATTTACATAAATCGTCACGAACTTTAGATCTCAAGATCTTGTTAAATATTATTGATATCATCAAACTCTCTTTTCATTTATTCCTCCCACAAGAATTCGAAATAATGACATCAAAATGTGAAACTAAACCATAGTACTATATAAATGACGTTATGAATACAACAAGAAGGAGATTTAAAATAGAGTTTGATATTGGGATGTGTGACCACCACTTAAATGCTGTGACCAATCTTTCTTTGTCACTGTATTAAGAATGTGAACATTATATGAATTAAGTGTGAGCAGTGAATAATGACTTTTCACAGTTGAAAGCATTGATTTTTCTATCAAACACTTCACTCTCATAAATTGTTTCTCTTAGGGTTTTTAGGTGAAATCCTCAAATTCCACATCAAATGCTTACCCAAAGTACCAAACTTTACAAAGATCTACTACCACACATGTTGCAAGCCCCAACCTTTACTTGACCGGTTGGTTCACTGATCGAATATTTTCGAATACTGGTCCCGATCAGGTCCAGCCATGGTGATTCTACGCCTAGTTCCTCCAACCTGACCAACAATTAGAACTAGAGATCTCAAACATGGAGAAAAAAAACATAATTGATTAAAGGGTGAAATGTAAAAAGAGACAAGAAAGCAAAAGCCACTACAAGAAAGAAAGAAAGAAAAAGGGTCTTTATCTCTGTTAAGTGCTCATTCATCATTGCAAGGGTTGTGACATGAAACAATTTGCATACAAAAATATTTAAAATCCGATATGATGCATCAAATAAGCATTACCTGGTCGTATACTTAGTGATGATACCTATATGTAAATATACACATTATGTTACTCTGATCCTTCTAATTGTGTTGTAATGATCTAACTATACCATTATGCTTTCTTTAGACCCAAACTCAGACAGCATAAGCAGCATAGTGTGAGGAAGTAGAAGAACTTAACTATAGTGTCTTTCAAACTGCATGCGTGAAATTAATACGCCTAATGATTTCAAAAGTTATTATAGTTCTATATACTAGTGATAGGCTAGCAATCTAGCAATCTGACGTGGACAAGAGAAGTGGCGTGGAAGGAGAGACTTTTGCTAGTGAATAAAGAATCGTATAAATAGAATAAGAGGAGTATCAAGAGAGATTATGCATTGTGTGTGATGTATCAAGGATAGCTTTGGGCTATAGGGGAGAGAGGGACTCTTGAATAAACCCTAGGTTCTTGTTGTAATCGCCATTGATAAGGAATAAAGAGTTAGGTTCTTATCAACTAGATCACAATAAGTCATTCCAAATATGAAAAAAATGCTAACCTCCATAGTTAAGGAGACAAAATGATCTTTGTGTTCACTCTTCTCTAGACCAATACCCGCTCTTTCCACCAGTTTTACGCTCGAGTCTCACATCTGTAATACTGATATCTTTCGAAGCAGCCTTACACATATCGTAAACAGTTAAGCCAGCAACTGATACAGCAGTCAAAGCTTCCATTTCAACTCCGGTTTTACCAGTGCAAGAAGCTTCTCCTTCAATGTCAACGCTAAAATCCTCATGGCTTAGTCTCAAGTCCACACGAACATGCGTAAGAGCAATGTTATGACACAATGGTATTAAGCTGCTGGTCTGTTTTGCTCCGTTAATGCCAGCGATTTTCGCCACTCCAAGAACATCTCCTTTCCCCATTTGATTCGCCAAGACCAAATCGAAAACTCTTTTACCGAGAACAACTTTACAGCAAGCCAATGCGGTTCTCTTAGTATTGTCCTTGGAAGAAACATCCACCATTTGAGCTTCCCCTGAGATCCCTACATGCGTTAGCTTATTAGACATATCACCAGCCACTTTTGCAGATTGTTCTTTAGCTTGAGAATACTCAATCTGGGATCTAAGTTCAGGAGTCTCAGGTTTTGTAGACTCCAGAGATTTCAATTCAGAGAAATCCATTTTCGTAGGACCGGTAAATCCATCGGGAGAGGGTTCTTCTCCAAAGATTGATTGCATTTCCTGAAACACCAAATGATCAATGGAGAAAGCATCCAACTTTTAAGCATTTGTTTCGTAAAATCAAGCTTACTGATTTTGTACTTTAGCATCAAATTCATGTTTTTCTAACGATTCCATCATCGGAAACACAAACTCTAAACCCAACACGACTCATAACCGAAAACCCAGTAATTTAAGGAGGTGATTGATGCAGCTAGTTGCAGAACACACACAAAACCAAAAATTAACAAACACAGAGAGTGAAAAGACCTGATTTAGCTCATGTATATTCATAGTTAGGGTATCGATTTCTTCGTAGATTTTACTGCTGAAAACCCTTCTCGCCGGAGAAATCACAGCTGGAAATCGACGGAGAAACATGGCGTGCCGAATCCTCCAAAACATTCTAATTCACAACAGAGCCGAAGCAACAATCGCTTTATCATCTTCGTTCCAAACTACACCACTGATATTCATCTCTCTGGTTGAATTTTTTCCCCAGAAAACTAAACAACAAAAAAGGAAGAGTTTTTAAGAAACCCAGATCGAATTCTAGGGTTTTTGAGGTGATCCAGATTCGAAATTACGGCGGCGTATAACGGGTTTGCATGGAACACCAGAGATCTCAGATCTTGTCCTGTTTTAACATAACAAGAAAATCGATTAAAAATCTTCCAAAAACCCCACTAATAAAAACTGAAAATTTATCAAAGTTAATTTGATTCAAACAAAGTCTCACCGAGATTTTCTCCGTAAAATCCCCAAAAAAAAACCAAAAAAAAAAACCACAAGCTTTTACTCCGACAAAACCCAAAAACAGAAAATCAAATCTTTCTTCTCGAACCCGAAATGAACAAGAAAAAACCTAAGAATCCCAGAAAGTGCAGAAAAAAAGAAATGAAATGAAAATTTTCAGTTTCTTCTATCGCTCCCTCTTTGTCGCCATGGCCAATTGAATGAATTCGAGGAAGAGAGAGAAAGTCCGACGCATGTTCTTCGTGCTCTTTTTTATTAAAACAAAAAATAAACAAGGACTTTCACTTAACCATGGTTACTTATTCAACTACAGAGTTGAGTTTATAAAACCCCATAAGCTACAATGTAATAAGAGTAATAATATCTACTTAGAGCATCCGCATCGGAGACCCAATGCGGATGTCTCTCAATAAAAAAATATTAAAAACACACTTTTTTTTTCTTTTACTTAATTTTATACCTTATCTTTCATATTTTTACTCAACTTTTATCAATTTTATATTTAAACACACCCCAACTTTCATCAACTTTTTCATTATTTATGTCTTCTCCAAGACATAACTTTGTCTTCCCACTCCATAAATACCCACTATCTCTTCTTTTTACTCAAATTTTATTAATTTTATATTTCAATACACCCTATTATTTCAACCAAAAACACTCTTTTTCTTACTTTTACTCAACTTTTAATAATTTTATATTTAAAGACATACCCAAAGACATAACAATGCGGATGCTCTTATGGCAAATAGAGTCACGAGTGATATATATGGCGGTGTGAGAAACACACAGAGAAAAGTGGGGACCGCGTGAATCACATGTTTAAAGAATCCTTTATCGAGAAGTGGGTCCCATGTCCAGTAAGTCAACAACGACCAAAAACACTTCAAATTTAAATGGGCCGGATCGTGTTTCGAATTTAATTATTTTGGGCCGTATATGGGCTGCGATAAACGTTTCTTTCTTCCTAATGGCCCATGTATCCCTTATCTAATAACTGAAAGGCGAATGGGCTGATTTATAGAGTGGATCTTTGTGAAATAATTATTTCTCGTGATTAGTTGTAGTATTAATAACGTCATATATGAAGTATTATTTTGTTTTACAAAATAATTCAAATTGGTTACACCTTTAGATGTGATTGTTAACTGTAATGTCATTCACGACTTATTGTTGTTTGTATTACCCTCCACAATTTAAATCTAAATTTTATTTGTATCAACTTTTGTTTTTTCATTTACACAAAAAAAAAAAACACAAAACACACATTTCATATACTGTTAACTTCTACAAAACTCGACACCTTTTTGGTAACAACCAGAAAATAATCATAAGACCGACTACTTTATATTTAACAAAAACTCACGAAAAGGGAAAAAGCACCGACCTTTACTTGACCGGTTGGTTCACTGATCGAATATTTTCGAATACTGGTCCCGATCAGGTCCAGCCATGGTGACTCTACGCCTAGTTCCTCCAACCTGACCAACAATTAGAACTAGAGATCTCAAACATGGAGAAAAGAAACATAATTGATTAAAGGGTGAAATGTAAAAAGAGACAAGAAAGCAAAAACCACTACAAGAAAAAAAGAAAGAAAAAGGGTCTTTATCTCTGTTAAGTGCTCATTCATCATTGCAAGGGTTGTGACATGAAACAATTTGCATACAAAAATATTTAAAATCCGATATGATGCATCAAATAAGCATTACCTGGTCGTATACTTAGTGATGATACCTATATGTAAATATACACATTATGTTACTCTGATCCTTCTAATTGTGTTGTAATGATCTAACTATACCATTATGCTTTCTTTAGACCCAAACTCAGACAGCATAAGCAGCATAGTGTGAGGAAGTAGAAGAACTTAACTATAGTGTCTTTCAAACTGCATGCGTGAAATTAATACGCCTAATGATTTCAAAAGTTATTATAGTTCTATATACTAGTGATAGGCTAGCAATCTAGCAATCTGACATGGACAAGAGAAGTGGCGTGGAAGGAGAGACTTTTGCTAGTGAATAAAGAATCGTATAAATAGAATAAGAGGAGTATCAAGAGAGATTATGCATTGTGTGTGATGTATCAAGGATAGCTTTGGGCTATAGGGGAGAGAGGGACTCTTGAATAAACCCTAGGTTCTTGTTGTAATCGCCATTGATAAGGAATAAAGAGTTAGGTTCTTATCAACTAGATCACAATAAGTCATTCCAAATATGAAAAAAATGCTAACCTCCATAGTTAAGGAGACAAAATGATCTTTGTGTTCACTCTTCTCTAGATCAATACCCGCTCTTTCCACCAGTTTTACGCTCGAGTCTCACATCTGTAATACTGATATCTTTCGAAGCAGCCTTACACATATCGTAAACAGTTAAGCCAGCAACTGATACAGCAGTCAAAGCTTCCATTTCAACTCCGGTTTTACCAGTGCAAGAAGCTTCTCCTTCAATGTCAACGCTAAAATCCTCATGGCTTAGTCTCAAGTCCACACGAACATGCGTAAGAGCAATGTTATGACACAATGGTATTAAGCTGCTGG
This sequence comes from Arabis hirsuta, assembly GCA_964056655.1. NCBI lineage: Eukaryota > Viridiplantae > Streptophyta > Magnoliopsida > Brassicales > Brassicaceae > Arabis > Arabis hirsuta. Next base: position 547,084 of record OZ053307.1, read on the forward strand.
TCTGTTTTGCTCCGTTAATGCCAGCGATTTTCGCCACTCCAAGAACATCTCCTTTCCCCATTTGATTCGCCAAGACCAAATCGAAAACTCTTTTACCGAGAACAACTTTACAGCAAGCCAATGCGGTTCTCTTAGTATTGTCCTTGGAAGAAACATCCACCATTTGAGCTTCCCCTGAGATCCCTACATGCGTTAGCTTATTAGACATATCACCAGCCACTTTTGCAGATTGTTCTTTAGCTTGAGAATACTCAATCTGGGATCTAAGTTCAGGAGTCTCAGGTTTTGTAGACTCCAGAGATTTCAATTCAGAGAAATCCATTTTCGTAGGACCGGTAAATCCATCGGGAGAGGGTTCTTCTCCAAAGATTGATTGCATTTCCTGAAACACCAAATGATCAATGGAGAAAGCATCCAACTTTTAAGCATTTGTTTCGTAAAATCAAGCTTACTGATTTTGTACTTTAGCATCAAATTCATGTTTTTCTAACGATTCCATCATCGGAAACACAAACTCTAAACCCAACACGACTCATAACCGAAAACCCAGTAATTTAAGGAGGTGATTGATGCAGCTAGTTGCAGAACACACACAAAACCAAAAATTAACAAACACAGAGAGTGAAAAGACCTGATTTAGCTCATGTATATTCATAGTTAGGGTATCGATTTCTTCGTAGATTTTACTGCTGAAAACCCTTCTCGCCGGAGAAATCACAGCTGGAAATCGACGGAGAAACATGGCGTGCCGAATCCTCCAAAACATTCTAATTCACAACAGAGCCGAAGAACTGAATGAACGAGAGAGTCAAAACTCAAAAAGTAGGGTTCTACTAAACCGGAAGGACAAAATTAACCAAGTTGGTTTAGTATTCAATAACCGAAATTTTTTAATTGCTTCACTCAATTTTTAGTTATTTTCTTATTTCGTTTGAATTTCAGGGATTATGCAAAGCCTCGCTACAGTTTTAAAACGATATTTTTGAAACCGAATTTTAATTCTTATTAATCCAAATTTTTAAAAAGTTAAAATTCATTGTACTACTATGTATATAAATGAGCTGATAATCGTGGCCTAGCCACTGCCCACAATGGTTTAGCCTTAGGCATAGTCATGCCATAAACTTCCTCCGTGTCAATATTTTCCGGCGAAGACCACTCAAAGCAATGAAAGAGCCGAGCCAAAGCCATTAGCACCATAGTCACGCCTAACGGAGCTCCGGGACATTTTCTCTTCCCGGCGCTAAACGGCAATATCTTAAAATCCGGCCCGTGGCTTATCTCGACCCGCCCGCTACCATCAACGGGCCAATGCCGCTCGGGCCTAAATTCGTCCACATCGGTCCATATTTTAGTGTTTCGGCCCAATCCATGTGTATTGATGAAGACACGTGTCTTTGCCGGGATGTAGTAGCCATTGATCGTTGTTGGTCGGACGGATTCATGGGGGATCAAGAACGGTCCGGCCGGATGCATTCGGAATGTTTCCCGTACCACACATCGTAGATAGTTTAAATGGATTAAATCCGATTCAACGACCATCCGGTTTGATCCTACGACATTATCGAGCTCTTCTTGAATTTTACGCATCACTCGTGGTTGCTTAATCACTTCAGCCATTGCCCATTCGTTCGTAACCGCTGATGTATCCGTCGCGGCAGCGATCATGTCCTAGTAAATGTAACGCCAAAAGCAATCAAAACAATTTACACAATTAATATAAAAAAGCATATGCAAAAGCATATGCAATATGTAGATTAATAGATATTTGGTACGTGAAATTTACAAATACCTGAATTAGTGCTTTGATTTCAACGTCTTCCATGTGTTCTTTACCGTTCTCACCAGGTAGAGACAATAAAACGTCAACAAAATCCATGTCTTCGTTATTATCTTCTTTTCCCTGTTTTGCCCTTCTGTGCTCATCGATGATCTTCGAGTGAAACTTGTCCACACGCTTCTCTACGTCTCTCATTTCTCTCTCGCATCCGTACGGATCCACCCATCTCCAAAGCGGCAAGTAGTCTCCTAAGTAAATAACACCCAACAACCAAAACAATTTATGAGTTATATGCATAAACTCTTGAGCTTCTTTTGGACTTACTAGTGACCCCGGTCCAAAAAACTGCTTCCCTAGTAGCATTCGAGTCACGTTGTTCATAGAAAAAGCACCCAATATTTCCCTAAGGTTTATGGGCTTTTCGGATTCGGCCCGTTGAAAGACATCCCGTATTAGATACCGCGCTTCCTCAGCTCGTTGGGCCGTAAACGATTCAAGCCGTTTGGTTGTAAGTAGGTGTTCCATGCATATTCTCCTCATTCTTTTCCAATGCGGGCCCATCGGCGCTAACGCAACATCCCCGCATCCGTATGCAAGGTGGACAGCAGCGAGCGTTTTAGGTCTCGAGGCGAAAACATCGTCTTGCCGGAATAGAATCTCTCGGATGGTATCAGGATCGTTTGTTGTGATGGCATCGATGTTTCCGAGCCGAAGGTAGACTAATGGGCCGTACTTGCCACATAGTGCGGACAAGTCCCTGTGAGGTAAAGGGCCCAATTGGAGAAGGTTGCCTAAAATAGGCCATCTTGGTGGGCCAGGAGGAAGCCTTTGGGATTTACATGCCGAGGCCTTTAGCCATCTCCATAGAAGAACATTAAGAATGAGAACAGCGAAGAGGAAGGCTAATACCAAAATCATCTAATCTTATAATCAATGTTTTGTGCGTCTTTTAATTATTCCATATGGTGTTTGTTATCTCAAATATATAACAAACAATGGAAGAATAGTAGCTGAGTTTTTGTTAAAACTGTCCATTATCGTTTTTGACTTTCAAAAAGTTAGATATAAACCATATATCTCTTTCTTTGTGTGACATTTTTACAAACGACATGCTTTGTTCATGTTCTTTGAATCGGTTTATTAGGACAGAATTAGTTTAAGAAAGAGACATCGCATCTTGATTGAAATACATGCATCGAAAGAATGTATATGTGAGCATAGATAGAAATACAATATAATTAATTAATAGTTGAAAACATCTAATTCAAATAACTTATTACCAACATAAAAAAATGAGTTATCAATATCCGTTGGACAGTTTACTGTTCATGTTCCATTGACCATTGTTAAAAAAACACCTTGTTAAAAAATTAACGACTGAACTACATGTCGCAAATGGTTCCATGGTCTAGCGGTTAGGACATTAGACTCTGAATCTAGTAACCCGAGTTCAAGTCTCGGTGGAACCTATTTTTTTTTGGCTTTGAACTTGTCTTCTCGATTTCTTTTTTCTACTTTCTTCTGATTTTTTGCAGACTTCTCGTTTCCTTCTTTTGCTAAACCCATGTCCATAGTACTTCTCTAAAACCTCAATCCAACACATTGAAATAACTCGAAGCTAAGGCTGCAGATTCCAAAAACTGGATCAAAGATCATTTACCTGTGCCACAATCACTCGTTGAACTCCTCTGCTAAGAATCCACTTTCAAGGCGGACAACAAGAAAACAAGAAAGACTGAATCTCAAGCAAGTCCAAGACTTTACCGATAACTCTGAACATAACCGACTTTTTTCAACTAAAGTTCGATGTATTGAGAATGTCTACTTTTGTCAATAAAACTTCTAAAATCCTAGTTTGGAGGATTCTTACAGGTATACAACCAAAAAACAAAAACAAAAGAAACCTAGAAGAAAAAAGAAAAAAAGGAACCATTCAAAACCGGTTCTTCATTACAAACTTACTTCCCCACCTTCTTCTGTCTCTCTAAGGCTATCTACCTGATGATGTTCTTGACTGAACAGAACTGGATTGCTCTCTAGAGAACGCAGAGATCAACTTTTCTTTCGTTAACTCTTCAGATTTTATCACAAACGTATGCAACACCGTGTCCTGCGAAACTTCCAGGTTCGAGTTAATCACTTCTACTTTAGCCTCTTCAAACGCGTGGAAGATTCTAGAAGCTGGATGAGAATCCAACGGACAGTTTACTCTCACTGTAACATCTTCACCTGAGGTTTGAACGTTTATATCTGGTTCTAAGCTGATCGGTGGATTTGCGCTATATCCTAACCTCTCTCTCTCTGCTTCCATGACCTTGAGCTTGGCGTGTAGCTCGTTAATGTAAGAAACCGCGTCTCCCAACAAGGACGCTTTGTCCATTTTGGAAATGTTGGGAACAACGGATCTCAGTGCATAAAACCTCTGGTTAAGCTTCTCACGCCGTTGTCTCTCTGCTTCAACATGGTTCAAAGCTTCCGCTCTTCCATTCGCCGGTCTCCTTCCGCGTTTTCTTGGTCTGTTGTTACCAGATTCTTCACCACCCACCACGTCTGCCCATTCTGCTCCTTCTCCATCTGAATTATTCTCGGATGCCCTCGAACTCGCACCAGAGAAATCAATCTGCATTTGAGCCGGAGGAAGCAGCCTCTGCGATGATGACTGCTGCAACGGTAGAAACTTGAAATCTTCCGTGCTCGGAACTTCCTGCACATTGTTAGTCGTCCTCGTGTAGGTCTCGGGTTGGACCCATGTAGGACTCAGAAGAGTGTTGTTGTTGTTGGTGCTCGGATTCGGAAACATATATCTGTTCCCATTACTCGGATAAACATCTACTCTCTTCGGCGCTCTATCATCCATTTTTCTAACCGTAAGTTTCTCCCTGAACTGTCTATGTTGCTGCTGCTGCTGTTGTGGTGGCTGTTGATACTGCGTTTGATGATGATGATGAAGAAAACTCGAACTATGCAGATCTTTCCCAAATATCTTCGAAGCATTAACCGTTCTGTTATCATCATTGTTTTCAGCTACAACAACAACGGGTAAAGGAGCCGTCGTCGTCGCCAAAACTCTAACGGGACTCGAAAACAACGATCTAATAGACCGCATCGACTCCTCGCTTTCAGGCAAACATCTAGTAGAGCCTAACTCAACAACACCAATATCAGTAGGAACCAAAACAACGGTCTGAATTCCAGCAGATTTCGCAAGAAACGATCTAACGCAATAATCAGAACCCGAATTCACCAAATCGGATAACCAAACCGGTTTCCCCGAATCGAAACACTTCCCTGGACCACCTTCGCCTCTAGGAAACGAGAAATACATAGAAGCAAGAAGAAACATCTCAGTGTCTGTAACTCTATCTAGTCCTAAAGCACAGTTATCTTCCTCTAAACCACCAAACAACGCATGAAGCTTTTGCAACACACTCTTTCTCATAGTCTGATGCGTCTCTTCCTCTCTTCCCATACTTAGAATCCTAACGATCTCTGATTTCTCTCCTTCTTTAGGCTCTCTACAAGATCCATCACCCCAACACAGAACCAAATCTCCAGACTTTGACCTCGAAATCTGCCAGAAAATGGCGTAGTTCCAAGAGAAATTCGAAGCGTTGGGTCTCTCGACGAGATCCGAGAGCTTGTTTTGTAGATTATCGTCGCTTCCAACAGTCATCAAGAGATTAGCATTTGGTACAGAATTCGAAAGCAAGTAATCAAGAGCTCGTTTCCCAAGTAATGAAGCAACGATCGCTTTATCATCTTCGTTCCAAACTACACCACTGATATTCATCTCTCTGATTGAATTTTTCCCCAGAAAACTAAACAACAAAAAAGGAAGAGTTTTTAAGAAACCCAGATCGAATTCTAGGGTTTTTGAGGTGACCCAGATTCGAAATTACGGCGGAGTATAACGGGTTTGCATGGAACACCAGAGATCTCAGATCTTGTCCTGTTTTAACATAACAAGAAAATCGATTAAAAATCTTCCAAAAACCACACTAATAAAAACTGAAAATTTATCAAAGTTAATTTGATTCAAACAAAGTCTCACCGAAATTTTCTCCGTAAAATCCCCAAAAAAAAACCAAAAAAAAAAAAACACAAGCTTTTACTCCGACCAAACCCAAAAACAGAAAATCAAATCTTCCTTCTCGAACCCGAAATGAACAAGAGAAAACCTAAGAATCCCAGAAAGTGCAGAAAAAAAAGAAATGAAATGAAAATTTTCAGTTTCTTCTTTGTCGCCGTGGCCAATTGAATGAATTCGAGGAAGAGAGAGAAAGTCCGACGCATGTTCTTCGTGCTCTTTTTATTAAAACAAAAAATAAACAAGGACTTTCACTTAACCATGGTTACTTATTCAACTACAGAGTTGAGTTTATAAAACCCCATAAGCTACAATGTAACCGGGTCGGTTCGAGCAACAGTTTGGTCTTTTGTCTCGAGTCTCTGATACACGACGGTGTAAAGTGTAAACAATAGATTATGTCATGTTTTGTATAATATTTATTAGTCTATAAATGAAATAATGTTCAAGTAAGGTTTGATTAATTAAATTTGTTTCAGATCTAACTCAACGGTATAGATCTAAACCAGTATCTGACAACTTGATTATATTATTTATGTACAGCACATATACTAAAGAAGTAAAGATTATAGTTTTTGAAATCGCTACATACACCAAAAAGGAAACCAAACCCAAAATTAATAGTTTATTTTTAATTTTTCAAATTTTTTTTACATATAAATTTAAAGTGTGTTTGTCCACGCTAAACGATTATATCTTGCCTTACGTTGAAGATCTCCTAGTTCATTGTAGAATCGTCTTCTTACTTTATAATCGAATAATAATAAATTTAGATGATTAAAAAAAAAAAATTTCAAAGTGTGCCAAGTCCGGTAGTCAAGTACCGGAAACTTTGACCAAATCTATCCATGTGAGTAGGCTTAAATAAGTAACTCTATTGTTGTATAGTTGTTGCTTTAACGTTATAAATGTTTTGTTAATTGATTTATCCAATATAAAGCTTGACCTAAAAAATCATTTTTATATCTGTGGTTCTTTTTATAATATTTGATGTGGTTTTAAACCGTAAATGATTTTTTCGTTCCCAAGAAAACACAATAGATGTACTATCAGAAGTTTTTCTGTATTCTTTTACTAAAACTTGTTTGAATAAATGTTTTCAAATTTTGGCATGATCAATAGAATTAGTTACAAACACTTTGTTTGGGATGGATACTTCCAATAACAAAATATTTTATCACATCTCGAACCATGAAAGATTATGGATGTATGTCTAAAATTTCATAGTTTAAAAAACAAAACAAAAAGGTCCAATAGTAATAATTATGCAAAGGCAAAAAGCTTTACGTTTTTTTAGAAAATCTACAATTCCTTTCCCACGTTTAATATACAAGGTTGCGTTGCGTAAGTTTATGCAAGAGACGTGAGAAGGCAATCGGAGCAACTGTCGAGTTAAATGTGAATGTCTTTTCCAATTAAAATTATTACTAATATTTAGGTTTTTATATAGTAGAAAAAAATCAATACAATTAGAAAAAGCCAAAGGTTTTTATATATATACAAATGGTTATAAAAGTCGGCAAGAGGCGTGAAAAGCACGTGAAATTCACGTGGATCGAGGAGAGATGACCAGAATGAGAAGAACGTGAGATGCATTTAATTTTGTTTGGATCTTTTTTTATTTTCAAATGCGCCTACACAGCTACAATTTCCTCTATTTTTTTCTTTTAAAACAATAAATGAAAATGTATATGGAGTAGTTTTGATTATTAACATTATCATCAAAATATGAAAAAAAAAACTACTACACGGCTTCATGAAATTCTCGTATGCAAAAAAAGTGGAAAACAGAAAAAAAAAATTTAGAAAAATAAGAGTAATAATATCGACTTATGGCAAATAGAGTCACGAGTGGTATATATGGCGGTGTGAGAAACACACAGGGAAAAGTGGGGACCGCGTGAATCACATGTTTAAAGAATCCTTTATCGAGAAGTGGGTCCCACGTCCAGTAAGTCAACAACGACCAAAAACACTTCAAATTTAAATGGGCCGGATCGTGTTTTGAATTTAATTATTTTGGGCCGTATATGGGCTGCGATAAACGTTTCTTTCTTCCTAATGGCCCATGTATCCCTTATCTAATAACTGAAAGGCGAATGGGCTGATTTATAGAGTGGATCTTTGTGAAATAATTATTTCTCGTGATTAGTTGTAGTATTAATAACGTCATATATGAAGTATTATTTTGTTTTACAAAATAATTCAAATTGGTTACACCTTTAGATGTGATTGTTAACTGTAATGTCATTCACGACTTATTGTTGTTTGTATTACCCTCCACAATTTAAATCTAAATTTTATTTGTATCAACTTTTGTTTTTTCATTTACACAAAAAAAAAAAAACACAAAACACACATTTCATATACTGTTAACTTCTACAAAAATCGACACCTTTTTGGTAACAACCAGAAAATAATCATAAGACCGACTACTTTATATTTAACAAAAACTCACGAAAAGGAAAAAAGCACCGACCAAAACTTAAAGCTCGTCGTATGAATTAAAATAAAAACGTAAACCTCAGTCGAAAAAAAGACGTCAAACACACACACTGTTATAACTTCAGTTACTTACAGTTTAAAAAACGAACAAGTGTAGAAATGGTCACAACTCACAAGAGAAAGCACCTGAAAACAAACGTATATATATCTCTAACAGGTAGTAAAGCCGTAAAATGATATGATGTACGAAGAAAGAGAGTTTTGTAACTTCTCTTCCTGTTTAATTAATATTTCGATCCCAATGTTATTACTTGGATTAAATTTAGCATTCCTTGTTTTTTCTTTTGATAAAACATATTCCTTGTTTATATGTGTGGAAATTTATTTTTTCTATTAGATTTATACCCACGCGTTGCGTTGCGTGGGATATCATTTTTAATATGTCAAAAACAAATCAAAAAATATAAATATAATAATTTGAATTTTAGAAGGTAATTATGTATAACCACAATGGATTCGGCGAGTATCTTTTACCAATGAAAGCAAACATAACATGTTATAATATTTTTTTTATCAATTTAAAAATATTTTTTCTATCCAACCTAGCATATTGGTGCGACCAAACAAAATTTAGCTGGTTTCAAATCCGATAACCTAGTCTACTAATATAGGTAGAGTACTTTTATAAAATAACCATTCATTTGACATAATAAAAAGAATATGAAAGTTTTATATTAGTCTCTTGCCTACATATTTTTAGCGCAAAAACACTTGTTTATCTCATTTAATTTTCTACATTTTCTAAGCCACACTTGTTTTCCTTCCTTAATCTATTCTCTTTTCACCTTCGATTTGCTCACATATACTAACATGTTAAGACTATATATTGATTTTCATATCTTTATAGTGAAGTTGGTCATATCTTTTAGCAAACGTTAATTTTTTTACTATATAATCATATTTTCTACTTAAAAATCCTCATTTTAATCACTTTATCACATCTCCCAGAACATTCATCATCATTTGATTTCTATTCTTTTAGAATTGTCTCATATTTATCTATAATTTTATGTGAACATTTTACAAATTTTTCAAGTTGATGAAATAAACATAATTTTTACCGTATATTCATTTTGTAATTAAAAAGATGTATGTTGTTTTTGTACTTAAAATGATGTATGATTTATCTACAATTTTAATCAAATTTAACGTTGGAAATATTTAAACTAATTTTTGTATCAATTTTTTTTTAGTTCTTCTAATATCTATTTATTTTTATTGTATTGTAATATTTTTTAATTTTTGTTTTATGTAAATTTTTAATTTTATGTTGTGTGATAATTAATAGAAAAAAACAAAAATAAAAGGAAAGATTAATTAAATCATTAAATTTTAGTTTCAATTACTCTTTTTTAAGAGATGGATGCTTTAAAATGATGATATAGACGCCTTAGGCCATCCGCATTCGTCATATTTTGTTTATGTCTCTCAATAAAAAAATATTAAAAACATACTCTCTCTTCCTTTTACTCAACTTTATACCTTCTCTTTCATACTTTTACTCAACTTTTATTAATTTTATATTTAAACACACCCCAATTTTCATCAACTTTTTCACTATTTATGTCTTCCTAAAGACACAACTATGTCTTACACCCACTATCTCTCTCCAAAAATACCCACTATCTCCTCTCTTTTCTCAAAATTTATTAATTTTATATTTCAATACACCCCATTATTTCAACCAAAAACATTCTCTTTCTTACTTTTACTCAACTTTTAATAATTTTATATTTAAAGACATAACACAAAAATTACCAATGCGGATGCTCTTAGAGAAAACTTTTCTATTTTTAGTGACGTGATCGATGGGTAAAAAAGTGGAAGCCATATACTTCAGGTGATATTTATCATGTGCCCTGTCAAGTTAAAATACAAATCACCGTACGAATACGTGATTTTTCTTGTGATATCTTAAACTCTTAAGAAGAACCCTAGGTTGTTGTCTTTCTCAATTTTTTCCTTCTTAAAAAAATTATCCATTTTTTATATAAACTGATAAATCATAAGTCTATTTGTGACTGATATTCTATCTATATATATATAAAAGAAAAGAAACTACTCCATGATATATTACGATTATTATGATAGTTTCTATACTTTCGTAACGCTAGTTTAATAAATAATAACAAGTAAAAGGCATAAAAGACAGTTTATTAGAGCATAATCAATCATGGGTGTTAGTAAGTTTTTTAATGGGTTGCTAATGAATTTAATACAATTAAATAATCCTAGCACCCATTAACAACTCATTTTTTAGGTTGTAAAAATGTTAAAATTAACAACTTTAAGTTGAGTTGGTAAGATTATTTATTATTTTTAATCCATTAACAACCCTTTCAAAAATTTACTAACACTTATTGTTGATCATGCTCTTATAAGTAGTGTAGTTTTCTGAGATGTGTATAGACTAGAGTTTAGACTATATATGGATGGTCCCTTCAAAAATAATAATCAATGCTATTTTTTACAAAAGCAAGCTCTGTGGACATGCGTTGCCCATATATATGAAATAGCAGAAATTAATAAGCTAACAATTAGGAAAGAAAAAAGGGTTCTTTGTAGATATATTTTCACGATTATGGCATGCATGCACAAAAAATTACACCTAATAAAGTGATTTTCATTAAAATAAGAAATCAATACAACATATATATTTATTTATTTCCGGTGCCACTTTTTTTGGCCGAAATTATCAAAATTTTAGGCGTAAAATATTTTAGTTTATTTGTTAACGTTCACTATTAATATATAACATGTTCTTATAAATTTTGTTGAAATTAGAGGGCAATGAACAAACAAAACTATAGGACAGAACGTCACCAGTACTTGAGCTATTGAAAACATTCCCTACCAGTCCCAATTGCTGGGAGACAAAGATTTGACATATTAACTTTTCTGGTTTAATTCGACATTTAAACTTTAACATTGGGTACATCAATAAACCATGGTCTTAACTTTTGTTCTTATGCGACATTTTATTTAATAATAACTTTTTGCTACTTAAACTATATAGTTTAATTGATTCAGCTGTTTATTTGTAACAATCCATGCATGTTCGAGAGACCATAATCCATATATGCGAATATAAGATAATATACTCCTTGATTTTACATCTGTTCACTTATACGTTAAAACATCTAATGGGAAATCCAAAAAAGTAATCGCCCGTAGATAGTTTTGTTTACTCGATTATCTAATTTTTATAATGTTGGGGGCATTTATGTAAATTCGTACATGGAACAGTAACGCTTTGGTTAGAAAATGGGCCAGATTGGATGATATTATAAATGTTGATAACAGTGTGTGACTAACCACATAACAAACTCTTTTTCATGTTACAAAAAAAGAATGAAACTATCACAACCACCACCACTACTTACCAACAACGAACAAACCACCGCCGTTTCAGCCGTTAAATCTTGCGGCGGCCGCGGTAGAGAAACTAGCTCCACTACGAGGCATCCAGTGTACCACGGAGTCCGAAAACGCCGATGGGGAAAATGGGTTTCCGAAATCAGAGAGCCCCGGAAAAAATCTCGGATTTGGCTCGGATCTTTTCCGGTGCCGGAGATGGCGGCTAAAGCTTACGACGTGGCGGCTCTTTGTCTAAAAGGAAGAAAAGCTCAGCTCAATTTCCCCGACGAAATCGACGATCTACCTCGACCGTCCACGTGTACGGCCAGAGATATCCAAGTCGCTGCGGCCAAAGCGGCCAACGCCGTCAAGATCATTAAAACGGGAGATGATGACGTGGCGGATATCGACGGTGCAGATGATTTTTGGGAAGGCATAGAGCTACCGGAGCTAATGATGACCGGAGGTGGTTGGTCTCCGGAGCCTTTCGTGGCCGGAGATGATGCCACGTGGCTGGAAGACGGAGACTTGTATCAGTATCAGTTCATGGCGTGTCTGTGAGCGTTGTTGTCGACTGTGTCGTATTCGTTATACGTGTACGTTGTATCGTTATTGTGTTGGCTAAATTAATTTAATGCATGTATATTTTTAATGCATTTTTTATATATTTGTTTCTAGTTTTATTGTTTTTTTACGTGATTAATAAATAGATACCCCCTGTTTCTTAATCAGTTATCAAGTATGTACGAGCTTGAAAAATACGTATGTGTGTTCTTATACAGTTTCAAACTTTCAGTTACATTTTATTGTATATATGCATTCGTGATTTAGACTAGTACTGACACTATATCAAACTAAACTGCTAAACTAGTTAGATCTTCAATATAATTAAATTAATGATTGTTTACGAAAACCAAATCATGGAAAAAGAAATAAATTTTTTTTTTATATAAGCAAGAAATAGATCTTTGATCAGATAAAAAAAAAAAGAGATCTTTTTGTAGTCGGAATAGTAATTCGCTATACCTAGCATAATATCCAATTTGGTACAGTTTCTATCGTTGTTCATGCAATAGTTTTCAGACCCATATCCTTATTTAATATCAAAATATCGATCATTTTCGAATCATTATGATTATTGATCATATATATTGTACCATGGGAAGAATTACTTGTTATTACATAAAAAAAAAGAATTACTTAAATAAGGCATGGGAAGATTGATGTTCTCTTGGTACATTTTAATCAGATAAAAATCTGGAATCTAACAGGTTTAATTGCTTTGTAAACATATATACTTTTATAACAGTTGCAATTGACAATTTATGATTATCATTCACTATTTTATTTGAAATCATTTTCTTCTTCCAAATACTTAGCATGATATATTTAAAATTGAGTCTTATAAATGAATAAATACAAGTTTTGAAAAGAAAAACAAAAAAAAGTTTTCAATCATCGTTTTCAATACCCAACGGGCAGATTGTAAACGACAAAATGAAAACAAAAACCAACCAAAATTTTGCAGCATTCAATACCAGAGAGAAGTAAAAGAACGGTTCTACCCTCTTCAAAGCTTCACTGGACTTCCTTAATCCTTCTCTCTCACTCAGAGGATTCGAAGTCGTTTCGTAGAATACAAGCGGAAAACGGGCCGCTCGTAAATACGGCATACCGTTTATCCAACACGAAAACGACAGTACGTGCTAATTCCTATTTATAATCCAGCACTCAGTTTCCTGAATTCCAAGCAAGTAACGCAAACAAGCCACATTAGCCGTGGAGCGAGGTTTGTGGTTTATAAAAAAAGAATGAATGCTAGACTTTCTTAATAAGGCTGTTTCCTCGAAGCATTTGTAATTCGACCTAAAACCTAAAACTTATGTTTTGGAGATAATTAAGTAGATCAATATATATCACGTGGAGAAACATGAGAACTGTAAATGAATTCAGTTTATTTATGTCCAAAAGATAGATCGATATAAATATACGTGTTGAAAACTGGACCACAAGTGTATGCTCTTTTTCCAGCCGCAGTACTATATTTGGTATTTTATAAGTTACTACTCTTAGAGCATGACTATATGTACTAAATATGATTGAGGTAATATTGTACTAAATATGATTGAGATAATATATGAATTTTATAATATAAATTGTATTATATTTACCCACTAAATATGAATAGAGAGAAAAAAGAGAGATAGAGAGAGATGTTATATTTATCCACTAAATATGGATAATACAGATTTTATATATAGAAACCTAAAAATGGTATGGATAAATATAAAAAATTTATAATATTAAAAATCTCTTATATCTACCCTTATAATTAATAACGTTTTTTTTTGGTTAAAGTTTAATTAGCATTGTAATTAAGAACGTTGGTAAGTATTTGTTTTAAGCACGTTGTAATTAATTTACATAATCCAAAGTATTTGGTATATTGGCATGTGCAAATTAAGTTGTACGTACTAGCATTCACAATGGTTGGTTTTTTTTTTGGCATCTCAAATATATTGAATTTGAGTCACGATTACAGATCAGACTGATTAGTTATCCTTTATCTACAAACATGGCCTCACAAAAGCCTTCCTAAAATACAAACTCATAAGCATACACCACAACTTATGAGCCAAAATTAGATCACACTTATAAAATAGAGGAAGAGCGTTTCTCAAAGTCAAAGATGGATTTAAGCCAAGACGGAAAACCTTACCCACATAAGAGTGAGTCCTCAAGTCTTTCGTGACATTCTGAGCAATCAGAAAAATTCCTCTATTTGTTGATCTCATTTCATTCACAATTTTCCAATGAGAGAAGACTTGAACTTTGATGCACATCTCTCCGAAAATGTAATGGTAAGAAGGCCATGCGCGTGGCCGATTGATAGCTCCCACAAGGTCCATTGCTTCAAATCCCAAAAACGATGTCGTCTAACCGATGCGCTTTAAGACTGTCCACAATGGTTGGTTCTTAATGAGTTTTTTATGACAAAATAATAATAAATATTGGTAAAATATAGGAAGAGAAATATGAGAGTTTTTCATGAAGAAACTATGAGAATGTTTTAAGAAACTCAACTAACATTTGTTATTATATCATTGGTTTAAATTTTTTTATTGCTTCATGATTAATTATATAATTAAACTAAATTGAAAATAACAATATTATATTCAAGAAGAAATTCTTCAGGTATTTTAACGTGGGTACTCTAATATTATGTTCATGTCGGACACACGACAAGACGATAACGCGGAAATTGTACCCCGCACATGGAACCAAAAAAGCTGTCTGAGTGGTAAATTGTAAAATTATTAATATTTGTCCTTGCTTCTTCATAATGCGATTTTGCACCACATATTAGGATATTTAATACAACACGTGTTAAAATTATAACGTCTAAAACGATACTCGAATTTAATATTTCAGACAAGGATTTGTTGCACATAAATTCAACTTCGCTTTAGAGCTCTTTAGTGGTTTAGAAATCGATTCGTACGTACCGTCGAAGAAAATATAATATTGGTTTATTGTAAAATGGCAAAAAATTTGATTCACTTTGAAGTTTGAGCCGTTGTAGTACGCAAATAATCGAGAAAACATCGTCCTGACTCCTGACTCAATACGGAGAAATTCAATAAAGCTTCTTACAAATATTATTCAGAATCAGTACGGAGAAATAATATCTAAATTTGACCTAAAATTTCGAGAAATAATAAATGGCTATGCATATGAACAAACACAGTGTAGTTGGCTATCCAAAAATTGAGAACAAGATGATCATATTACAACTATTACATCGGTTACCAAAGAGATGATGGTCTACTGGTAACACAAAGAAATTGGTTTTCTTGTGTCTCGGAGTTAAACTCTTTTTGGAATAGAGAGTTATTCTTTAAATCGAAATATCTATGGATACCGAAGAGATTATGAATTAAAAGTTCGGAACTCCTATGGTTTATAAATAAAAAAAACAAAAAAAAACTATTACATCTGTTTTCAATGTTCAAGAAATATATTTTAATCAATTAAATTTGCTCGACTCATATACCTTTTTCGGATTTTGATAGTTGTAAGAATTCATTTGCAAGCTAAGAACACAATCATTAAAACAAAATTAAAGGTAAAATAGGTACACATCTCTTTCTACTGGATAATCTCTTCGGTACAGTCCTATAAAGTTTGAAACAGTCCCTAATCAGGAAAGTTCTTTATCAAAAGAAATACAAATTTGGGTCTGAAAAATATTTCCAGAACATATGGGCCTTAATTAGAAAATTGGGCTCAAATATGGATTTCTTTGATTCCAACATTCTCAAGCTTCTGATGCATTTCCATATTTGAATCTCTGTTACTCTCAATTACTGTGTAGAAGAGAGATAGATCCTAACCAAAAGAAACTTATATAGGTATGATCTTTAACAGAAATATCACACATACATACATTAAGACAACACACAAAGACAAAGCACAAACACAATCTTAGAGGTAAAGTCTAAGTTAAAAACCCTAAACTCTTGTAAAGATCTCAGTGATAAAACAAAAGACATTTTCAAGATTCTAGAAAGGAAACAAGCATCCAACAGACCAACCTAAGAGCAAACCAGCACCAATGAGACTAAACCCTAATGCAAAAGCAACCATATATCTCCCAATCTCACCCATTTTCTTCTTCTTCTTCCCTCTCTGCTTCCTCTTCTTCAGATTCATGCCTTTGATCTGTTCTTCTTCTCCTTCTTCTTCCTCCTTCTTCATCTGCAGATAAAGAGCTTCCATTTCAAGAAGCTTTAACCATTGCTTATAAGCCAATATCTGACTCGCTTGTCTCAACAAGATTGTTATCACACGGTCTTTCTCAGCGCAAGCGTCTCTGGCCGCTTTCTCTGCTTCTCTTGCTCTGGTTTGAGAATGCCTTAGTGCTTCTAAAAGCTGAGTTTTGCTTAGATCATCACTCCTAGGAGAAGACTTTGGACTACAGTTCTTGCTCTCTGTGCTACTACTACTACTGTAACTCAAAGATCTCTCAAACCGATCGCTCCAAACTCCTTGTTTCCATGGCGATTTGACCGCTCCTTTTTCACCGCTCGTGTAATGGATTCTCTTGTGGAGCTTCTGAGGTGGAGGAAGATCACAGTTCTGGATACTATGATCAACCGATCTAGTCGCCACCAAATGAGCTAATTCATCTTTATCCGTAGTGGTTCTCCACCATGGTGTAGTAGCTACATCTTTCTTGCTTACAAAGCTATAGTCTTCCTCTTCTTCCCTTATCCCAATCAAGTCGACAAATTCTTGCAATTTCTTGCATTTGGTATCTTCCAAGACAGAGTTTGTAATCTCCTCATCAAATCCAGTTGATCCCTTAAGCCACCATTTGGTATCACAAGAGAAATCAGAGGAATCTCCAAAACTCCCAGAAGAAAAAAAACCGCTTTTTTCGGTGTTGCCCGAAGAAGAATATTGTTGTTGGTGACAACAAGCTAACCTCGGAGCCATTTTAGCATCTTCATGAACAACAAAGCAACGACTTGCTGTTCTTTGCCACAATGCTCTTGCTTCAGCTGCTCCCATTATTACATCAAATACTAAGACAAAAAGGAAAAAACACAAAATCAAAAGACAAAATTTTCGATTTATGAGCCAAAATTTGTTCTTTCTCAACTAAGAAACAGAAAGCAAAAAGTAGACGAGATTGCTTATAAGCAAATGATAAATTCATATACAAGCAAATGATTTAAGGAATTTAATTAAACAATACACGCAACTATTGGGATCAAGCATCTTCCTCCGTTAACAGTCATTAATAAATAAAATCTCCGCTGAATCAAACCCATTCAACATAAATGACAAATCTTTGAAAGTTTCAACAGATCCAGACATAAGAATACAAATCTCATTACAAAAATTAAACAAAGAAATCAACTTGTCCTGTAGAAAAGAATTAAGTCTTTGGGAAAAACAAAAGGAAATTTACCAAATTTCTCAGAAAATTCCAAAATCAGAAGCAGACCCATGAAACTAAACCATAAGAAATCATCGCTAATTGAAGAAAAAACTATCAGATCGAACTGAGAATAAACATGTAAAATCAGAAGAGAAGAAAAATAAGATTTCGTTAAAATAGATGAGAAAACAGAGTCATGAACTAAAGATACCATTTTTATTAGTTAAAAGATTCCATGAATCTCTCTATAATCAATTTTGAAGCGATCTTTGCAATTTGGCTTTTTTCTGCTTTTCTAATTTCTCCTTCTTTCTTCCTTCGCACTCTGTCCCCATGGATTGGATTGGAACTGATTTTACAGTTTTTTCTTTCCGTAAAGCTACAGAGTAACGACACAAACGACACCGTTTCAATAACTTGTTGGCTTGGTAAGCATCTGAAACTGCTCGATTTATTACACGTGTTGGATTTACATAGAATCGACGGTTGATATGATATGGACCCCACTCTGATTTAATGGATAAGGCGTTTTATTTTTCCTTTCATTGGACCACCATGGGAAAAATAAAAATCATTAGTCTTATTCCATCTTTAATTAATCATTCATTCGCTTTGTCGGCTTTAAATTTGTAAGGAATACCATTTTTCGGTGTCAAAGTAACAATTTTTAATCACGTAAATTGATATTTTTTCCAGTGTTTTATACAATTAACAATCGAGATGGATTTAGTAGTTAATATGTACAAATATTGTATACGTATATAGTAAAATCTCTATAAATTAATAATTACTATAAATTAATAAATTATTTCGGTTTTAAATCGGATCATTATAAAAATTTACGAAATTTGATAAGATGATAAGATAATAATTTTTTTGAATTTGGCTTCAGTACCTTTTTATTCTACTTACTATATCAAACAAACTTTAATAATTGTTTTTCGGTATTCAAAACTCATGATAAGTTATAAACATGATAATTGATTGTGTATCCATAATTCTTTCCAGATGTATCATAATATATATCGTTGCTGACTTTATCATCACATTAAGAACGATAACCATATTTTTTTTCTAAATTTTGATACTAATCATATGTATTAATTTTAAATAGATAGTATATTATGATATTAATATTTAGTCTACTACAATAATAAAAATATAAATCATAATCTCAAATTGATACATATTATTTCTACAAATGAATTTAATTAAATTTTTGAATAGAATATTAATTAAATTTTGTTAAAAAAAATTCATACCTAAAACAAATATACCTCTACAAATTAATATTTATCGATTAATTAATATTTTTCTAAATTAATAAATTTTTAAAATCTCACCAGTATTAATTTATAATGGTTAAGGTTTTACTGTACATCATGACACATATATATTAACCCATACAGGTGGACTTTAATGGGACACGTGTCACTAACCAGCTATTAGAGATCTTGTAGTTAGACACGTGTTCTTTTGATCCCAGTGAATCATTACGTGGAACCCTCGCGTTATGATGATAACTCATGAAGTCACGACATGCGTGTTTGGGCCTTCCTTAATTATCATTCAAGGCCCATATTGTGAATTAGGCCTAAAATAATTTTGCTTCAAACTAACTAATAAAGATTACAAGTGAAAAAAGATCATCAAAGCTTCAAAATTAGTTACTTACAAATATCCAACATAACATAACTCTTGAATTAAACCCAATTCATATAAACATTTATACAAATATATATGTTTGCTTATATCCCCTTTTTCTTCGTTCTGTTCTCTTACCGGAAAAGAGAAATGGGTTGAGTTTAAAAAGCTTATTTTTCACCATTGATGCCGAAAATGCGTACCTTGTGCATATTAGGGAACTTAGCAACAACCAGAACCATCACTGCGAGTGTGTTGAGGAACAACCATGGATGTCTGTAATCTGTTGTATGCGATGCTATCAAATACCTGTTTTTTAATATAAACATTTGTCATCATCAAATGATTAAGAAACCAAAGAAACAATGACAATAAGACTATAATGTAAAACAAGTAACAGAGCTCAGTCTTAAAGCTCAACTCCAAAAGTACAAGGTCTGCGAGTTCTCTAACAAGTCCGTTATTCATTATCGGTTTTAGATTGTATGAAGTTGAGTATAAAGATATAAGGCTTAAATGCAGCTAAAGAAGATGCAGAATTGAAATAATCAAGAAATGTTTTGAGACTTTTAGGAACGGGCGGTTGGGACTTACAGGACAACAGGAACTACGGTAAGAAATTTGCGGTTGCGTGTGAGTTGTTGACCATTGTCCATTTGTTCCCACCAAGTCAAACCATTGTAGATTCCTTGGTCTTCTGCAAATGGAGTTCCTTTCATCCAGTGAAAGCAATGATATGTTACCTGAACCACAAATGCTACTCAGATTCCACATTTTGCAAAAGAATCATAAAATTCGATAAATTTGGTTTCGATGATTTAAACAATGGCTAATCTACAAGCCAACCAATTACATCCAACAGTTAGACCTTAAGAGAATTCTAATAAACTGAAACCTCATAAGGCTATTGCATCTTATTTCGAAGACTCTGATAGCAAAACTGATCAATTAAAAAATTGGAAGGGAATTGCATCTTAATTCAACGCCTGATCAACTCAAAACTAAAGTTACTAACCAAACTGATCAAGATCAATTCAAAACCAGGAGGTAGGTAACTGCACCTTAATACAAAGCCTGATCAACTCAAAAATTCTGATTCCAAAACTAATCCTCAACATTAAATGCCAGATTCCAATACAGATCTCACGAAATCGAGAGACAAAAAAACAAAAACCAATAGAACAATCAATCAATCATGCAATTCAAAGTCTCAAACTTATTTAGGAGCGTAAACAATCGAACACTCAAGCATATACACATTCAAAGAACCATCGATTTGAAAGGTAGAAGAGGAAAAGAAGAGCTTACAACGAAGTGAGCGAGATTAACAACAGTCCAAGCCATTCCAGGAGAACAACCAGAGACGGAGAGAACAACGAGCCAACCAAAGAAGAGAATGAGTATATAAGTTGTCCAAACTCCTGGATACATGAACCACTCCGTATTCCGATTCATATCCGGTGGTGGAACCGCTTTCACATACAGATTCGCCATTTTTTCCTTCTTCTTCTTCTTCTTCTTCTTCTACAAATCTGATCCAACGGATCGAATCTAGAAGCAATACGATTGATTCTCGTGTTTTTTGAAAATGGGTACCGAACAAAATTTCCTAATTTCACCTGAATTGAAAAACCCAGATTCACAAAAAAAATTCTCTCTTTCGGTGAGGATTTCTCCAGATTTTTGTTTGGTTTAATTTTTGTGTGCCCGTGAAAGACGACTGCATTTTAGCATCTACCGTCCAATTAAATAATTGGGATTTTAAAGATATTTTTACACATTAAAACGGTTGCGTTCTTGGTTCCCATTTAAGGCATTTACCAACAAACAAAACGATCATTGAATTTGCAAGTTTTTACTAAAAGTCTAAAACTTGTCATTACAAACATTGAACAACACTCAATAACATGAGGATTTGTTTGTCACCTAACAAATTCAGTATCAGAATCTTCTTCTTCTTCTTCTTCTTCTTCGTCGTCTTCTTCAACTTGCTCAATGGTCTTCGAGTCGAGGTTAAGAGCCAAATCCTCAACGGAAACCTTAACCACATCGGTTCTAACGCCAATATCAGTAGCATACCGACTCATACAATACATACCAGCAGTGACTGTTGCAACACCAATGGGATTTGGAATCAACAATTGGAAAGGAGAAGAGAGTAGTGCAGCAAAAGGAGCACCAACTATAGAAGAAGCTTGACCGCTTCTACCTACACCACCGAGCTTATCCATTATAAGCAAACTGGTCTTGCAATAGAGCGCGAAATCCTCACAATTGTTCTTGAAAATGTCGTAGTTGCCAAATCCGTTTTGGAGAAGGTACATTGCCCTGTGGATGACTGAATCAGTTGGATCGGATTGCGCGGTTGTGCAAGTGCCACCGCGGACTTTGGTGAGGAAAACCGATGGACTGACTCCATATTCGAAGCAGTAGAGTGAACCGTTCTTGAGGAAACAGTCTAAACAAGAAAGGACCACTCCACTGTTCGGTTGTCTGAAGCCACAATCAGGAAATGTTGGGCAAATATCTTCAGAGGAAGAAGAAGCCGATGAAAATGATGACTCCATGGGAGAAGAATTCAAGTTGTGCTCAGGTCTGAAATGAACAACCTTGGATCCACCGACAAAGATTCCTGCAAAAATTCTCTCCAACAATTAAATCAAATAAAATCAAATGAAATCCCATTAGAGTTTGATGAAATGTCTAGATTAGTGTCCAAACCAATCATCAAAAATGTCAATAAACATCATCGATAATGTCCACTGCTATTTGCTGCTACTACTACCAGAGACAACAAAAGATTTCAACTTGAGCAAATTTATCATCAAAAGATCAATTTAAGATCAAAGATTTCAACTTGAGCAAAGATTGGATTCCAGAAAACAATAAAAGAAAGTAAAGAAGTTTTTTCTTTGCAAGATCTGTGTAGATAAAGTCGACAACTTTGAGAAAAAGGAAGAAACTTGGGAAAGAATGAATCTGGAGTTACCGTGGTGAGAATAAGCGAAGACTGCTCTGTAAGTGTAGATATGATCTCCTGCCTTTAACTCTTCTCTCTCCATCTTGTTCGTAAGCAAACCCATTCTTCTTCTTCCTTCTCTCTCTCTCTGTGGAAAATGCAGGATATGGCGTCACAAGTGTAAGCTCGAACGGTGGGATCTAACGTCAGCGAGATTGGTAAAGTAACGTTTTTTTAGAGAGCTGTTGAACTAACCCCTGTTACGGAGTCTTTTAACGGCGTTACCTGCGAATCCAAGTGTTGTTGATAATGATGACGAATCGCCGATTTTCCGGGGACTTTTGACCTTGATTCCTGGCGAGGGTAATATGGTAATTTCAAAGGGCATGAATCTGGTGATTGAGCTATCAAGTAACCGGAAGAAGAGAATGACTTGGACGAGTAGGTGAAGTAAAGGATTTTGTATTTGGCAACGACGTCGTTTAGTTGTTCCAAAGAAACCAAACAAAAGATTGAGTGTTAAATACAGATGCTCCAGTTATAAACTTTGACATCAAACTCTGGATGTTGTTTCAATCTCTGTCTTAACTCTTTAGCTTTCTCTGTGTCCTTCGCCAATATAAGAGAGAATCCTCCTCCACCTGCACCTACTAGCTTGAAACCGGAGCAATAAGGTTGCGAAAAGGCGAAAAGCTTGTCCACAAACTCATTGCTGCAGAATGGGTCAAGCTCTTGATGTAATCTCCAAGCTTCTGACATTATTTCGCCGAGCTCATCCACTTCACAGTTCATCAACGCTTCTCTACCGGATTTCGCCAGCTCGGTCAAACGCTTAATGCTTGAAATCAAGAGATTATCTCTTTGCAGATACCTTGTTACAACCTTGTGTAGTACTTGGTGAGCAAGCCTGACCTGTTAATAAAATGCATAATTGAATAAGACTGTAACTGAGCTAGCAAAAACTCTTCTTCCTCTCTCAATGTTGTTACTTACTTGTCCCGTGAAAACAACGAGGAGGCGTTGCTGCAACTCTGTGATTAGCTGTGGTGAGGCGAGTAAAGGAACAACTTGAAGACGCAGAGGAATTCCTGGAAAACTTGAAGTGAATTTGATTCCTGGGTATAATCCACCGATCTGATCTTGCCAGCCACCTCCAGTACCCATGAGTTGCTCCAAAACCAAGACAAGCCTCGCGACATTTTCATTGCTTTCATCCCCATTAGATATCTGGAGAAGTCCTTTCACAACTGCTGCAGCTAGGATGCTAGAGGTTCCTAGACCACTACCACGAGGAACATTGGCCCACGTCTTTATTGCTAATCCTGTGGAGTGGAGAAAGTTTTCTTGGACAATGCCGGTTACTAACAGAGCAGATTTAACAAGCCTGAATGGATCACTGGTTTCAAATGGTGTCTTAATGCTCATTGGATCTTCGATGTGTAGCTCGTTTCCAGCGTCGTCTTGGATTGAGATTCCACTCTTCTGATTAGTTGTCTCGATAATTGTACCAATGGGAAGTGAACCCTCTAGAGTTATAGCCATGTTCAGGACGCAACCCGCACGCTCTAAACTCCACGGAGGTGTATCACTCCAACCTCCTACAAAATCTACCCGAACTGGTAGTTCAACTTTTGTCCTCCTTGGTTGGAAAACTCGATCCAAATGAGAAATATGATTCTCCGAATGGGGCTTGCTGCTTGATTCCAAGAGATGCTCTGAAGAACAAATAAAAGATTTATCCACGTTTATCTGTAAAAGAAGAGTGGTAAAATATATAGTATATACCCCAATACCGGTAGCTAGATTTTACCTCTGAAACCATATCTCACAGCTGAAGCAGTTTCTTCTGCAACTGCTCCCCAGACTTTATGTTCCAAGTCTATAGCTTTTGCCTCATCCCCACATGCTCGAAGAAGATCAACTTCTACCTGATATGCCCGACTCTTTGGAAGAATTTTGGAGTTTTGCTCCTGAAACTTGGGGCATTGGTCCAGAAAATCCTTGCATATTTCCAATCCTAATGACTCTTTCTGTAAAATCTCATGGCACAGCTGAGACAAATTTCGCCCAAGCATACCATAATTCATACATGCTTTAGCAATTCCAGCTGCAAGATCAGCTTGATGATTGCTCGAACCATTGCACATCTCAGGAAAGTTTATTGATCCATGCAACTCTTCTAAGCTTACGCGTTGTGCGCTTCTCCACAAGGTAATCTTCTCCTTGTTTCTACTATCATCTAAACCCATCAACCACGACGCTAACTTTAGCATTTCACTATAAGTGAGAATCGGGAATACTTTTGCATTCCACAAACATTTGTCTTGAGCAGCATAAGAATTCCAGAGGTCACTTTCCTCAATCCCAAGATCAAACAGAACCTTCTCAAAGGGTTTACCGCAAAAAGTTCCATCTTTGTGAATTGGGTTCTTTGGATTATCATGGAGACCACAATACACAATCACTCTCTCCTTGTGTCCCAACAATGGGACCTCCCAAAGACAATGCCTATCCGGAAGCATGAATCTGAAACTCTCTGGAGCTCCAAGACCTTCACTTGGGATGTGAATACCAACAACTATGGACTGAGAACCAATTTGTACAGCACCAGAAACTGTTGAATCATATACAAGTGAATCTTCACCAATGGAAACACCAGGTGCAATTTTACTAGACAAAATAACAGAAGACGCTGCAATATCAGAAACTGTAGTAGCAGGGATGGAACATAAGTGTCTTCGACCTACAATTCCTGAAGCATCTCCGCTTAAGTGATCCAATACCTCACATGATGTTCCAAAATGCAAAAACTGCAAATCAACTGACACAAGATGATAAAATGGGATTAGAAAAGTAACCAAATGAAATCAAAACCTGTTCTAGTTTTGCTCTTCTAGGGATTACTACAAACATACAGGTGCAGTAGCTGTACATCTTTTGCCTCCCTAGACTGTTGACAAGAAGTTCACCCAAAGGTCGAGTTCGCAGCCAATCATGCCTTGAAGGAACCCAAGCAGCCACCAAATCTTCATACAAACTCATCTGCCAAGTTAACAGACCATTCCATTACAAAACATCTGTAAGAGACCAATGTCTATTCAAGAACTCACAAACTGCATATATATGAGAAACTTACCTCCTTTTTACTGCCTAAAAGCTCTAAGATCATTGGTTGGCACGAGCATCCAAGAGCAACCAGTTCCAACCATGCCTTTCCCCTTGCAGATATTATCCCAGTGTCAAGGAGCGTTCGTCCATCATGTAAGATTGCATCTTTCTTAACAAGCTCCTCCACAGTAGGCTTCTGCAGAAGATCATTTACTAAACTGACAGTATAGTCTTCGGAAAGGGACTCAGATTTGGATGTGACAATAACACCATGGTTAGAAGCAATATCGAGAGTGATAGGCACAGTAACAATGGAGGCTGCATCTTCAGGAAGAGTCATTTTAAATGCATCAAAACATGGAAGGACATCTCCAGTCATAATGAATAATCCACCTTCACAAGGTTAAAAGTTAAGATCAGCATTCCTGAAAATAGGAAATCAAAATCACACGACGAAAGACACACTCTTCTTTGTTTTATGCAGCTTAAACAGCAAGCTGCAGAACAGACCACAAGAACATGGCACTTGCACTATGAGAATAAAGCGCAGGAAACAAGTATAAAGACTCTTTACAGAAATGTTTCGGTTCTATATTATAAATTTAGTATAGATATGACTTTGTTAATTTAAAATTAAGAAAAAGGTATTACTTAAATATTGTAAGAAGTCCACTGGATTAGTCAGAATTTCTCTTTAACAATATATAATTTGTCTCCAACATTTGAACATGGGACTTGCACTTGCACTATGAGATAAAGCGCAAGAAACAAGTACATGAACTTTACCTTCATCTCCAAAAGCCTGTCTTGCACATGAAGCAATTGCAAGTATATGATCAAAAAGGAGAGCAACAGGACCATCAGGATCATCAGCTGCAAGATAAGGAAGTGGAAGGAATACTTTCCCCATAGGATTTGCCCATGGAACTCTTTTAGAGTCACCTCCAGCATGAAGCATCAGTACATGCTTTTCAGAGACGAATCTAACCCAACACATTGAAGATATTTTCCCTGAGGACTCAGTACAGTTACCATTACCAACTTCCACCTGATGATTATGAACATAACAATCAAAATCATAACCTCAAACAAAATTGAAACTTTCAATGATATACAATGTTAATCAACCAAACAGATCTCATGGGTTTTGTCACCTGTCAACACAAATTACCTCGTGACCAGGATCGAAACCTAATTTCTCATAATGTCGAGCAAGAGCATAAATGGCGTTAAGAGTGGCAGCACCAGACCCGATCCGTTTACCATCTGGGTCAGGAACGGCTAAAGTGACGGTGGAGCTAGCTATTCGTCCCATACGCTTGGCTCGCCGGAGCTGCCATTCGTAAAGCTCCGCTTGTTCGGGACTAGCCGCAGTGAGAACGATCGCATCCCAAGTAGGGACCCTTGTCGGATGGCGAACCGACAATCTCAAATGGTACCACGATTTGCGGAGGATTGTGGCTAAGTCAGCTTTCTGCCTCTGCTTGCTTCTCGAAGATCCAGACATTTTCACGAAGAAATGAGAGAGAGATGAAATCTGTGGAGGTTTAAGTGGACAGAGGAAGAAGACGAAGAAGGAAGGTTTTTAACAGGTGGTCAAATTCAAAGACCAACACAAGCAATACGTCGTCGTTTTGGAAACTGAGTCTCTCAAAGTGAGAGAATAAACTCTCAAACTTAACAGAAATTTTCACCCCAAAACCACAGAGATAAAAACTGTATTCCAATTCAGAATAAAATTGTTCATCAAGAATACAAATATCTTGAAAAACAAAACAAAATTGCTTAAATTACAGAAACATCAAGCAATCGAACATTGCAATGGCAATGGTAGAACAAAATTCTTTAGATTGCATGAGGGATGAGCAACACACACTGGTCATCATTCCTCGCGCCAAGTTAGATTGCATTTCAAGCATCTATAAAATCTCGATTCTGGCTCATCGGCTGAACGAATCTGCATTGATTTGAAGTATGCTTTGTTGTGGCCGCATCTTGGACATGGAGCTGATAAACAAAGAATACAAATAAATCACTAGAACAAAGAAGATCCCAACCTAATAAGAGGAAATGAAGCAATACGATCAATTTACGATAAACCACTAAACAATTATGAGAAGAATGCTTTAAAGAGAGATCCATGTAATATGCTCCTAGCTAAGTTACTCATTAACCAAATGTTATAGCAACTCTGGATCCGTGTTTGTTTATCATCATCACTGAGCCAATTCTGATACATTAAGAGTCCTAAATGTTATTGTTCTAATTAGAATGAAACTTAAGAATACCTTCGGTTTCAGCCTCTGTTGGTATATCTTCCTCAGTCACAACACGTTCTATGGATTTCTTAACCAGTAATTGCTTCTTCTTTATCTCTACCTGTAAAAAGAAAATATTCCAAAGTATAACGATTTACCAACACAAACAAACTTCAAAACAGAGTTTTTGTATTAGTTAAGTAAAAAACCTGTCTTTCGATACGGGCGATGTATGGACATGTCGAGCAGGCGAATTTTGAATAATCGTAACGCAACATGTTCCCACATGTAGGACAAAACTCCATCTTCCACAACGATCAAATTCGCGGACAAAAATCAACCAGAAATCTGCTTCAGTGAATTTACTGCAGTAAACAAATGGTTAAATAGATGAGTGATTATGCAAAAAATATACAAGCATGATTAATTAGTTAATTTATTCATATCAAAATATGGATTTGATAATCAGTTAGTAATCTCTTATTCAACATTCCATATACCCTTAAACAAAACGCTCTGGTTCAATGTTCAATGATCATGCGAAAGACTATTGAATTCACAAACTTCGATTCATTATTGACTGTATCCTCTTAATTATTGATTGTTTAAACCAATGTTTGGCTACAGACTTGAGATTGAGAAAGGCTAAGTTTTCTCAATGCTTTGAATCCAAAGTTCGATTTGGTGCCTTTGTCACTCTGTGGTTGTTACAGTATTCGACCCGATTAAAAAAAAAATCAAAATCAAAATAAATAAATAAAAAACTCACCGGATACGACGGAGATAGCAAACTCAAACAGAACCGGCTTCGATGTCAGAGCGAGAGGGAGAAGAAGATGCGATGTGAGTTAGGTTTCAAGTACGACTTTTTTTCTCCTTTCTTTAATTTACCTTTTTTAAAACACAAATATATAATTGTCCTAATAGGCCCATTTGTTTAACACCGTCTTTTTATTGGGCCTAAAGAGGGACTCGTCTGACTGCCTGTAAGCCCAATTCATAGGATAGCGATAGTTTTTTTTTGTCGATTTAAGATTTAAAAAAAAAAAAAACAGTGTTCAACGTTTATACAAACCTTTTTCATGTGTATAGTTTTTTCACTCGTTAAACTTGTTGTCCCAATTGAAAACAACAAAATAACAGTAACAATCAATTGGTATATTATTGTCAATATATACAATCAATAGAATTTAATTTCAAGCAACACAAAGAAAGAAAATAAAATTGAAAGGGGGACAAATAAAGCAATAAATTGATACATGAGGGAAGAGTAAACAACAACCAACAATTGATGGAGAGGTTCCAGACAAAATGTAGGTTTCATGTTGAAACAATAAATTGTTTTAGCAAAATAATACTAAAGTTTTTATTTTATTTTTAATGATGTCGGTTCATGCCCACAGCTATATTAACACTGAATATATTCATTCAAAATTATATTAAAGTTGTAATCAACATAATTCACAGATCATCGTTGCTGTCTTTAATTTATAAAAAACACTTTCGGTTCAGTTTGGTTTGGGTTGGTTCGGTTTACGAATACTCAACAATATAAAAAACAAAAATAACTCAAAACCGTTTCCTCTGTTTCACTCACTCCCACTTACTCCAAAAACTTTTTTCTTCATCAATTCAATTATGAACGAAGAAATGAGCGGAGAGTCGCCGGAAAATAATAAACACGTAACGAAACCGAAGATGCCCGAAAAAATCGATTACGTGTTCAAAGTGGTGGTCATCGGAGATTCTGCTGTCGGAAAAACGCAGCTTCTTTCACGTTTTACACAGAACGAGTTCTGTTTCGATTCAAAATCCACCATTGGTGTCGAGTTTCAGACACGTACGATCACTATCCAAGCCAAACTCGTTAAAGCTCAGATCTGGGATACCGCTGGTCAAGAAAGGTAACATACACACACATTCATAAATTTTTTATAAAAGCTAAATCTCAGTCTGAGATTCAAATTAAATGATTTAAATAAATTAAAGTAGAATTTTTTTTCTTGGATCACGATTTTTTTAGATATGGTTTAATTGGATTTTAATAATTATTGGGTTTCTTGATTTGGTCATTAAAAATGTCTGATTTGAATAATAATCGATTGAGGTTCCGAATGGGTATAGTGCGGTGCGGGAAAAGGAAAGATGCGGTGCGAGACAAATAGTAACAAAAAAAAAATACGTATAAGTGTATATTTTTGGTACTGTTTAGTGTGCGTGGTGAAGAGAATTGATTTTTTACTGCGTTTTCCGGCGATCAGATACAGAGCGGTGACGAGTGCGTATTACAGAGGAGCGTTAGGAGCGATGGTGGTTTACGACATAACCAAACGAGCCACATTCGACCACGTGGCACGTTGGGTTGAGGAATTACGTGCTCACGCCGACGATTCCGCCGTGATTATGCTTGTCGGAAACAAATCCGATCTCGCCGAAGATAAACGCGACGTTTCGACGGAAGACGCCGTCGAGTTCGCAGAGACCCAACGGCTTTTCTTCTCGGAAGTGTCGGCTTTAAGCGGCGGAAACGTCGACGAAGCTTTTTTCCGTTTGCTAGAGGAGATTTTTAGTCGTGTTGTTGTTTCGAGAAAAGCTTTGGAATCTAAAGACGGTGGATCCGTCGTGAAGCTCGACGGTTCGAGAATCGATGTGATCTCTGGTTCGGATCTTGAGATTAAGAAGACGAATGAACAATCTTCGTGTTCGTGTTGATTTATTTTTATTTTTGAGTGATGGGTCGAGAATGGGCCAGTTACATCGAAAACATATTAAAGCCATTTAATGGCCCAGATCTTTGTTTATGGGCTTTTCACATATTTGGTAGTGGTTGCTTATCCGATAATCTCTTTAAACATTCTTGTATATATGCTCAAACAAAACTTTTTGTTTTTTTGTTTTTTTATGATTAAAACATATTTCTTTCATACCCCAATCAAACATTCGGAATGATTGGCAGCCATCATAATGAAAAATTAATCTTGAACTTAAAAAATCTAAGGGTGTTATTATGTAGAGACATGTAAGTATTTGTTTAAAATGTAAAGTTATCATACTCATACATTCAAAATTTCTGAAATTTGATTTTCAAGTGTTTTATATATTTTATAGTTAATAAAAAAAGTCCAAATATTATTGTGATATTCGTAGGTAGAGATTCTAAATTTACTTTAGTTGTTATATGTTATGGATCGAAAACACGTAATCCAGTCATGAAAGTGTACATTGTGGTTGTTCGAAAGTTTTGTTTTTCAATTAATTAATTAATATTACTTTAGAACGTGTTCAATAGGTTAATTATAGGATCACAAACAATATGTTATGATGCTCCCACAAAATGATATGATGCGTCTTAATGCATTCACCCACGCCAATATAAGTTAATGGAGATTTTTCTATAAGATTATTATGAAAGTATTAGCATTACAATATGATCTGATTACTAAGCAGATAATTTCATAATATTTTCGTGACATCAACTGTGAGTGTCACGTTAGAATCTGGAATATAATCCAAATCCAACAGAAGATATGATTCTATTTTTTTATTTTTGCATGCAACCGAATAATTTGAAGTGCTCCAATCACAAACTCGCTTTTTCTCTCAAGACCCAAATAATGGGCCTTTACTATATGATACACATAACACATTAATATCAACATTATATATATGCACATATGATTAATCCGCCTCCAAAGTGCTTTGTGACCAGTTAATTATTTCTATGCTGATACCTCTGTATTATGTGTAAAGTTACTAATTAATATAATTTTTATAAGCAAAAGAAAGATTCTTATAATAAATATGTAAATTACTTTTTGAATTTCTATTTCAATAGCGCATCATAGCATATATATATATGTGTGTGTGTTACATGAATCAAGCAAATACACATACACGGAATACAACAAATAGCTAAGATCGGTCTGAGTAGATGAAGTTTGGATTCAGGGCCACAATATTATATCAAGTTTTGGTGATAAAATTTAGCTTAATTGACTTAAAATATAAGTAGTTCAATTCCCTTGTTTGGTAAAAGAGAGGTTGGCAGGTTGCAATGTTTTGGGGAGCTCGAGGACATACAAAAATCAGAGTTGGCCTTGGTATAAATAAAATTTCATGTTAAATTCTTCAAATAATCTGTTTATATTGTTGAAAATGGCATATCTATATACTATTAGAAACTACATACTATATACTAATATAATGCCTTTTGAAAAGCGAAACTATATATAAATAAATGATTAAAGGAAAGCTCGTTGACTAGACAAAGGAAAAGTAAAATGTGGAGCAATATGGAGGAGAAAAGTCGTACGTTCACAACTTGCAAGGAGGCTCATCCGAAAAATGGCATCTTTGAAAATAATAGTAATACTAATTACGTATACATTTTGTTAATTAAGCACTATGTTTAGATATGCAATTTACTTTATTAAGATGCATATATACTGACTTTCCTTACACATTACCATAGAAAAATCATATCATAAACCATGATATTTTATATGCAGATTCTATACGTATGCATTTCCTAAAAAAAATTATAATTAATAGGAAATACACATCATTCATCAATAAAAAAAAACTAATTATAATAATAAAGAGCGGACTAGACGATAGTACTGCTCTTAGACAATTATTTACAATTGAAACAGTGTCACAGATGTAAGTATAATCTTCAATACTTTTTGTTGGATTAGATTAAAAATATATATCAAGGGATATAGTAATTTGTGTGTACCAACAATGTCATGACATACACACATAGATGACCACGAGTGCATAGTGGATTATTAGCATATACCCATTTGGGCACCAACAAATAACTTTGAAAGAAATATTTAAATATTTCAAAATATTCTATATGATTTGCGCCATTGGCTAAGATCTTAACATTTGGTACGTCTATTTAAACCTTCACAAAGACCTAAACTTAAATCACTACCCTAAAACGGAAAAAATCACAAACAAAAACAAAGAAGAAGAACATTTATCTTATCCATAATGTTCTCTTTAAATATGAGAACCGAAATAGAAAGTTTGTGGGTATTTGCTCTTGCATCAAAATTTAACATTGTCATGCAAGAACATTTTATTTCTCTTCTTGTCGCCATAGCCATCACTTGGTTTACCTTAACCATCGTGTTCTGGTCTACGCCTGGTGGACCAGCTTGGGGAAAATACTTCTTCACTCGCCGGTTTACTTCTAACCGAAAAACCAAGAATCACATACCCGGTCCGAGAGGGTTTCCACTTGTGGGAAGCATGAGCCTAAGGTCAAGCCACGTGGCTCATCAGCGCATAGCCTATGTGGCTGCGGTGAGTAACGCCAAGCGGCTCATGGCGTTTAGTCTCGGTGACACTAAGGTGGTGGTGACGTGTCATCCCGACGTGGCAAAGGAAATACTGAACAGTTCTGTTTTTGCAGACCGGCCGGTTGACGAAACCGCTTACGGTTTGATGTTTAACCGAGCCATGGGATTTGCTCCAAACGGTGCGTACTGGCGTACACTTCGTCGGTTAAGCTCGAACCATCTTTTCAACCCGAAGCAAATCAAACGCTCGGAGGAGCAGAGACGAGTGATCGCGACTCAGATGGTGAATGCGTTTGCACGTAACGCTGAAACCGCGTTTGGAGTGCGCGATTTGCTCAAAACCGCGTCGTTGTGTAACATGATGGGATTGGTTTTCGGGAGAGAGTACGACTTGGAGTCTAATAACAACGTCGAATCGCAAATTTTGAAGGGTTTGGTTGAAGAAGGCTATGATCTTCTTGGTACGCTAAATTGGACCGACCATCTTCCTTGGTTAGCCGGTTTAGATTTCCAACAAATCCGGTTCAGGTGCTCTCAGCTTGTACCGAAAGTAAACCAGTTATTGAGCCGAATCATTCATGAACACCGTCCTGCCACGTGTAATTTTCTCGACGTGTTACATTCTTTTCAAGGTTCCGAAAAATTATCAGAATCGGATATGGTCGCTGTTCTTTGGGTAAGTATTTTTTTTAACTCTATATAATCACTATTCAATCAACCAAGAAATCAACATTAATCAAATTAAAATTTGAGAAATTTCCATATTATATCACCAGCTTTTATACGATATTTACTAACTTGTGGGTTTAATATGAAATTACGGCGGTGATTCTGTATCATTATATTTATATATTTCCAAAATACAAAAATTTCGTATAGTTTAATGAAAATCCTTACAAATATAATGATTGTTAATGGAATTTGTTTAAATTATTTTTGGTCCGTTAGGAAATGATATTTAGGGGGACGGACACGGTAGCTGTTTTGATCGAGTGGGTGTTAGCGAGGATTGTGATGCATCCTAAGGTTCAATCAACGGTCCATGATGAGCTTGATCGAGTCGTGGGCAAATCAAGAGCCGTTGATGAGTCTGACCTTCCATCTCTGACTTATCTAACGGCTACGATCAAAGAAGTGTTGAGGATGCACCCACCGGGCCCACTTCTCTCTTGGGCACGTCTCTCTATAACGGAGACCACCGTGGACGGCTATCACGTGCCGGCTGGGACCACCGCGATGGTCAACATGTGGGCTATAGCACGTGATCCGCACGTGTGGGAGAATCCTTTAGAGTTTAACCCGGAGAGGTTCATGGCTAAAGAGGGTGAAGCTGAGTTCTCTGTTTTCGGGTCGGATCTGAGGCTGGCACCGTTCGGGTCGGGTAAGAGAGTTTGCCCGGGAAAGAATTTGGGACTTGGAACGGTGTCGTTTTGGGTTGCGACGCTCTTGCATGAGTTTGTGTTCGAGGCTAACTCACCAGATCTCTCAGAGGTTTTGAGGCTCTCGTGCGAGATGGCTTGTCCTCTCGTCGTTAACGTACGACCGAGGCGTGAGATAGTGTAAGGTTTGGGGTTTGGTCAGTGCATGGATGTTTCAAAAATTATTGGCAATTAAAACGTTACGTATAATTTCAATAAACATCGAAGAAAGAAAAAAAAACCTAAACATATGTATCTTAAGAGCGAATTAAGATTCGCCCAGCTTTTATTGATTAAGAGACTAGTATATATATACTAATGTATCTGTGTTATATGAAATAAAAATATCATATGCTTATATGTGGATCACTTATTAGTTATTTGAGATTTGTTTGAATTGAGAATTGAGATTTATTTGAATTGGTTTATCCATGGCGATCGCTGGCATACTTCTCGACATATGAAATAGATGTAAGTTAACTAACTGTGAATAAAAGTCCTAAGATATTGGAAATATATACTGATTAATTAGAGTGTGCTCGTCTCAAAATAAACTTAACTAATTAATATCCTAGGAATCATTCCACTTGTTAACTGAAATAGATTTTTTTTTTTTTTTGTTTTGTCAACAAAATAGATTATGCTATACTTCGCGTGTTGAAAGATTAACTCGTGAATAAGATCTCCAAATGTAAGTATATCTTATTGCGAATTGCTTAGATCTCCTTAATTTGCTGCGAAATTTCTCATCAAGAA
Organism: Arabis hirsuta; assembly: GCA_964056655.1. Lineage (NCBI taxonomy): Eukaryota > Viridiplantae > Streptophyta > Magnoliopsida > Brassicales > Brassicaceae > Arabis > Arabis hirsuta. The sequence goes on from OZ053307.1 coordinate 582,215, forward strand.
GTAAGTCAAGAGACAACGATTTTATTTAATAGTGTTGTGAAGCATTTGATTGAAGCTTTGTTTGTAGTTTATACCTATATATATAATAGGTGTCTTCGTCGAGTGTTCGACTCGGTTTGTGTTTTCTGACTGTTCAATAACATGATGTCATTAACTTGTGTTATGGACTAATTACAAAACGTTAAACATTTTTGTTTAGTTGCTGACCAGTGCATTAGTTCTTACATCAGTTTTGTTCTTTAATTTATTTAACGTTCGAAAATTACATGTTTGGTAAACTGGGAATACAATATTTTCGAGAAGTTCAACGTATTCTTTAATCTCTTAACCAATTCATAGTAGTTTAATAGACCTAGTAATATAATGAATTTCATTTTACAAACATAGTATTGTACGTGCTACTCAATTCTAACCATTTGTCTAATTAACTAACCACATTTATATTTATTATTTGATTCTAACGAATTAACATGTCTAGCTATAAATTAAACACAGTCAATTTGAACATGATTCTAACCGATTCAAACCAATCCAAATTGGTATAGGTCATATTTCAATAGTATTTCCTGATAATTGAACCTTAACAGTTGGAAAATCAACCGCGGAAAAAAATATTGAAATGTGTGGTATCTCTATACAGACTATACTATTTGGAATATATAGTATCATGTTTGACATTTTTATTAAAAGAAACAAAAAATTGAAATGTGGTATAAAGGACAATGGAATAGACAATAGTGAAGGTCGATACTCCCTAATAACATGAAACCAATTAACATGTAAGACTATTTGCAACAGTCATTTTAGTACTCCCTTATTATTTATATATATCAAGTGAAATATATATGATTAGACAGGGTTATGGCAAATTGTACCTGGATGGAAATGTTTCCAGTAGCAAGATGCCAATATTTAAGGTTTGAAGGCTCTGATCACAGACCTATTGATTTCTCTACAAAACTACAAAAAGCAAAAGACCTGTTCAGATATGATAGACGATTAAGCAACAATGAGGAGATCAAAAAAATAGTTGCAGAAGCATGGAATGCAGAGCAAAACATTTCAGTGGAGGAAAGAATTAGCAGATGTAGACATGCCATCATTAAATGGAGCATAGAATAACACAAAAACAACAAGGCAATCATCAATAATAAGAGGAAAGAACTAGAAGAGGCCATGAAAAATCCAGCATCACACACTAACCTCATCCAAAACATAAATGCTGAACTAGTTGCTGCCTACAAGGCAGAAGAAGCATACTGGAAACAGAGGAGTAGGCAGCTTTGGCTTAATCTGGGGGATAAAAACACTAGTTATTTTCATGCAAGCACAAGATCTAGAAGAGTCATAAACAAAATACACATCATAGAGGATGCTTCCGGGAAAATCCACTATGAAGAATATCACATACAAGAGGCCATAACATCCTATTTTCACACACTATTTACCTCGCATGAAGGAGAGAGAACTACAGTAGTGGAAAAGGCCCTTCAATCGATAATCACAGAGGAAACAAATGCTGCATTGATCAAAATCCCCTCCCCAAAAGAGATCAAAGAAGCTCTTTTCCAAATCCATGCATATAAGGCTCCAGGTCCAGATGGCTTTTCTGCAAGCTTCTTCCATGCTAACTGGCAAGTGGTCGGTCCTGCAATCATAACAGAGGTTTAGAACTTGTTTACATCCGGTGTTATCCCGAGAACAATCAACAAAACCAACATAAGATTGATTCCAAAGATCAAGAGTCTAAAGATGGTATCAGACTATAGACCTATTGCTTTGTGTAATGCCTACTACAAAATCTTCTCCAAGATCATCACTAAAAGACTCCAACCAGTCCTACAAGATTTGATTTCTGAAAATCAGTCTGCATTTGTTCAAGACAGGGCGATCACAGATAATACTCATTACACACGAGGTTCTACACTTCCTTAAGTTCTCAAAAGCAGAGAAAAGATGCTCTATGGCTGTAAAAACAGACATGAGCAAAGCATATGACCGACTCGAGTGGGATTTCATACAAGCAGTATTGGAAAGACTGGGATTCCATGCTACTTGGATCCAATGGATCATGCAATATGTCACTACGGTTTCCTACTCCTTTCTACTTAATGGCACAGTAAAAGGCAGTGTAATACCTACTAGAGGAATCAGGCAAGGAGACCTCTATCACCCTATTTGTTCATATTATGCAGTGAGGTGCTTTTGGGACTATGCAAAAGGGCACCGGAGGATGGTAGCTTACCTGGCATTAGAGTAGCAAGGAAGAGCCCCCGAGTGAATCACCTACTCTTTGCAGATGACACCATGTTTTTCTGCAAATCAAACAAAAAAAACTGTCAAACACTGCAAGCTATCCTCAAGCAGTATGAATTAGCCTCAGGTCAAATGATCAACACATAAAAATCAACAATCACTTTCTCCTCAAAAACTCCCCTTGAAATAAGGACCAGAGTACAATCAGATCTTAGTATCTGGAGAGAATGAGGTGTGGGAAAATACATGGGGCTTCCAGAACGCTTTGGACGCCGGAAAAAAATCTCTTCAATGGCATTGTGGATAGAATTCGTCAAAAGACACTCAGTTGGTCCACTAAATTCCTTTCCACAGCAGGCAAGATGACTCTGCTCAAATCTGTGTTGACGGCAATACCTTCCTACACTCTCTCATGTTTCCAAATCCCAATAAGTCTCTGTAAAAAGATTCAATCAGAACTTACAAGATTCTGGTGGGATAATAATAAGGAGAAGAAGAAAATATGCTGGGTAGCGTGGGATAAGCTTACCAGAAGCAAAGCTGTTGGAGGACTTGGATTCCGAGATATAAGAAGCTTCAATGAGGCTCTCCTAGCAAAAATTAGCTGGAGGATACTAACAAAACCTGAATGCCTGCTCTCCCGCATCCTGAGAGGTAAGTATTGCTCATATACTACATTCATAGAGAGCCCTGCCCCAAATTCATCCTCCCATGGCTGGAGAGGAATTGTGTTGGGGAATAAGATATTGCAAACTCAACTGGGATCTACCATAGGGAATGGACAGTCCACCAGAATCTAGAGTGATCCTTGGCTATCTCTCTCAGAACCTCTCCAACCGTATGGCCCGCCTACAAGAGAACAAGAAACAATGAAAGTGTCAGAGCTAATTATACCGGGTTCTAAGGAATGGAACTTGGAGAAGATCAGAAACTTAATACCTGAATGGGAAAACAACATCCTGGCTTTGAAACCTAGCATATTAGGAGCAGAGGACAGGTTTGTATGGATCGGTCACTCCTCAGGAATCTACCAAGCAAAATCAGGCTACCAAAGCGCGAGAGAGGACCCTACCACACAAAACATAAACCCAATCCCTGATTTCAACTGGCACAAAGAGATATGGGCGATCAATGCCCCACCAAAGCTCAAAACTTTCTTGTGGAAAACTTTGAATGGAGCCTTACCGGTGGGCGCTCAGCTAGCTACAAGAGGAATCTTAGACCAATCCCGCTGCATAAGATGCGGAGAACCAGAGACAACAACACATTTGTTCTACCATTGCAACTTCGCCCGAGAGGTCTGGAAGTTAGCTCCTCTGAAAACGCCAATTGATCCTCAGACTTGACCTGATATAGCATGTGGAATAATGGAATCGAAGAAAGTCATCTGTTTACCACCCACCGGGATCGCATCGGGACCAATCTCCTCCTGAATTTACTGGAATATGTGGCTGGCACGAAACCAGAAAGTCTTCACAAATCGAAGCCTCACACCTGAAGATACAAACAATAAAGTCTTCCACGATGCGAGGGAATGGCTACTAGCCCAAACAATCGATCCAAAGGAGAACCACATCGAACCAAACGAAGCAGGCGAACGGACAGAAAAGCTTCTCCACTGCTACACAGATGCGTCATGGACAACAGACTCCTCAATCGCAGGCGCCGACTGGATTTTTTGTGACCACAACAATCAGATCGTACACAAAGGAGCCCGAGCTATGAACCACATCAAATCGCCTCTAATGGCCGAGGCTGTGGCTATGAGAGAAGCCCTCCTCCACGCGACAAGATTAAATCTTAAGGGTTTCATGCTGTTCTCAGACTCACAAACCCTCATCAATTTGATCAACAACAACAATCAAAACCTAGAGATCTATGGAATATTGCAAGATCTGAAAATTTTCTCTAGAGATTTACAAACTGTGTCTTTTGGTTTTGTCAAAAGAGCAAAAAATATGGAAGCTGATCGATTAGCGAAATCAGTTCTACGCGTTGTAACAAATGAACCCGGTTTGATACCCGATTAACTTTAATTCTAATGAAAAACCGCAATTTCGACAAAAAAAGAAAAAAAAATCTTGGTTCGATATATTCAATTTTCACGAAGTATATGCCATCGAGTCAGGCAGTTATAACTTCTGTATGCTACCACACCCCACAGATTACACCCAACAAAAAAAACTTTTGTGTAATACAACTGTTGGTCAAACTGGTTCAGTCAAATTTATAATAAAACGTATCGAAAAGTCAAATCAATATACAATTTCCCGTGATGTGAAATATACATGGTGAGTCTATATGCTATATAATAGTTTTCGATAGTAAGCTATATATATATAGCATGTTGACTCAAGGATTATCCTATATATGTTGTTCTTTTATATATACTCAAAAACAAAGACGAAGAGAAATAATGTATTAATAGAAATCTAGAACTAAATGTAATTTGTTCGTAATATACTATATGATTTTCTTTTTATTATTCAAATTGTTTTAAACCTTAGACGGCCATTAATTATATCAACAAAAATGCATATATATTTTCTTTGGTAATGGACCAATTTTTAATGAAAAAGGGATGCGATATTTGCAAATAATCTATATATCAACAAAAATGCATATATATTATATAGTCGAGAACAAGGATTGATTCAATCCTTAAGTGAACCCAAAAAAAAAAAAAAAAAACACTTTGTTTTTGTTCAGGCAGATGTAGTTTGCATTGGGTAATTAAAATTTAAAATCTTGAAAATTGCAAGTGTTAATATAATTATTTAAAATTGAAAAACTGGATGCCATTATAGACCTATAGTTATAAATGGTGAAGAGCTACGAGACAAACATGCCTCAAAACTTGACACAGCCCTTTATATTTATTACGTTCCTAATTACAATGCTACGTAGATGAAGTAGTAGCCAGACCTGTATTCTCTATTGAAATATACATAAAATGTCTCAGACAGTATACTGTATATGACTTCAATAACAATAAATTTAATGTACGTATTAAATATTCAAAACACAAAATGAAAAAAAATTGATTGGATCATAGTAAGCCAATAAATTCTGGATGTTATGTTTATAATTTGACCCCCAAAAAAAAAGGATGTTATGTTTATAGTCTTTTCGGACCGAAAACTAAAACCGCATTATTTTCCACGTTGCCGATATTCGAATTTGTGATTTTGTTGGCATATCAATGATGTAAAGGAGCCGAGGGTAACGCAAGAAGAACGGCCAAATTCAAAGCATCGTCTTCTCCGTTTGTCATTATTCAGTACTCTATATTTTTGCTTCATTGTTATACTATTAGTTTAAGTCGATCACAAGTCACAAGATCACTTACGGTAATTAATTTTTACAGTATACATAGAATTATATTTGAAGAGGTACTTAAAAAAAGTTACTACTAATAAACTAATCAAATTGGAGGATATAATAATCTTTTGAAGTGAAAAATACCCCACGCCATATAGAAACAACAACATGCGTTCACGTCGTAAACAGCTCCCCGAAAACCTCCAACAACTTAAACCTAATTTTACCTATTACACATATAAAGCATATTAACTTCAATTTAAATTATTATTTTTTAGTTTATCGTAAAATAAAAATTAACAGTTGTCAGATAAAAATCCTTGTCTGAATAAGATTACTGTTAGTTTATCGTCATATTTGATAAAAATCTATCCTCAAATTTATATGTGGTTTCAAACAAATTTCTTAGAGAAATCAATGATATTTATATCAGGATGTTGCATATTGTATGCATATAGCTGTCAAAATTTCAAATATTCACAATCTTGAGAGAAAAAATGTTTATAATTAATGAAGTTGGTAGGATACCTAAAAAGTGATGCAAAATTAAATTGTAAATATTTTGTTTCCTAACTGGTCATCCTCAATTTACCCAACCACTCTTCTGACTAACTTCTCCTGCCTTCTTTATTTCGCAATTCAATAATACACTCTCGCCTATATATATGCACGTATAAACAATATATTCATATAGTGTAAAACTAACAATAAGCATAGGTGAAGATAGATGTGTCGAAATTGGAATCTCTTAAATGGGTATTTTCATCATTCAACCATGGTTCTTTTAAATATATAAATGTATCTTAATTATTTACTTATATAATTACGTTACACGAGAGGAAGACGAGAGGAAGATCGCGATGATGTTCAATTGTGGCTAATTAAATCGGTTAGAAATGTATTGTTACATTTTGATCAAAAAAAGAAAAGAAATGTATTGTTACATTGATGTCTAAGTTCAAGATATTACATTTAAACATAAATATTATGAAAGTTGGTCGAAATTAAGAAAATTAATAATTACATGGTTAAAACTTTCTAAAGTACGAAAGCAGTAAATTTGTGCAAGTAAAACAAAATATATAAAATCAGTTAACAAGAAGAAAATTCTATAATCTTATAATGTTGGCATCTATATATATATATATGCTAGATCCGTGGATTACTAATGGTAATCGTTAATTTATTTCTTGTCAAGTTAATTGTATGACGTGTCACCTCATTCAAAAATAGAAGCATTAATTACTTGATATTAAATAAAAACATTTTACTCGTTTCAAAATAATTGTCATTTTACAAGTTTTCACAAAAGTCTGTTTTGTCCATAATTAATACAATGTTTTATTTGATATAAATAATTAATAAGCTTAAAATTAGGGATAAAAATGGAAAATTGGTAATAAATGTACATTGAAATTGCAGAATGATAAATAATATAAAACAAAAAAATTAAGACTAGAATAACAAATATTTTGAAACGGAAGGAGTATATATATATATTTTTTTAAAAAGCTAGGGTTTAGGAATGACGACCTGTTTCTGTTTGTTTGTGTCTTATTAAAAGCCCATCTTCTCCTCCGCCACTCATCATTCCCTCATCATAACACCATCATCACCATTCACCCACATTTCTCTCTCTCCTCTCCTCACTCTCTCTAGAAGAAGAAAATGTGAGAGAATTAAGCTATTTCAGTTGAGGGGAATGTTGTCTGGATCGAGGATATTATATACATATATATATGTTGATACAAGTGATGATCATATATGTATAGAGAGTAACCTCGGACCAGGCTTCATCCCCCCTAACATGTTATTGCCTCTGATCACAAGATATTGTTAAATCTTTGTTAATTACTTTAAAAACTCGCAAAACCCTCGTTTTTTCAGTACAGTAATGTCTTTGACTCTCTCATGCATGGCTTCTTAAGAGAAGATTTACACATTTGCGAATCCGTATTCTTTTTCCTTTGTTTCGTATATTTTCTATCCTTATTAATTTATGTAATTTGAAGGTAACGAAATCTTTCTAAAAGATATTTATATATGAACATCTCGTTGTTCAGGATACACTCTCAAAGATGTAAGTTAGATCGAGTTAGATGGCTGTTTTCCTGTATAATTTTCTTTGGTAGTATATCTGATATATTTTTTATTATTATTCATGGTATATAGGAGATTTATAGAGTTAAGTTTTGAGAGAAGATCGATGTGTCAATATCACAAGACCGAATTTTTGTTTTTAATGGAACTTTTTGTTGTTATAATTTTTATTATTTTCACAAGCATATTATTATTTAGGATGTTTTCTAAATTTTCTGGTTGATATACGAATTAAAATGAGTAGACATTTCTTACTTTGAAGGAAAATTAAACTTTTCTGTTTAATATGTTTACAGACATTCTGTGACTTACAAGCATATTTCTTAACATATGCAAGTGGAACGGTGTATATGTTTTCAAATGCGATATTTTGATGTTTTTATATGACTTTTTTTTGGTTTTGATTTGTATAAATGGTATTCATGTAAAAGCGTTAAAGTAATCGCAATTTACCCCGAACACATTCCAAACACAAAATCTATCCTACTAAAAACCAAACGCATAGAAAAAATCAACTAACTGTTAATGAAAATAACTCTCCGTGGAAATGTCAGAATTCTAAACGATTACTAATGAAACGCAACATTCTTTTGGTGAATCAAAGCGACATGATCGAGCTCACTAATGAAACGTTAAAACGATGCGTTTGAAAAAAGGATCCTGATTATACAATTTCACAAGACAAAAAAGAAACAAATTTTGGGGCAAACGGGCCTCCAAATGTAAACTCGTATATAACTGGGCCGAAAGTTGTCTTTATGGCTCGAAACAAACAAAGTTGTTAAATATTCTTCCTTTCAAGCTTCAAATGTAGAGTCGATTTTGGTGAGTACTGTAAATCACGGTAGATGAACATCTATTTTTCTCTATCAATACTCACCAAATATTTATGTAACTAATCAATACATTCAAAACTTCAAATCTATTCAGTGAATTGAGTATTATTACCCATTACATTCAAAACTTCAAATCTATTTTTGTGAATTGAATGTTACCCATTTTCATTATTATACATTGAATTTGAATTCCAGGGCATCTTTTTCTATAGAAAACCAAAAAAAAAAAAAAGGTATCAGTTTACAATAACCGAATCAATAACCCAATGTTGACCATCGGTTTTGACTTTTAACCGGTTAATCTCTGCGAACAAATTCACAGCTCTTCTCACTCCTCTATTATCAGCCGCCGTGAAATAATCATGACCGAATAAAACCCCACCGGGTCGGAGTATCCTAACCGCCCGGTTTATATCCGCCCAAGCCGAATTAAAATCATGACCCGCGTCTATCTCAACCAGATCCGCCTTCACTCCCCACTCACACAGCTTCTCCAAACCCGAACCGGTCGAAAACGGAACCGGTAAAATCGAACCGGCGAAATCAGAGCTAACCACGTTTTGCATAAACTGGTACAGAAGCAAAACGTCGCCGTTTACCAAAGCCACGTCTTTAAACCGGTCTCGAAAACCGGGCCAGCCACGGAAATCGTCGACGCAGAGTATCTGAGTCTCCTCTAGTCCAAGGCGGCGCGTGAGATTCGCCATGTGTATCGCCGACGCGCCGAGGAAACTCCCGATCTCGACGATCGTACGAGGTTTGACTCGGCGGATGAGATTCTCGAACACGGCTCCGTACGATCCCCAGCCTTTGATTCGTTTCGGCCGGAGGTATTTTCCGGCGTGAGGTGGCGGGAAATCGGTGTACGGAGAAGTTCCGTTGAAGATCCGGTCGATCACCGTCCGGCGGATTAATTCCGGTGGAACAAGTTCGCCGCAGCGAGTCGTGACTCTGAAGTTATCGATTGGACATGACTTGACGGTTCTCAACGTAGCCGCAGTAGACGGTGGCTGCTGCGGCGGCGGCGGTTGATGATAGTGGTAGGCGGAGAAGTAACCAAAAGCGTAAGTTAGCAGTAGGATGATAACGTACGCCGTTTTTGTTTTCAAGAACTTGGACAAGGATTGGATGTTGTGAGGAAGACGACGATCCTCTTTCATGATCAAGATTTTTGTGAGAAAGAAACGAAGTAAAAAAAGGATTAAGGAGTAATGGTGTTGTGTGATTAATGAGTTTATATAATTTCGAATTGTGTAATTTAATAAATATTATTTTGGCGGGTTAGTTTGTTGAGACGTTTTAATATAATCGGTTAAGGAATTGCTCAAGATGTGTGATCTAATTTATTTGACTTTACGTGTCTAGAAAGTTACATTTGATGTAGTCATTTACGATCAAAATATTGAGCTTTATCCATGACCTAATCAATGCTAGCTAATAGGCCTGCGATTTCGGATAATTCGGTTCGGGTAGTTTGGATAATCGGATAGTTCGGATAACAACAATTCTACCTAATATAACCGAAACAATTTTCGGTTCGGATCAGATATCGGTTTGTTCGGGTATTTTATTTTCAAACCGAAACTATCCGAAAATTTTCAAATTTTATTTAAATTGAGGTAAAATCGGATAATTTCGGTTAATTGGTCTGAAAATTCGGATAAATTAGGTAGTTTGGATCCTCTTCCCTTTAATAAAAAAATCCCAGATTTCTGATCTATGAGCAACTTTTTTTCTTGGTTTTGGAGGTAGACCAAAACTTGATTTCTCAGTTGTTGTTCTTTTCTTACCAACATCATTATCGTCATTCTGAACTTCCTCTCCTTCAACCTCTTCTTCAAAAAAATTTTAATAGTTGTCTTCGCAAGACATCTAAAAATTTGTTTCAATGATCATGGTTGATTTCATAAAATAGAGTTACTGATATTCTACCTTGAATCTTTATACATTTTTAATTGATAAGCTTGAAGTGAAGAAGATTTGGGTCGGATTTGATGGATGAAAATTAGGTCTGAAAAAGGGGAAGTCGTGAAGAGGCGAGACGCGTTTGGGTGAGAGAAGAGAAGAGATAAAGATGTGTAATTTTTTTTTTGGTTGGTTTAAAAAATTTCGGTTATCTATTCGGTTATCACTAACCGAACCAAACTATCCATTACCCGAAATTATTTTAAATTTTTGCCGAACGGATAATTCTCAATAATTGAACATGAACCGAAATAACCAAAACTCGGTTCTATTCGGTTCGGATAAAAATCCCAGCACTACTAGCTAATATACACACAATAGGCCAGATTATTTTGTATTTTATGAGATTTTAAGACTGGAGAAAAAATGGTGAAGTTTAAGTTTGTTTGGGCGAAGTACATGTCTCTAATCCAGTTATTAAAAAACTATATGGTTTGTTTGAACGAAATCATATGGTATAATTAAACCAAGCTCAATAATTAGAGTATTATCATGAATCATGTTCAAACGTGTTGATGCACATGTCAAATGCACTGGATTCTAATATGTAAAATTTTAAAATTATATCATCTTAAAAAATGAAAATTATTAGTTTAACTCAACTAGCTTTAGCTGATCAATTAGAAGAGAGGTATGATTATTTCAGCAAACTAATCTGTTATTAGGGATAATTTACTAAATAACTAAGAAAAAAATGAAACTTAATAAATAACCAAAACCCTCTCATGTGGCAAAACCATAACCTTTGGATAGAGGGGTTTTAGTTACTTATTTTTTTTTTTTGTTATTTAGCAAATTGACCTATATTATTATTCTGATAGATTGATTCATTCAAAAAAATATATATATTATGATTGATTGTAGTCCACACTCGAATTTTTGTCTCTCATTAGCGTATTAGAATCTTATGATAAAAATATAGGATATGTTTGGTTAAAAAATCTATATTAGTTAAATTTCAAACGCAATCTAAATATATTTTCATATTTTGTGGCCGTTATATAAAGAGAAAAGAAAATTATCCATTTTAGTCAAAACTTTTTTTTTTTTTTTGGTAGTGCACCGGGGAACAAATGTCCCCCGTATTTTATTAATAAAAATCAGAAACAAGCTACAATCGGACTTGTCGTGGAATCGAAAACCCACCAGAATCCTCTAACATAATCGAGTGAATGTCACCCGGAACAGAATTCAAAAACTGAAACCCTAATGGTAAAAAAAACGCATAGTTAGTTAAACCATCTGCAAGACGGTTCGCCTCCCTATACACATGCTTGAAACGGACTATCCAGTCCCTTGATAGAAAGCCATGGCACAATCGTACCAGGAAAGACAGCGGGTGAGAGTCACCAATCCCCGTCTGTAGAAAACCAATCACCACTTTCGAATCTACTTCAACCTCCAACCTCGTCACTCGATGCTCCCATGCAATAAGCAATCCATAGTAAACACCCCACAACTCCGCCAATGGTGCCGAGCATATTCCAATATTAAGTGCAAAACCACCACACCACTCTCCGTGCTCATTGCGAATAACTCCCCCAGCAGTGGCCAAACCCGGGTTACTCCTAGAAGCTCCATCCGTATTCAACTTCAACCATCCTTCCGGCGGTCTTTGCCACGCAATTCTCCGCTCAACTCTCACTACTGGACTCCGCGAGTCGCTTGTAACTTGCCGAAAAGCCGATGACACTTCATTAGCTTGATCCCGAAGAAATTGAACCCGATCTCTACACTTCCCATTACCACCAAACACATTACCGCATCTCCATTTCCAGCCCCACCAAACCGATACCGCAAACAACGTAGACCACGTGCTCTCCCCAACGTCTCCACTCTCCCCCAAGTTCCCATAAATCCACTCAATTAGAGACATTCGGAAAAAAGTTCGTCTCTTCTCAACGGGTACAAGTCGCTGCCAAATCCCTTCCATTGCAGGGCAATCTCGGAGAATGTGAATAATTGTTTCCTCCCCTCCGTTACACACTTGACATATACTCGACACACTCAGATGTCTTCTTTGTCGTTCGGCATTCGTCATTATAACCTGATTCACCACCAACCAAAGAAACAAACGAACCCGTTCCGGTGCATTAACTCTCCATACTCGTTGGTAAAGCATACTCACATTCGGCCTCGGCATACGGTTCCATGTCAAGAAGGCATACGCCGATTTCACCGTAAAAACTCCATCATGATTCAAACTCCATGATAACCTGTCTTTTACTCCAGTTATAGTGTCCACCACTACCGACCGGAGCTGCAAAGAGACATGCTCTGTCACCATCGGCTCTATTTGATCCAACATCCATCCCGTGTCATTCCTCCATAAATCTCTCACTCGAGCCTCCAATTCTCCCTGAGGTAACGCATTCACAACCGTGTCCAACAATGGCGTGTTTGTCAACCATTTATCGGCCCAGAATTTGATCTCCCTCCCATCACCAACGACCCAGCTCACACCCGGTACCACAACCTCCCGTAAGCCCATACCAATACTCCTCCACGTTGAAGACCAATTACTTTTGGGAACCAACCATGCAACATCATGAACCCCTTGAACCTTGTACTTACTTCTCAATATCTTTGCCCATAAACCCGTCGTATCATGCATTAGCCGCCAACCTACCTTTGCAAGTAGTGCTTTGTTCATTTCTGCGGCTGATCGGATACCCAATCCACCATCGTTCTTCGGTAAACAAACCCAATCCCAGCTGATAAGATGTTGTTTCTTCTCTCCATTAATACTACCCCATAGGAAATTCCTCGAAACCTTATCAAGACTAGCAAGCGTCGACTTTGGTAGAGAAATGGTGCTCATCACATGAACCGGAATTGAATATAGCACCGCTTTGGTTAATGTTAAACGACCAGCCATGCTTAGACATCGACCTTTCCATCCCGCTAAGCGCGAAGAGACCTTTTCAAGCACCTCTCCAAACGTTTCCTTGTTGATTCTCTTCTGTAAAACGGGCATCCCGAGATATTTACCCAGCTCTCTGGTAGATTGAATACCACTCTCGTCGCTTATCCTCTTTTCCAGGTCCCTGCTCACATTTCCGGAGAAGAAAATCTTCGATTTTGCCAAGCTAACTTTTTGACCGGAAGCACTGCAAAAACGTTCCAAAATCCGTCTTATGACTCGAATCTGCGCCACTGAAGCCTCCGCAAACAAAATGAGGTCGTCGGCGAAACAAATATGCGATAACCTTGGTCCACCTCGAGATAAGGTGATCGGTTTCCACTCCCCATTGATCACGGCATTGTCAATTAAATGACACAATCGCTCAAGGCAAAGAACGAATAAATAAGGTGACAAGGGGTCCCCTTGGCGAATTCCGCGCAACGGTTTGAACGGCTCTAACTTCTCCCCATTCCACATCAAATTCATCGAAGAACCGGTAACGGATGACATAATCCAAGAGACCCACTTTTCCACTTTTCAAAGCTGATAAGATGAAATAATCAAATCAAAGATCAATTTTCCACCGTTATATGATCTTTAAAATACGATTGGAGCCCACCTTGGTAATTTAACACGCAAGCACGACTCTTCTCGAAGCTGAGGCTATTTTGGTAATTTAACAGTTAAAGATAACGATAACGACCATCTTCCACCATCGAAGTCTTCTTCTCCAACTCCAGTCTCAAATCCAGTGTTTAGCTCCATCGTCTCTGAATCTGTTAAGGTAACTTCTAACTCGAACAAAGTTCTCTCTTTTTGTTCTTTCCCTTTCAAATTTCCTGTTTTTTGTGAATATTATTTCTTGAGAAATTGATGGATTTTACACAGTCTCTGTTGTGAAATTGGTTTTATTCACAAACCCGAATCAGATAATCCAAATATTGAATCTTTACATGCCTTTATTGCTGGGTGAGATTGTATATGGTTGTTACATATGTTACTGGTTCTGAACTTCTGATAATCAGTCCAGGTTAGAAGAAAATGGCAGCATCAACATCACGAGGTAAAGCCAAGTACATAATCGGTGCTCTCATCGGATCTTTCGGAATCTCATACATCTTCGACAAACTTATCTCCGATAATAAGATCTTTGGAGGTAAGTTTTGCTCAAGATTTCTCCTTGTGGGACAATCTTAATAGGTTTCTAATAACATCTGGTGAACAAATCTCAGGGACTACTCCAGGAACTGTCTCTAACAAGGAATGGTGGGCGGCGACGGATGAGAAGTTCCAAGCATGGCCAAGAACCGCTGGCCCTCCCGTCGTGATGAATCCCATCAGCCGCCAGAATTTCATCGTCAAGTCGCGTCCCGAATGAGAGAAAGAAAGTTCAATGCTTTGAATGTCAGAATAAGATGAGTAATGATGTTTGTAAACCAAACCAAACGTGTACTAAATAACAATACATTACAACAAGGTTTGTGGAACACACTATTCCACAGTCTATCTTCTGTTAAAACTCAAGAAAACTATTGCAAAATCCGTACGTGACTCGGAAGAAAGCACAAGTCCTAAATATCAACAACAGCAACAACAAAAGCTTCTTTGAATCCATTCATTTGCCATCATCTTTTCCTTGTCCTTCTGCTCCCTCTTGCTTGCTTCCTCTAAGCCCCACTGTTAGCAGAGACAGATTTGAGGATCAAAACTTACAATAAGCAGATACCCACCAAGCCATTAATATGAATTGACTATTGTCATAGTGCAAAGAGTTACCGTTTGCGCTGCTTCCTCCAAGACTGGTTTCTGGTTGCTGCATCCCGTTGTTATTGATACCCATTTGTCTAAGCCCCATGTGTCCTTGCATAGCTTGTTGATGTATCTGCTGCTGCTGATGTTGCGGATCTTGAAGCTGGTGTGGGCTACCAAACTGCAAAGGACCTCTTGGAGGGAAAATACCCGCGGGTGATGCTTGTTGAGCCATTCCTGAAGCTTGCGGGTGTTGCATAAAGTAGCTTGGTGGTTGCATCGCAGGATGCGGTGTTGTCATCTAACAGAAATCATACCCAAAAGTAAGCAAACCCCGATACACTATCCTTCAATCCGATATATATCTGTTACTTTTTATCAACACAAACAACCTGGGAAGCCATAGCTTGTGGTGGTGCAGCTCCTGGTGTAGGTGGAGGAGGTTGAGCATCAGCAATTGCAGCGAGGTACATTAAGTTCTTCTGGAGAAGAGCTTGATACCTGAAAACATAAGAGAGCAAGACATTATGTATTTCGACACATACATATGTATCTTAATTCTCAGATTCCGTTACTGTGAAACTTACGTTGCACATTCCGCAAGCTTTCCGAGGTTCTGGTTTTCCATAATCGCCAATATCAGCTTCTTGTTCTCATCAAGATACTGAAATTAAGCATACGAAAGAAAAGAGAAGGAAATGAAGTATAAAACCCACCAAGCATATAAACTCAATGTCCAATCTTGAAAATCTGATTCTAAGTGCATAAAAAAACAAAATTAAAGCAGGAAAATAACCAACAACAGACCAAACTTCAATTCTGAGATTTCTATTCCTGTCTGAGTAAAAATTAACCCTTTAAGACCAATTACCACCAAATAAACCATTACTTCACTCAATCACTAGAACACACCCAACTTCACTTCTGAGATTCTATTCCTGAGTAAAACCTAACACTTTAAGACCAATTACCACCAAATTAACCATTACTTCACTCAATCACAAGAACCCATTGATTCTCGACACAAACAGACTCCAAATTCCGACTCAGAACACAAATCAACAAGACTTCAATAGAGTGAAATATACTCTGAAACAGAGAGAAATTGGAACAAAGGAGGAACCTTTTGGATCTGCTCGGTAGAGATATTAGTAGGCGGAATAGAAGGACTCATCGGAAACATTTGAGGAGACTGCTGCATCTTCTTTTATACTGTTTCTTCGTCACCGACCAAAACCAAAAAAGCCCTAATTTCGTCTCCCACAAAAACCCTCGAATTTTTTTTTACTAAAACCCCAAATCTATCAAGCTAAGAAATTGATAGGCCTCATGCGGACAAACGAAATGATTATTACAAGATTCAACGAATATTTATAGATTATCCTGCTATTTATTACTTGGATTCGTCTAGATGTCGACGATGTCTCTCAGATTTTATGACGAGAAATGCGTCCAATTTTCTTTATTTAAAAAAAAAAAAAAATTCATGTAGCAACTTCTAAGCAAATCAGAAGGTTTAATTCTTAATTCAACATATTTGGGCCGTAAGATTCAGTCCAATACAAGATTCTAAGCCCAATGGGCCATTAAACTAGTTACTTCTGACTAATTAAGATGAGCACAGAAAAACGGAAAGAGAATCAGAAGAGTGGTTAATATACCCACTAGGATTAGAATTACGCCGTTCATGTCAACACATCTTGCCGTTTTCCACATCTTTAATATAAAATGGCTGCCGTTTTGTCAACAACAACAGAGAAAATAAACCTAAGATTAGCCATAGGCCCAAAACGATTGTGCAAATTAATTAAGGATTTTCAAGTTTAACCTATAACGAAGCCCAATTATCAAGTTGCGTTTTGGATAAACGGCTATAATTTAAATCTCACGTGTTACATTATACCACAACGGTAATATTTTACACCAACGTTTAAACTTTTCAAGCTTATAAGAACAAGTCGGTGATTCATGTTTTCCTTCTTAAATATAGTTTCTTGACTCTTTTCTTTAGTGTGTATCACTGTGTTTTGTTCCTGTTCGTGTTCTTGTCTTCTTCTTCCTTTTTTTTTTATTAATTTAGAAACAGAGATACGTCCGTCAAAGATTAAACACTTGTTCGGAGTTTTCTCGAAGATCATGAAACTCAAACTCGACGCTTTTCAACACCACTAAATGGTACACAATCATCTCTTTAGTTTTGTTTTTGTTTGGTTTTATATAGGTTTTTTCTTTTCATAAATCGTTTTTCTGTTTGGTTAATAAATTGCAAAACGGAAAAAAGTGGGTTTTTTTTAGATTACTGTTGCTTCTTCGATCTGAAGTTTTTTATATGTATATTCTTGATATGAAAAAATCATGAATTTTGAAAAAAAAATTCACAGGATATTTGAGAAAAAAACTGTAATATATTTAGTGGATTTCTGCCTCTATTTTTCTTTCCGATCTCCCAAAAAAAAAAAAAAAATTTGGTTATAATATTTCGAAATATATCTCGTGACTGACATGCGTACATTATATCCCTTGAATGGTGCAGATGGAGTAAACGATGAGGAAGAAGGGATACAATAAACAGAACGTGTAGAGTTTTTATGATTGAGGTGAGTTTAAATTACTTATATATGTATGTATAGGTTTGTACGGTGTAGACAGTGTATGGTGAATCCTTGTATAGATGTATGTGT
Source organism: Arabis hirsuta (assembly GCA_964056655.1). NCBI lineage: Eukaryota > Viridiplantae > Streptophyta > Magnoliopsida > Brassicales > Brassicaceae > Arabis > Arabis hirsuta. The sequence continues at coordinate 600,028 of OZ053307.1, forward strand.
AGTGAACGGATGTGCATAGATGTATGTTTAGGTGAGAAAACTTAGATTGCCATATTAAAATAACTTTTGAGTGTTGAATTGCATAACTGTGAAAAGAAATCGAACATGGCTCTTGTCATTTGCCATGTCATTTGATCGTTAGCGATGCTAGTAGTTTGGTTTTGTCTTCATATCGTATTTGCCATCATCATTCTAGTTCTTTTAATTTGGCAATAAAAGTTTTCTCCACAACACATAGTTTAGGTGAAGATTTAGATTTTAGGTGAGGAATTAAGATACTTACTGATGGATTTAGATTTAGCTGAAGTTATTTAGGAAGGAAACATGAATAATTGACACTTAATAGAAACCCAAAGTTTTTTTCCTGTTCGGTGTTTGTGTTCGTGTCTGTTTTTTAGTTTAGAAACAGAGATAGATTGTTCGGAGTTTCCTCGGAGAATATGAAACTCAAATTCGCTTCCGGTCGATGCTTTTCAAACCCCCCACTATAATGGTACAAAATCATCTCTTTCGTTTTATTTTTGTTTGGTTAATAGATTTGTTTGTGTAGTGTGTGGATAGACGTATGTATAGGTGGAGTAGCGTATAAAATCCTTGTATAGATGTGTAGGGAATGGATGTGTATGTTTAGGTGCGAATGTAGACTAGAGAACAATTGCTGGAACTAAAATCATCTCCACCAATCAAAAATCGAGGAGGAGATTTAGATTGTCGGATTAAAGTAATTTTAGAGTGTTGAACCGCATAGCTATGAAAACAAATCGAACATGGCTCCTGTCATTTGACCATTCACTTGATCGTTAGAGATGCTAGTAGTTTGGTTTGTCTTCATATCTTATTTGCCAATCATCACTCAAATTCTTTTAATTTGGCAATAAAAGTTTTCGCCAAATTTTAGGTGAGGAGTTAGATTGCTAGGTTAATTAAGATTACTGATGGATTGAGAATATGGCTAAAGTTATTTAGGAAGGAAACATGAATAATCGACTTGTTAATGTTTGGTCCCTTCTAGCTCTCACCGGTTCTTGTTCTAAGATAGCATTGTAGGCCCATGGGCCACATTGAACAAGTAACATTGCAATTTCAGACAAGTGGAGATAACCTGTCGTACAAGTAACAAATGTTTTGTTTTTTTTCGCTAACAAAAGTAAGAATTTATTAACTCAAACCATAAAACTACATAAAAATATTCTACCTTGGATACGGAGATTAAATAATAGATCATATTAATAGGAAACAACTAACTATAATTAAAAGAAAAAGTCAAACATATAATATTGTTAGATCAGGATCGTGATTCTTGGTTCAGGGTCGAGGTTAACGTCGTCGTCGTCATCATCATCGTCGCAGAGATCGGAGATCAAAACGGAGAGAGAGAGAAACGCAGGAGTAACGAGGAAGAGGAGTCCAATAGGAACCATCCAAAGATTAGAATTTGTGGGATGGTATTTGTAAGCCCAATAACATAGAAACGATCCTCCAAATATAATCACAATCATCGCATATAATAAGAACGTCATTGACGACATACTCTTCTTCTTCTCCTTCCTCGTCCTTTTCATGTTGCTTTCGTGTTTCATTTGCAAAGACGATTGAAAAAAAGAGATGATTCGGATTAAATTTATGGATTCTATCTGCTGGATTAGATGAAGTGAGATCGGAAGTGAAAGAAAAGATAGAGAGTGATGTAATGGATTTAATATTTTTGAGTGTATGAGTAAGTGTATATGTATATATATAGTTGGTTTAGGAAAATAATATTTCAAAATCAAACCTAATTTAATTTGGTTTGCGTCAACGAATTGTATGCCTATTTGCCTTTTTGAGTTTTTTGAGGGAAATTTAATTTTTTGGGGTTAGTTACGGTCCCTAAAGCTTTGATTCACTATTTAAAGACTAGACTAATTTTCAAGTACGAGTCCGGTTTAGTTTGGTTAATGTACACATTACATTTTATGTTTGGCTTTATAAAATCACCACAAAACTCCCAAAGACACGGTTTTTTTTCTTCTCCAAGTTTATGGTATTTTTAAGGTATTTTTGAGGTATTTTATAATGGTACTCATCTAAGTTATAATTTCTGTTACGAGGCGAAAATAAACGTGGGAGAGGAAGGGCAAAAACAGTTCCGTGTGGTGCAAGGAGATTTATGTATTGTTGTATTCACGAAGAATGAATGATGAATCTTGAAGACATTTATACGCTTTATCGAAATTTTATTGACATATATTTGATTCTTTAACTAAGAAATAAGAGAAACAGTCTGACCCGACTCTATTATTTATAACTTCGATCCTGAAAAGGCAAATAAGCAAATTATGTGTGAGTAAACAGTTAGGTTCTTCGACCATATTTGTTCACTCTTTATTTGTTTTTATCCGACATTTGTTCTTTGTGATGAAGAACTTATTTTAAAACAAACACACTTAAACGTGCAAAGGTTTTTTCACGAAAGACGGTAACAGCAACAAGT